>JAGIQG010000003.1:75694411-76138366 GCA_024679065.1 Sphyrna mokarran | reverse complement strand
TCCATACCTCTCTCCCTCTGCACTGCTATGACGTTGTCCTTAACTAATAAAGCCACTCCCCCGCCTCTCTTCACACCAACTCTGTCCCACCTAAAACACTTATACCCTGGAATATTCAATTGCCAGTCTTGCCCCTCCTTCAACCACGTCTCAGTCACCGCCACCACGTCTAAACTCCTCGTGAACATTATTGCCTTCAGTTCATCTGTTTTGCCAGTCACATAGTAAGGGGTATAGAGTACAAGAGCTCGCCTTTAATGTTGCAGTTGTAGAAAACGTTGGTTAGACTTCATTTGGAATACTGCGTCCAGTTCTGGTCGCCTTGCTACCGGAAGGACGTGGAGACTCTGGAGAGAGTGCAGGGGAGGTTTACCAGGATGCTACCTGGTATGGAAGGTCTGAGTTACGAGGAGAGGTTAGGCAAATTGGGACTGTTTTCCTTAGAAAGACGTAGACTTAGAGGAGATCTAGAGGTGTACAAGATTATGAGGGGTATAGATAAAGTAAACAGGGTTAAGCTTTTTCCTAGAATAGACTCGAATAGCACGAGGGGTCACAGGCTTGGGGTGAGGGCGGTAAGATATAATTTGGATGCTATAGGGAGTTTTTTCACACACAGGGTGGTGGGGGTATGGAATGCGCTACCAAGTAAAGTGGTGGAGGCAGGCACTCTGGAGTTATTTAAGAAATACTTAGATGGGCACATGAACAGAATGGGAATGGAGGGATATAGAAAACTGATTTAAAATAGGGATCCTGAGCCTTGGGAGTCCCTGGGAAGTGTGTCAATAGATGATGATATTGATGTACTTGTTTTTATCCTACAGGTGCTTTGGTCCACCTTGTTGTCTAATGAGGGGCATACATGCGATGGATCGTGAGAGGACTGCTCTTGGATCTTTTTCGAGAGCATCCTACTGCTTCATGTTGTTAGTGTATGCTTGACTTGGACCATCTGAAGGGCAACACGACAGCTCAGTGACTATCGCTGTGCTGTGCAGATACATGGATTTGGGCCTGTGACTGTGGGAGTTTGCGCATTCTTCCCGTGCTTGCATGGGTTTTTTTAGGGACAATTTTTTTGTCCCTAAAAAATTAGGGACAATTTTTTCTCCCTAAATTGTCTCAAATTTAGCTTTTAATCCATAGATCTATAAACATGGACAGGGATCGCGGGTAGAGGTGGGAACATCGGGGTGGTGGCGTGGGCTCATTGGGCCGAAGGGCCTGTTTCCTGTGCTGTTTTTGTTCTTCTTTGTTCTTTGAGTACAAACCTAGTCTACTCAATCTCCCCTCATAGGCTAACCCCCTCATCTCCAGTATCAGCCTAATGAATCTTCTCTGCACTCTCTCCAAGGCCAGTATATCCTTCTGCAAATGCGGCGACCAAGACTGCACACAGTACTCCAGCTGCGGCCTCACCAGCACCCTATACAGTTGCAACAAGATCTCCCTGCTTTTATATTCTATCCCCCTCGCTATAAAGGCCAACATTCCATTCGCCTTCTTGATCACCTGCTGCACCTGCAGACTGGGTTTTTGCGATTCGTGCACAAGGACCCGCAGGTCCCTCTGCACCGTAGCATGCTGCAGCTTTTTGCCTTTTAAATAATAATCCTTCCCACTATTATTTCTACCAAAGTGGATAACCTCACATTTGTTAATTCTGTACTCCATCTGCCAGGTCCTCGTCCACTCACTCAACCTATCCAGATCTCTCTGCAGACTTCCAACACCCTCCACGCAATTTGCTTTTCCACTCATCTTCATGACATCAGCAAATTTCATTACTCTATGCTCAGCCCCTTCCTCCAGTTCATCTATGAATATAGTAAACAGTTGAGGCCCCAGCACCAATCCCTGGGGCACTCCACTAGTCACCAGCTGCCAACCAAAATAGCACTCATTGATTCCTACTCTCTGCTTCCTATTAGACAACCAATCCTCTATCCACGCTAACACCTTACCCCCAACTCCTTGCACCCTAACTCTTGCAGCAACCTTTTGTGAGGCACCTTATCAAACGTTTCTAGAAACCTAAAAACACCACATCCACCAGTTCCCCTCTATCTACTGCACTAGTCACATCCTCATAGAAATCCAATAAATTCGTGAAACACGATTTCCCCTGAACGAATCCGTGCTGCATCTGCTTGATCAAACCATTCTTTTCTAGGTGCCTCGCTATTTCTTCTTTGATGACGGATTCAAGCATTTTTCTGACTACAGACGTTAAACTAACCGGCCTATAATTCCCTGCCTTTTGCCTGCTGTTTTTTTTAAACAGTGGCGTAACATTAGCCGTTTTCCAATCTTCCGGCACTTCCCCAGAGTCCAGCGCATTTTGATAAATAATTACTAAGACATCTGCTATCACCTGTGCCATTTCTTTCAGAGCCCCGGGGTACATTCCATCCTGTCCCGGGGACTTATCTACCTTCAGCTCTGTCACTCTATCAAGCACTACCTCTCTAGTGACTATAATCGCATCAAGGACCTCCTACTATCCTTCTATCTTTAATATCCGGCAAACTATTTGTGTCCTCCTCCATGAAGACCGACACAGTAAACTTGTTTAAAGCCTCAGCCATTTCCTCATCGCCCACCGCTAAATCCCCCCTCTCATCCTCCAAGGGACCAGTATTCACTCTAGCCAGTCTGCTCTTTTTCATAAATTTGTAACAACTTTTACTGTCTTTTTTTATATATTAGAGCTAGTTTAGCCTCATACTCTATCTTTCCTTTCTTTATCACCTTCTTAGTCATCCTTTGTTAAAATTCTCCCAATCTTCTAATCGCTCACTACTTTTAGCTGTTCTGAATGCATTTGCTTTTAATTTAATATTCTCCTTTATTTCCTTCAACAGCCACGGCTGATTTTCCCTTCTCCTACAGTCCTTTACCAACGGAATATATTTCTGCTGAGTACCAAAAAAGATCTCCTTAAAAATCCTCCACTGTTCCTCAGCCATCCTACCAACCAATTTGCACCTCCAAACTACATTTGCCAATTCCATTCTCATCCTATCATAGTCTCCTCTGTTCAAACAGAATACACAGGTTCGGGACGCTACTTTCTCATCCTCCATCTGCATCAGAAATTCAGCCATGCTATGATCACTTGTCCCAAGAGGATCCCTCACAAGAAGATCCCTAATTCTATCTGCCTCGTTACACAATACCAGATCTCAGATAGCTCGCCCTCTTGTAGGTTCTGTTACATACTGTTCAAGGAAACCATCCCGATAGCATTCCAGGAACTTTTCCTCAAGCCCATCACATCCGACTTGGGTTGTCCAATCAACATGTAGACTGAAATCTCCCATAATTAATGCTGTTCCACTCCTGCATGCCTCAATTATTTGTTTGTTTATAGCTCGCCCCCACCTCAAAGTTATTATTTGGGGGCCGATAGACCACACCCACCAGCGTCTTTCCCCCCTTATTATTCCTTATCTCTACCCACAATGATTTGATGTTTTGTTCTTTGGGGCCTATATCTTCTCTTACTACCATCCTGATATTATCCTTAATCAACAGAGCCATCCACCCCCTTTTTCCTTCTGTTTATCCTTCCTAAACACCTGATACCCCTGGACATTCAGTTCCCAGTCCCTGTCACCCTGCAGCCACGTTTCCATAACGGCCACTAGATCATATCCATTTGTGCTGATTTGTGCCATCAATTCATTCACTTGTTCCAAATGCTTCGTGCAGCATTATACCAGCCTTTGTCTGGACCTTATTTGCAGAAACGCTTCTAACCTCTCTCGTGCCCCCTACTACTCTAATTGGCGGGACATCCTCAACATTCACCTGCATACTTACTCTTTCCTTTACTTTAGAATTTGTAATTGCCCCCATCCCTGCAAACCCCCCCACCCCCATTAGTTTAAAGCGCTATCTACAGTTCTAGTTATTCGATTTGCCAGGACTCTGGCGAATTATCACTAGTGCCACCTGTTCAACTAACAAATTTATTAACTGGTGCCTTTTACTCCTCTATTGCGTTCACTGACAAGTGCCTTCTGTTCATTGACAGATGCCTTCTGTTCCAGCATTGTATTTATTCTCTTGTTCTTTTTGCTCTGGAAACACATTTATTCATCGGTGCCTCCTGTTCCACTAATGTATTTATTCAATGATGTCCAGTGCTCTATGAATGTTTTTATTAACTGGTGCCCATCGTTGTCATATTTATTCATGGTGTCTTTTGCTCCATAAGTTTATTTATTCACTGGTGCTTTCTGGTCTGCTAACATATTCATCACTCGTTCCTTTTGCTCCTCTAATGTATTTATTCTGTGGTGTCTCCTATTAATTATCTTATTTATTCACTGTTGCCTTCTGTTCCATTTATGTAATTATTCACTGGTGCCTTCTGACCAATTACTAATTTCAGCCTTTAGCTTCACAAATGTATCTATTTAGTGACTTTGGTAGAAATAATAGTAAAAGGGATTATTATTTAAAGGGCGAAAAGCTGCAGCATGTTGCAGTGCAGAGGACCTGGGGGCCCTTGTGCACGAATCATAAAAACCCAATCTGCAGGTGCAGCAGGTTATCAAGAAGGCGAATGGAATGTTGGCTTTATCGCGAGGGGGATAGAATATAAAAGCAGGGAGGTCTTGCTGCAACTGGAGTACTGTGTAAGTTTTGGTCCCCGCATTTGAGAAAGGACATATTGGCCTTGGAGGGAGTACAGAGAAGGTTCACCAGGCTGCTACCGGAGATGAGGGGGTTAGCTTATGAAGAGAGATTAAATAGACTGGATCTGTACTCATTAGAATTTAGAAGACTGAGGGGGATCTTACAGTGACTTGTAAGATAAAGAAGGGGCTAGATAGGATAGAGGTAGAGAGATTCTTTCCGCTTAGAAAACTTAGCAGAACTAGAGGTCACAACCTCAAAATAAGGAAGGGGGGAAGCAGTTTAGAACAGAGTTGAAGAGGAACTTCTTCTCTCAGAGGGTGGTGAATCTCTGGAATTCTCTGTCCATTGAAGTGGTGGAGGTTACCTCGCTGAATATATTTAAGTCATGGGTAGATAGATTTCTGATAGACAAGGGAATTAAGGGTTATGGGGAGAAAGTGGGAAAGTGGAACTGATTCACTTCAGATCAGCCATGATCTTATTGAATGGCCGGGCATGCTCGAAGGGCTAGATGGCCTACTCCTGCTCCTATTTCTTATATTCTTATGATTTCTGTTCAGCTATTGTGTTTATTCACTGGTACCTTTTGTTCAACTATTGTATTTATTCTTGGGTGTTTTCTGTTGCACTGTTTTATTCATTTATTGATGCCTTCTATTCAACTATCATACTTATAAACTGGTTCTTTCTTTTCCACTAATCTATTTATTCATTGTTACATCATATTTATTCACTGATGCCTTTTGTCCCACTTCAATATTTTTTTCACTAGTGCTTTTATCCTACAATCTTATTGTTCACTGGTGTCTTTTGCTCCACTAATGTATTTATTTACTGGTGCCTTCTGTTCACTTATTCACTGGTGCATTTTGCTATACTAATGTATTCATTCAGTGGTGCCTTCTGCTCAACAGCAGCACAGTAGCATAGTGATTAGCAGTGCTGTCTCACTCCTAGGGTTTGATTCCAACATTGTATTTATTTCATGGCTCATTCAATTCCAGTGACATAATTATTCACTAATGCCTCCTCTTGCATGTTGTATGTTTACACTGTTGCCTTTTGCTCCACTATCATATTTTTTTTCACTGGTCAAATCTGTCCAACTGCTGATAGTTGAACAGATTGGAAACACGGATGGCAGTGCTGCCTCACAATGCCGGGGACCAGAATTCAATTCAAGGTTTGACTGTCTGTGGAATTTGCACATTCTTCCCATGTCTGTGTGGGTTTCCTTTGGATTTTGTTCCACAGTCCAAAAATGTGCAGGATTGCCATGCTAAATTGCCTCTAATATTCCATGATATGTAAGTTATTCACTAATGCCTTCTTTTCAACTATTGCATTTATTCACTGGTGTCTTCTATTCAACTGACGTTTTTATTGACTGGTCCCTTCTGTACAACTATTCTACTTATTGAGTTGTCCATTCTGTTCCTGTATCTTATTTATTTACTACCACTTTCTGCTCTGCTAATGCATTTATCCACTCGTGCCTTTTGCTCCACTGATGTATTAATTTACTGGTGCCTCTTGTTCCACTGTTGTATTTATTCACTGGTATCATTCTATTCCGGTGTTGTTCTTATTCCCTGACTCATTCTGTTCCAATAATTTATTCACATATTCCTCCTATTGCACTGTTGTATGTTTACACTGGTGCCTTTTATTCCACTAAGATATTTTTTCAATGGTATATTCTTTTCAGTTGTTGATAGCTGAACATATGGGAGACATGATAGCACAGTGCTTAACACTGCTGCTTCACAGCAGCAGGAACCTGGTTTAATTACAGCTTTAACTGTCTATGTCAAGTTTGCACATTCTTCCTGTGCCTGCGTGGGTTTCCTTCGGGTGCTCTTGTTTCCTCCCACAGCCCAAAGGTGTGCAGGTTAGACTGATTGGCATGTTAAATTGTTAGTGTCCATAGATGTGTAAGTTAAGTGAATTACCCATGACAAATGTGCATGGTTATTGGGATAGGGTGGAGTGGGATAAGTATGTTGCTCTTTCTGAGAAGCAGTGCAAACTTAATAGGCCAAATGCTCTCTTTCTGCACTGATTCTATGAACTAGCATATTTATGCTCTGATATCTCCTATTCCACTAACATGGTTATTCACTAGTGCCTTCTTTTCAACTATTGCATTTATTCACTGGTGCCTTCTTTTCAACTGATGTTTTTATTTACTGGTCCCTTCTGTACAACTATTTATTTAGTCATCCATTCTGTTCCCATATCTTATTCATTTACTACCACTTTCTGCTCTGCTAATGCATTTATCCACTCATGCCTTTTGCTCCACGAATGTATTAATTCACTGATGCCTTCTGTTCCACTATTGTGGTAATCTATAAACATGGATCTATAATGATCCATGATCTATAAAAATGATCTATAAACATGGACAGGGATCGCGGGTAGAGGTGGGGACATCGGGGTGGCGGCGTGGGCTCGTTGGGCCGAAGGGCCTGTTTCCTGTGCTGTTTTGTTCTTTGTATTCATTCACTGGTATCGTTTACTCCACGAGCAAAGTAATGCACTGGTGCCTTCCATTCCTGTATCGTATTTATTCATTGTTGTCTTCTCTTACACTACCACATTTACTCCACGAGCAAAGTAATGCACTGGTGCCTTCCATTCCTGTATCGTATTTATTCATTGTTGTCTTCTCTTACACTACCACATTTATTCACTGGTGCATTTAGCTCCACGAGCATATTTATTCACTGGCTCCCCCTGTTCAACTATCATATTTATTCACTTGTGCAACTGTTCTAATAATAGAATTTATTTACTGGTGTTTCGCAACATTAACGTATTGAGTCACCAATGCCTTCTGCTCCAGTAACAGATTTATTAACTGCTGTCCGCTGTTCCATTATCATATTTATGCAATGACATCTTCCATTCAATTATTGCAATTATTCACTGGTGCCTTCTATCCATTAATATATTCATTCACTGGTATCCAGTGTACAACTATTGTATTTATTTGCTGGTGTCTGCTATTTAACTTGTGTATTTATTCATTTGTGTCTTCTGTACTACTATCATATTTATTCACTTTTGTCTTTTGCTCAACAAATATATTTATTCACTGGCCCCCTTCGTTCCACTACTGTATCTATTCCCTGGTACCTTTTGTTCCACCCTAGTATTCATGCAAAGTTGCCTACTGTTCCACTAATTTCTCTATTCACTGATGCCTTGTCTTCCATATCATATTTCCTAGTTGTTGCTTTCTTTCCCTAGTTGTATAGAAGTGGATGACACAGTGGCACACTGGCAGCGCCTGGCAGGCATTCCTGTGGTATCCTAACGCCCTGCTAATGGTCCATGTGGGCACTGCCCAGATAGCACTGCTAGGCTATGCCTTTTTGATTTGATTTATTATTGTCACATGTATTAATATACAGTGAAAAGTATTGTTTCTTGCTCACTATACAGTCAAAGCATATCCTTCATAGAGAAGGAAACGAGAGAATGCAGAATATAACGAGAATAAAAGATAAAATTAGAAGATCTGCTAGACACAGCTTGCAAGAAGTTGCCTTGCTCCGGCGCCATCTTGGTTCAATGGCCTCTGACACCACCTCACCACCGCCCCGCAGCATGACCATCATGCCATATCTCAACTAGTGAAGCCCTGTACTGATTTTTGCACCACACCCAAAGGCTTCTGTACCCTCGAATTTGAGTGAGTGTTAGCTGGTTCATGCCATTAGAAAGGGGCCAGGAGACTCGCACACTGTTTGGCGCCAGGCACGAAACCATTTTTAGGCCAGCATGCTTTCTCCAGGAAAAATGCAATCTGTGCAAGACAAGGCCAGGTCAGAGAATTGTATCCACTGTTGCTTTCTGTTCCACTATCATATTTATTCTTGTTCCTTTTGCTTCATTAATCTGCTGATTCACTAATGTCTCCTGTTTCACTATTTATTCGCTGGTGCCTTCTATTACACTAATGTATTTATTTTCTGATGCCTTCTATTCCACTATCATGAAACCAATTTTTAGGCCAACATGCTTTCTGCAGGAATAACACAATCTGTGCAAGAAATAGCCAGGTCAAAGAATTGTCCACACTGTTGCCTTCTTTCCACTATCATATTTGACAGTGGAAAGAAGTTGGTTACGGGTGTGGTTCCGGAGGACTGGAGGATAGCGAATGTGGTCCCATTGTTTAAGAAGGGGAAGAGAGACCTTCCAGGGAATTATAGGCCAGTGAGTCTTACTTCTGTTGTGGGCAAGGTATTGGAGAGAATTATTAGGGATAGGATTTATAGTTATTTAGAGAGAAATGAATTGATTGGGGATAGTCAGCATGGTTTCGTGAAGGGTAGGTCATGCCTTACTAACCTCATTGAGTTTTTTGAGAAAGTGACCAGAGAGGTGGATGGGGGTAAGGCGGTTGATGTAGTATATATGGACTTTAGTAAGGCTTTTGATAAGGTGGCCCATGGAAGACTTCTACAGAAAATGCAGATGTGTGGAATAGAGGGTGATTTAGCTAATTGGATTAGAAATTGGCTGGCAGATAGAAGACAGAGGGTGGTGGTTGATGGGAGATATTCATCGTGGAGTTCGGTGACGAGTGGTGTGCCTCAGGGGTCTGTTTTGGGGCCCCTGCTGTTTGTAATTTTTATAAATGATCTGGATGAGGGTATTGAGGGATGGATTAGTAAATTTGCAGATGACACTAAAGTCGGTGGAGTGGTAGATAGTGAAGAGGGGTGTTATAGTTTGCAGAGGGACTTGGACAAGTTGCAGAGCTGGGCCGAGAGGTGGCAAATGGAGTTTAATGTGGAAAAGTGTGAGGTAATGCACTTTGGCAGGAACAATAAATGTGTAGAGTATAGGGCTAATGGTAGGGCTCTTAATAGTGTTGAGGAACAGAAGGATCTTGGTGTATGTGTCAATAGATCCCTGAAAGTAGGCAGTCAAGTGGATAAAGTTGTTAAGAAGGCATATGGAGTCTTAGCTTTTATTGGTAGGGGGATTGAATTTAGGAGCCGCAGCATCATGTTGCAACTGTACAAAACTCTAGTGCGGCCGCACTTGGAGTATTGTGTGCAGTTCTGGTCGCACATTATAAGAAAGATGTGGAGGCATTGGAGAGGGTACAGAGGAGGTTTACCAGGATGTTGCCTGGTATGGAGGGCAGGTCCTATGAAGAGAGGTTGAAGGATTTGAGGTTGTTTTCGTTAGAAAGGAGGCGGCTAAGAGGGGATCTTATTGAAGCATATAAGATGATTAGAGGTTTAGATAGGGTGGACAGTGATAGCCTTTTTCCTAGGATGGAGAAAGCTAGCACGAGGGGACACAGCTTTAAATTAAGGGGTATGAGTTATAGGACGGATATCAGAGGTAGGTTCTTTACTCAAAGAGTGATTAGGGAGTGGAATGCCCTGCCTGCAGCTGTTGTAGATGCGCCAAGTTTGGTGGCGTTTAAGAGGTTAATTGATAAGTATATGGAAGAGAAGGGAATGGTTTAGTTTGGAGGGGCATTGCTTTTTATTTTGGTCGGCACAACATCGAAGGCCGAAGGGCCTGTTCTGTGCTGTAATGTTCTATGTTCTATGTTCTATATTTATTCACATTCCTCTTGGTTCACTAATCTATTGATTCACTGATGCCTCTTGTTTCACTAATGTATCTATTCACTGGCGCCTTCCATTACACTAATGTATTTATTTACTGATGCCTTCTGTTCCACCATCTTATTTATTCATTGGTGACTTTTCTCCCACTATCATATTTATTCAGTGGTAGTAATTGTTCTACTAAATTCATTGGTGTCTGTTTTTGCACTAACATTTTTATTCATTGGGCTGAAAAATTTCACAAGGTCATAACAGCGATAAAACAAGAGTGCTCTGCGCCTGTCTCTAAGGTGTCTCTAAGGTTCCATATTGCAATCCACCCACCCACACTGAAGTCGCTTTTTTAAGAATTGGGAGTTCCACGTCGGTACGAGAGGGGTGCTGAGCTTCTGGTACCTTTTCACAAGGATCCTCTAATCTCATAGTGCAATGGGAGATTCCCTCTCTTCCCCAAATGGAGACTGGGAGCCCCCCCCCAAATCCCCTAATGGGTAATGTTTCCCCATCCCCTTGCTGTCATAGATTGCTAACCTGTCCTGGTTAGAGGCTGTCCTGATGGCTGACCCTCGACCATCATAGCCCCTGACATCTTGCAACCCCACAGAGCCCACCCCATCGTAGGCCCCACTCAGGCCTCACCCACTTAGCACTGCTTCTGGCACACTGGCAGTGCTGGATTGGCACTGTCGGAGTAACTGGTGGATCTGCTTGTGTGCTAAGTCCTCTTGCCAAGTGGACACTGCCTGGTTATGCCCCTGATCACCCAGGGGAACTCAATGGCCCCCGAGCCCTCTGCATAAATATTCTACTAGTGGAGACCTATACTGATTCTAGCTGTTATCATGTCATGCTCAAAGCCTGGAGACTTCCATGCGCTGAGATTTAAATAGGCTAAGCATATTTAAATACCACTTTGAATATACTAATTGGCCTCGCACCCTTACTGGCGCCATCCAGTTTGCGCCATTTGAAAGAGGCCGGTAGACTTCAAATCATTTTTGGGCCCTCATGCTATTCTTTGGATATTGGTACAATTTACACCAAGCATGGCCAGGTGCTTCTGTTCTGCTTAAATATTTATTGTTGCTTTCATTTCCATTACTGTCTTTATTCACTGGTGTCATTTGTTCACTAACATATTTATTTATTCACAGCTATCTTCTGTTTGACTGTTCTACTTATTCTAAGAATAAAGGACAATACAACACAGGAATAGGCCCTTTGGTCTCCAAGCCTGCACTGATCATGATATCTGCTCAAACTAAAACCTTATGCAGCTATGGAGTCTGTATCCTCCATTTCCATCCTTTTCATGCATTTGTCTATTTGCCTTTAAATGCTGCTATCGTACCTGCTTCCACACCTCCCTGGGTAGCACATTCTAAACATTTACCACCCTCTTAAAAAAAACTCCTGCTCATCTCCTCTAAACTTTTCCCCATGCACTTTAAACCTATGTTGCCTAGTATTTGACTTTTCTTCCCTAGGAAAGAGCATCTGACTATCCACTCTGTCCATGCCACTCATAATCTTGTAAACCTCTATCGGGTTGCTATTCCATTGTTCCAATGAGAACAAACTAAATCTTTCCAACCTTTCCTTGTAGATAATACCCTCCAGACCAGATAACATCCTGGTAAATCTCTTCTGTACCTTCTCCAATGTTTCCATATTCCTCTGGTAGTATAGTGACCGAAATTATACACAATATTCCAAATGAGGCCCAACTAAGGTTCTGTACAGATGCAGTATGGCCTGCCAGTTTTTATACTCTGTGCCCTGGCCGATGAAGGTAAACATGCCATGTGCCTTCTTGATTACCTTATCACCTGCATTGCCGCTTTCAATGATGAGTGGACATGTTTGCCCAAATCTCTCTGCCTGTCAGTACTTTTTAGGGTTCTACCATTTACTGTATAATTCCAGGATGCATTAGATCTTCCAAAATGTATTATCTCACATTTGTCCAGATTAAACTCCATCTGCCATTTCTGAGCCCAAGTCTCCGACTGGTCTATATCTTTCTGTATCCCTGACAACCCTCTTCACTATCTGCTACTCCACCAATTTTTGTGTCTTCTGCGAAGTTACTAATCAAACCAATTACATTTTACTCCAAATTATTTACATATACTATGAACAACAAAGGTTCTAGAAATGATCCCTGTGGAATACTGCTAGTCCAGCCTTCCATTCAGAAAAGCACTCCTTTACTGCTACTCTCTGTCTTCTATGGCCAAGCCAATTCTGTATCCATTTTGCCAGCTCTCCTCTGATCCTGTGTAACTTCATCTTTCATACTAGTCTACCCTGAGGTACCTTGTCAGAGACTTTATTGAAATCCATATATACAACTTTCTCTCATCTATCATATTCGTCACTTCCTCAAAAAAATGATCAAGTTACTGAGGCATGACCCTCCCTTCACAAAACCATGCTGTCTATCACTAATGACTCCATTTGTTTCCAAATGTGAGTAAAATGTGTCCCTAGACCATCATAGCCCCATAGAATCTTTTCCAATGATTTCCCTACCACTGATGTAAAGCTCATTGGCGTATAATTTCTGGGATTATTCCTGCTGTCCTTCTTAAATAATGGAACAACATTGGCTATTCTCCTGTCCTCTGGAACTTCATCTGTAGCCAAAGAGGATACAAAGGTTTCTGTCAAGGCCCCAGCAATTTCCTCCCTTGCCTCCCTCAGTATAATGGGATAGATCCCATCAGGCGCTGGGGACTTATCAACTTTAATGCTTTTTAAGGCATTGATGTTTTCTGTTCCACTCAAGTATTTATTCACTGGAGCCTTTTACTCTACCCTTAGTTTCATTTACTGCTGCTTTCTTTTCCACATCATTTCATTTACTGGAGGCTTCTGTTGTGAGAATGTATATATTCACAAGTGTCTTTTTTTCTGCTATCGTATTCATTTACTGATTCTTTCAATACCACTAATGTATTTATTCACTAGCGCAATCTGTTTTACTATCATATTTATTTACTTGAGCCTTCTGCTGCTATATTTACACTAAAAGCCCTTCTTCGTTTCTGCTCCGTCATTCATTTTGATCATGATTAAATTCAAGATCCTGATCCTGATCCCCATATCCCTTGATTCCTGTAGCCCCAAGAGCTGTATCTAATTTTTTTCTTGAAATCAGGGAATATTTTAGCCCAACTACATTGTGTGGTAGTGAATTCCTCACATTGACTACCCTCTGGATGAAAAGATTTCTCCTCACCTCAGTTCTAAAAGGCTTATCCCTAATCCTCAAGCTATGACCCCTAGTTCTGCACTCCCTCACCATTGGAAACATTCTTTCTGAATGTACCCTTTTTAACTTTGTTAGAATTTTATAAACTTCTATGAGATCTTCCTCGCTCTTCTAAACTCCAGTGTATATAATCATAACTGACTTAGTCAGTCCTCATATGACATACTTGTCATCCAAGGAATTAGTCTGGTAAACCTTTGCTGTACTTCCTCTATAGCAAGGACATCCTTCCTGAGATAAGGATACCAAAACTGCGCGCAATACTCCAGTTGTCGCCTCACCAATGCCCTATACAATTAAAGCAAAACATCTCTATCCCTCTACTCAAATCCTCTCGCTGTGAAGGCCATCATACCATTTAGCTTTACTTTTAGCTACTTATGCACAACGACACCATGGTCTTGCTATGTATCCACATCTCTCAATTTACATTCATTCAAGTAATAATCTGTCATCGTATTATTGCTACCAAAGCGGAAAACCTCACATTTATCTACATTATACTGCATCTGTCATGCAGATGCCCCAGATACTCAGCCTGTCGAAATCAGGCAAAAGCACCTTTGCATCCTCCCCACAGCCACTCTCCCACCCAACTTTGTATCATCTGCAAATTTGGAGACAAAACATTCAGTTCTCTCTTCCAAATCATTAATATATAATGTGAACAGTTGGGGTCCAGCACAGATCATTCACTCATGCCTTCTGTCGCAGTAATGATTTTGACGACTAATGTTTTCTGCTCCAGTTTTGTCTTATTTTCCTGATGCCTTTTGTTATGATGTCTTAATGTCTTATGAATGAAAGCAGACGGACTTCCTTTTTTTTGACACTGGAAAAGATAACGCTAATTAACCCTGTGAAGTCCATCTCACCATCAACTGATGAGATATGCCAAAATTATGAATTCTGCCTTTGAGGAGAGTTGAAGAATGGTTTGAAAGAGTCACCCTCACGTGTTGATATTTTCGAGCCAATATCCCAGAAATCACCATCCTACGGTCTAGGTTAGAGGGTCACTGCTTGTTCCTAATTGGTCGGCGCAACATCGAAGGCCGAAGGGCCTGTTCTGCGCTGTAATGTTCTATGTTTTATTCCTGGATCTGTCCTGTCCCACCGCAGATCGATCAGATTGGCACAGTGGTTTATTGTCAGGAAATAGTGGACCTTGAAATCCTCAACATTTCCTGTGGACCTAATGATGTCTAATTGCATCAAATCTCACATGGTCAAGGAAGTCTGTTGTTTGTACCTTATAGTGCCTTTAGCTGATTCCATTTGACAGTAGCAAAGGTGCCCCAGATAGGAGACATTGATGTCCATTATCAGGAGTGTCTGCTAACTGAGTCCTAATGAAGATAGCTTCCAGATGGGCCTGAGGCAGTTGATTAGAGAACCAAGACGGCAACTCTACTTCAGCTCATCCTCATCAATCTACCAATCACAGGCGCATTTGCCCATGATAGTATTGGGAGGAGTGTTCATTGTGTCTTGTGGAGTCAAAGCCTGTCTCCACAATGCAGATACTTTCGATTGTATTGTGTGGCACTATCACAGTACTAAATGGGATTAATTCAGAACAGATCAGGTATCCTAAACTGAGTATCATTAGGTGTTATGAGCCATCAACAGCAGCAGATTTGTATTTGGCCAAAACTTGCAACCTCATGGCCTGGCATATCACTTACTCCACCATTCCCATCAAATCAGGGATCGTTTCTTGTTCAATGAGGAGTGTAGAAGAGAATGCCAGGTGTGGCACCAGGCATGCTTAAAAATAACCTTCCAACCTGCTGTATCTACAATATACGGCTACATGCCTCTGAACAGCAGGCACAGAATGTAGAGCTCTGTGAACCCACAAACCAATGAACCAGATCCCCCCAAAGTTCTGTAGTCCTGTTACATTGAGTGGTGAATAGTGTGGGCAACTGTTCAACTAACTGGAGATGGAGGGTCCACAAATATCCCCATCCTCAGTGATGGGAATATCAGTCCAGCCCTTCAGTGCAAAAGGTAAGGCAGCATTATTTGCAACCATCTTCAACCAGAAGTGCTGAATGAATGAAATGATCCATCTCAGCCTCCTCTAGAGGTTCCCACATCACTGATGTCAGTTTTCAGTCAATTCAGTTCTGTGTGTATGATATTAATAAATAACTCAAGACACTTGATACCGCAAAGCCTGTTGGACCTGACAATAATCTGCCATTGTGTGGAGCACTTGCGCTGCACCCCTTAGCAGGTTGTTCCATTAGAGCTGCAACATTCATATCTATCTGGCAATGAAAATTGCCCTGCTTTGTCTTGTATAGAAAAAGCAGAACAATTCCAACCCAGTGAATTACTGCTCCTTCAGTCTACTCTCAATATCAGTCAAGTAATGGAAGTGTCATTGACCGTATTATTAAACAAGACTTACTCATCAATAACCTATAAGCCTACTTGTGGCATTAATATTTTCAAAAAAAAATCACACAGTTAATGTCTTAGGCTCAGCCTTTCTCAGCTTCAATGACTTTCCCTCTATCATGAGTTCAGAAGTGGAAATGTTTGCTGATGATTGCTCAATGTTCATTACAATTGTCAGACAACATTGTCTATATCTTTAAGATTTGACTAGCTGTAAAGACTCGTATTTCAATAAGTATTCTGTAAATTGAGTTTGTGCCTTTATATTGCCCTGTTTGTGAAAGGATCGCCCATTCACCTTGCTCAGCAGCAAGTGCTCTAAAAGATGGTGGCATTTGCTACCATATACACCTGTTGGCCTTTAACCTAATGTTATAAGACTTCTTACTGTGTTTACCCCAGTCCAACCCTGGCATCTCCACATCACTCTATCACCAAGCCAGGGGATCAATGAAAAGTGCGGGAGGGCATGCCAGGTGCAACACCAGGAGTACCTAAAATGAGATGTCAACCTGGTGAAATTATAGCACAGGACTACTTGCATGTCAAACATCATAAGCAGCACATAATAGCTAATCAATCCCACAAACCACGAATCAGGTTTCAGCTCTGCAGTCATAGAACATAGAGCATTACAGTGCAGAACAGGCCTTTCGGCCCTCGATGTTGCGCCGACCAATTAAGAAAAAGCAATGACCCTCTAACCCAAACCATTCCCTTTTCATCCATAAACCTATCCACGGACCTCTTAAATGCCCCCAAACTTGGCTTATCTACAACTGCAGCAGGCAGGGCATTCCATACCCTTACCACCCTCTGGGTAAAGAACCTACCTCTGACATCCGTCCTATAATTACCACCCCTTAATTTAAAGCTACGTCCTCTCGTGCTAGCTTTCTCCATCTGAGGAAAAAGGCTATCACTGTTCACCCTATCTAAACCTCTAATCATCTTATTTGTTTCAATAAGGTCTCCTCTTAGCCACCTTCTTTCTAACGAAAACAACCTCAAATCTCTCAGCCTCTCTTCATAAGACCTGCCCTCCATACCAGGCAACATCCTGGTAAACCTCCTCTGTACCCTCTCCAATGCCTCCACATCTTTCTTATAATGTAGGGACCAGAACTGCACACAATACTCCAAGTGCGGCCGCACTAGAGTTTTGTACAGTTGCAACATGACGTTGCGGCTCCGAGATTCAATCCCCCTACCAATAAAAGCTAAGACTCCATATGCCTTCTTAACAACCTTATCGACTTGACTGCCTACTTTCAGGGATCTATGCACACATACACCAAGATCCCTCTGTTCATCAACACTACTAAGAGCCCTACCATTAGCCCTATACTCTACACATTTATTGTTCCTGCCAAAGTGCATTACCTCACACTTTTACACATTAAACTCCATTTGCCACCTCTCGGCCCAGCTCTGCAACTTGTCCAAGTCTCTCTGCAAACTATAACACCCATCTTCACTATTTACCACTCCTCCAACTTTGGTGTCATCCGCAAATTTACTAATCCATTCTTCTATACCCTCATCCAGATCATTTATAAAAATTACAAACAGTAGTGGCCACATCCAATCGTGAATGGTGGTGGATAATTGAAAAATTACTGGAGGAGAAGGCTGCACAAATATCTCTATCCTCAATGATGGAGAAGCTCAGAAGTGTCGAGTGGGTGACCCATCTCAGCCTCCTCTGAAGGTCCCCAGCATCACAGATGCCAGTATTTAGCCAATTCTATTCACTCTACATGTATCAAAAAAAGCTGAAGGCACTGGATATTGCAAAGGCTATAGGCCCTGACAGTATCCAGGAATAATACTG
Source organism: Sphyrna mokarran (assembly GCA_024679065.1). Taxonomy (NCBI): domain Eukaryota; kingdom Metazoa; phylum Chordata; class Chondrichthyes; order Carcharhiniformes; family Carcharhinidae; genus Sphyrna; species Sphyrna mokarran. Next base: position 76,120,584 of record JAGIQG010000003.1, on the reverse strand, counting down.
AAGTATTTGCTCCAAAACTTGCCATGCCCTGAGCCAAGCGGTCCTAGTACAGCTACAATACTGGCGTCTCCCCAACACGGTGGAAAATTGCCAGGTATGTCCAGTACACAAAAACAGGGAAAATCTAAATTGGGCAATTACTGTCCCATCAGTCTACTCTTGATTGTCAGTAAAATGATAGAAGGGATCATCAACAATACGATCAAACAGCACTTACTCAGAAGTAACCTTATTACTACTGCTCAGTTTGAGTTCCACCATGGCTGCTCAGCTCCTGACTTAATTCCGAACTTAGTTCAAACATGGACCGAAGAGGTAACTCCAGTGGTGAGAGCGACATTAAGACAGCATTTGGCCAAGTGTGGCATTAGACCTAGCAGAACTGAAGTTTGTGGGATTCAGAGAAAAGCTCTTCACAGATTTGATTAATATCTAACACAAAAGAGGATGATTCTGGTGAAAATCAATCATTTCAACTCCAGGACATCACTGTAGGAGTTCCTTAGGATCCTTAGGTTAGTGTCCTCGGCCCAACCATCTTCAGCTGCTTCATTAATAACATTCTTTCCATCATAAGGTCAGAAATGGGAATTTTTGCAGATGATTGCACAATGTTTAGTACATTCACGACTCCTCAGATACTAAAGATGTCTATGCCCAAATGCAACAAAACCTGGACAATACCTAAGCTTGGGCTGACAAGTGCCAGACAATTACCATTTTCAAAGAGAGAATCTAACCATCTCCCTTTGATATTCAGTGGTATTACCATCGCTGAACACCCCCAATGTCAACATCCTGAAGGTTACTATTGACCAGAAACTGAACTGCACCTGCCATGTAAATACTGTGGTTACCGGAACAGATCAGGGACTTGGAATCCTGTGATGAGTAACTCACCTCCTGCCTCCCCAAAGCCTGCCCACCGTGAATAAAGCGCAATGAATTTGATGGAATACTCTCCAGTTGCCTGTATGGCACTCAAGAAGCTAGACATCATCAAGGACAATGCATTCCACTTGATTACTACCCCTTCTACAAAAATTCAATCCCTTCACCACTGATGGACACTGGCAACATTGCATACCATCTACAAGATGTACTGCAGCAACTCATCAAAGCTCCTGCCAAACATATGACCCAACCATTCAGAAGGACAAGGGCAGCAGACACATGGGAGTACCATCACCTGGAGGTTTCCCTTCAAATCATTCACCATCCTGATGTATATCATCATTCCTTCACTGTCACTGGGTCAAAATCTTGAAACTCCCTCCTAACAGCACATGGATTGCAGCAGTTCAGGAAAGCAGCTCACCAGCATCTTCGGAAGGGCAAATGAGATGGGTGATAAGTGCTGGTCTAGCCAGTGATGCCCACATTCTGTGAATGAATTTGAAAAAAGCACTGATTCAGAAACACCTTAATTCATTGTTGCTTACTTGTTGTGCTGATAAGTTCTTTAGCATCCTTTCAATAATTGTGAATGAGACAGACATGCACATTGTCCAAACCTCAAAAACATACACACACACACAAAGATAGAAGATGCTGAAAATCTCAGCAAATCTGACAGCATCTGGAGAGAGAATAGAATCAAATTTACGAGTCTCTCCACAATGCTGTCAAACCTGTTGAGATTTCCAGCACTTCCTGTTTTTGTTTCAGATTCCAGCATCCACAGTATTTTGCCTTGACACACACTGACCAAACCTCAAACCCACAAGACATACACACACACCATCTCAAAAACCCACACAGACCTTCACTGACCAAACCTCAAACATGCAGACGCATAAACCTCCAAAGTCAAACATGCAGACACACGTCCAAACCTCAAACATGCACAGACACACAATGTCCAAATTTCAAACCCAGACTGACCAAACCTCAAATCAGCAGACACACACATTGTTCAAACATCAAAAGCACACACACAACCCAAATCTCAAACACACACACACACACACACAAAATCCAAACTTCAAACATAGGTACACAGTGACCAAAAATCAAGCCACACTGATACATACTGACCATATCATATAACAATACAGATAATTGTGGACCAAACCGTGAAGGAACACAGGTACGTGTGCGTATCTTTTTCATAGTGTGTATCAAAATACCATGAACCAGAATGGTAAACTGTTTGTTTACTTGCACAGGTTAATTGATGTAGCTCGAAAACTGGACAAGGCCCAGCGGGAACCCCTATCAAAATGTGCCTATTTTTTAAAGAAGCTACAGCATCCTGGATATGCTGCAGAAACGTACATGAAAATGGGAGACCTCGAGGCTCAGGTCCTGCTGCATGTGGAGACCAGGCACTGGGAGGAGGTAAGGATGTTTGCAAACTGGCCATGTTGAAAATCAATTGCATGAGTCAGCACAAATAGTTTCTGCAAGGCAGACCTGTATGTTTGTAAGATAGACGTATGATTGTTATGGGATTACAAGCTACTAGTGAGTGCTTTTACCAATGCTCACCACTGACTTTGTTCATGTTGTTGTGAAAAGCGATTATATTAATAATAAAATAATAGGAACCTGTAATCTTAAAAAAAAACAAAAGTGAGAAAATCTGGACAGCTTTATATTAGTTCTGCAAAATTTTGGGCATAAAACAAAATATTTACAAATTTCATCTGAGTGAGATAACATTTGGTTGGCTGGTACAAGGAATGGAAATATCACACATGTGCCATAGGAAGGCCTCTTTTGAGGTTGAAATTAAGGAATTTTGGGGGAAGAATTGACCTGGCCACTTGACATAGCCAGGTTATAAATGAGCTTCAGGAAGATTTACTCTGTTCAATATTTCTGGTGAAGTCATGAACACATTTAAAAAGTAAAAGTTCTCAGGGAAACCTCATGGGTTCAGTTATAATGTAGATGCAAACAACTCCATCCCCCAAAGCAATTTTTTTCTATTTTGTTGGCACATTGGCTTATTCCTCCACCATTATTTGATATTGTTGATCCACAATTATTCAAGGTTTCAGGTGGTCAGATAAGATGACTGATATTAGTTGATTTTTTCCCCATTAAGTGTGACAACTTTCATTTGTGCTACAGCTATCGAATCATAGAAAAGGTACAGTGCAGAGCAGGCCAGTCAGCCTATTGTACCAGCCAAAAAAGAAATTAGCTGCCCATCCTTTCTAATATTTTGCAGACAATACAAAGATGGCATGGACTTGCTGATAGTGAGGAGCATTGTCAGGCGATGTAGCAGGACACAGATAGGCTGGTAGCTTGGGCAGACAGATGGCAGATGGAATTCAATCCTGATAAATGTGAGGTGATGCATTTCGGGAGAAAGAATGTAGGGGGGAGGTATATAATAAAGGGTAGACCTATTAAGAGTAGAGAAACGCAGAGGGACCTGGGGGTGCATGTGAACAAGTCTCTGAAGGTGGCAGAGCAAGTGGAGAAGGTTGTGAAGAAAGCATATAGTATGTTAGCCTTTATAGGAAGGGATATAGAGTACAAGAGCTGGCCTTTAATGTTGCAGTTGTATAAAACGTTGGTTAGACCTCATTTGGAATACTGCGTCCAGTTCTGGTTGCCTTATTACCGGAAGGACGTGGAGACTCTGGAGAGAGTGCAGAGGAGGTTTACCAGGATGCTGCATGGTATGGAAGGTCTGAGTTACAAGGAGAGATTAGGCAAATTGGGACTGTTTTCCTTAGAAAGATGTAGACTTAGAGGAGATCTAATAGAGGTGTACAAGATTATGAGGGGTATAGATAGAGTAAACAGGGTTAAGCTTTTTCCTAGGATGGACTCGAATAGCACAAGGGGTCACGGCTTTAGGGTGAGGGAGGGTAAGGTATAATTTGTATGCTAGAGGGAGTTCTTTCACACACAGGGTGGTGGGGATATGGAATGCGCTGCCAAGTAAAGTGGTGGAGGCAGGCACTCTGGAGTTATTTAAGAAATATTTAGATGGGCACATGAACAGAATGGGAATAGAGGGATGTAGAAAACTGATTTAAAATAGGGATCCTGAGCCTTGGGAGTCCCTGGGAAGTGTGTAAATAGATGATGATATTGATGTACTTGTTTTTATCCTACAGGTGCTTTGGTCCACCTTGTTCTCTAACGAGGGGCATACACGCGATGGGTCGTGAGAGGGCTGCTCTTGGATTTTTTTCGAGAGTATCCTAGTACTTCACGTCATTAGTATACGCTTGACCTGGACCATTTGATGGCAACACGACAGCTCAGTGACTATCGCTGTGCTGTGCAGATGCATGAATTTGGGCCTGTGTCTGTGGGAGTTTGCACATTCTCCCTGTGCTTGCGTGGGTTTTCTCTGTGTGCTCCGGTTTCCTCCCACATCCCAAAGATGTGCTCTTAGGCTAATTGGCGAAACAAATTCTCCCTAAATTGTCTCAAATTTGGTTTTTAATCCATAGATCTATAAACATGGACGGTGATCACGAGTAGAGGTGGGAACATCAGGGTGGCGGCGCGGGCTCATTGGGCCGAAGGGCCTATTTCCCATGCTGTTTTGTTATTTGTTCTTCTTTGTTCTTTGTTCTTAATCTATGCCACCTGGTAACTGATCTCTCTAGCTGGGGGAAACAGGTTTTTACTGTCAATCTTGTATAGGCTCATCAGAAGTTCCATCTGTTCTAAGGAAAACCCTTGTCTATCCAATCTATCCTCTTAGCTGCAGTTTTCAAACCTTGGCAAAATTCTTGTAAATCTCCTTTGTGCTTTCTCCAGAGTAATTACATCCTTTCAGTAATTTGGCAACCAGAACAGTAGCAAAATCCCAGTTGTGGTCTAATCAGCATTTTATAAGGTTCCATCATGCTTGCTTTTATTTTCAATACCTTGCCCAATAAATGAAAGCATTCACGTGCATTCTTGATCACCTTTTCCACCTCTCCTGCTCCTTCAAGGATCTATGGACATTTACTCCAAGGTCTCTCACTTCCTCAACTCCTCACAATATCTTCCAATTTATTGAGTGTACCCATTGCTTTCTTTGCCCTCCCAAATGCACTACCAGACACTTTTACAGATTGAATTCTATTTGCCACTTCGCTGCTCGCTAAACCAAACCATGAACATCATTCTGTAATCAACAGCTATCCTCTTCACCATCAACTACATGGTCAATTTTATGTCATCTGCAAATTTCTCAATCATGCCTCCCATATTTATGTCTAACTCATTAACATATAAAACACATAGCCCTGCTGATTCCTTCGCTCAGAAACCCCTTTCTTTATAATAAAAGCAAAATACTGTGGATGCTGGAATCTGAAACAAAAACAGACAATCTTAGCAGGTCTGACAGCATCTGTGGGGAGAGAATAGAGCCAACCCTTTGTCAGAGCTGGATCCCTGTCTTTACCCATGTGTTGCTTCAGCCTTCCTTAAGTAATCAGTCAAGACAGTGCTATGCAATGTCCAACTCTCTGAAGCACTCCGAAAGCTTGTGGCTTGTGCTACCAAATAAACCTGTTGGACTTTAATCTGGTGTTGTGAGGCTTCTTACTATGCTTACCCTTGTCCAATGCCGGCTTCTCCGCATCACAACTCTTGATAAGTATCCTGTTTTATGCTGTTGCATCACTTAGAACAGCACCTAATGATGGATGATGCTCTGTTCCTCCTTATATGGGTTTTTGGCTTTTTCCTACTCAGGCCTTCACTTTGGTGGCTAGACACCCAGAATTCAAGGATGCTGTGTATGTGCCGTATGCACAGTGGCTGGCAGAAAATGACCAGTTTGAAGAAGCCCAAAAAGGTGAGAATTAATTAAATCGATTGGTGTAAAGTCAGGGCTTAGCCATGTTCAGGTAAGAAAAGAAATACGAAACAAATCTGCATTCACTGATGCTGTATTTTTCTATGATGGGTAAAATAGAAGTTTGTGAGCAAATTTTTCTGTGGAAATTTGCACACGAGAAGTTATTCTGCTGCTTGCTTGGAAATGCTTGAAAAAACAGCTTAAAATCAGTGTCTGGTTTTGACTCTGAACTTCCTTGGATATGCTGTCAGTGACCAATGAACCTGACTAGAAGTGGGCAAGGACATTAATACTGAGACTTTCCTGTCAGTCATATGAAGGATGAAACTTATTATGTATTTATGTGGTTGGATAATTACTTTAAGATCAAGTCACATGGCTTGATAGTGATGTCATTAGGGAGTTTCAGAGACTTCTGCTTTTTGTACTCTGTACAGGCAACAGCCTTTTCAATAAAGCTAGAATAAAATCATAGAATCCCTGCAGTGCAAAGGGAGGTCATTTGGCCCATCAAGTCTGTACTGACCACAAATCTACCCAGGCTCTATCCCTTAACCCCTATTTACTCTTATTAGTCCCTCTGACACTAAAAGGCAATTTGGCATGACCAATCAACCTAACTCACACACCTTTGTATTGGGAGGAAACTGGAGCACACTGAGGAAACCCACACAAACACAGGGAGAATGTGCAGACTCCACACAGACAGTCACCCAAGGCTGGAATTGAAACTGAGTCCCTGGCGGTGTGAGGCAGCAGTGGTAATCATTATGTCACCATGCTGTCCCAAATCTGTTGCATGTTGGCTTTGAATCCACCTGTACAAACCACATGTTTTTGTTTAAAACCCAAACCCCCTAATATAGCTAGGATATTACAGAATTTCCATTCACTCAAATATGACATTGTAAGTTCGTTCTTTCTTCACCTCTTATAACATAGGTAATGCCTGAGCATCACCCTTGAATAAAGGCATGGGATGAAATTACCTATTCTGAGAGGTGCTGTATCCCAGGTTCAGTTGGAATCACACAGGAGTGGAAACTATGATATTGAGAGAGATAAAACATGCAATCCTCTATGCAGGGCTCCCTAGAGAGGAGGAACAGAGAAGCGGTCTGAGGACTGAATCCCTTCCCATTCTATGATGGAAAATACTAAATTTAGCAATGAAATAGAAAGATATGCACTGAAGATACACCTCTGTTACCATGGCCATTTGCTGACCCAATCCTAATGCTGCCCCAGAATTACAATGGGATCAGTATTGGAGAACACCAAAAGGTTTGGCACGTTCTGACAATTTTCAGGGCATCAGTGAACAACTTGCTATTACGCTTATAAAAGATCTCTATATTCACTAATTTCTCATGATATTTTGGGTTCTTTTGCTTTGCTCACAGCATTTCATAAGGCTGGTCGGCAAGATGAAGCAGTGAAGGTTCTGGAACAGCTGACCCACAATGCAGTTTTGGAAAGTCGGTTCAATGATGCTGCCTATTATTATTGGATGTTATCTATGCAATGCCTGGATATAGCTCGAGGTAAGACCACTGATATTATTGATTATTCTGCTGTAAGTTTTAACGTTTAACATCTATATGAAATTTAGTTTGTTTACATTGAATTGTTTAATAAAAGTTTTAAAAACTATTTGCATATGATCAACAGAAAATGCAGAGAAACAACTAGAGATGCTTAAAATGTTTCACCATTTCCAGCACCTGGCAGAACTCTACCATGCATACCACTCAATCCAGAGATACACGGTAAGAAAGTGCTCAGAAGGACTTTCCAAGAATATGATTCTCTCTCATATCTGCTTTCTAAGATTTATTGTGAGTTAGTTTTTAGGCAGCACTTTGCAAACCCACTGTTCGATGTATGGTTTGTTAGCTAAATGCAGCTCACAAAGCACCTCTATGTAGCCCCTGAGTCTAGTTTACAAAATGCCTCTATGTAACCCCTGAGGCTAATTACAAACAGGTATGTTTGAATGGAAGAATCTGTACAGAGCTACACCTCCAATCACATGTCTTTTCCCATTTTTACTACTGATCAGAAAATGTGGGGGAGAAATGGTCTATGATTGGAAGAGTAGCAAACACAAGTGGTGGAAAGTTTGGGAATTGAGGACTGAGGAATTAATGAGCAGGCCCTGGGGAGCTGAGTGTAGGGAATGATGGTGCCAGGGAGCACCCAAAGTCTGAATGAGTGAGCAACTGGAGAGTATATGAAGGAGAGTATGAGGATGGGAGGGCAGGATGGAGAGTATGAGGAGAATGTGGAAGATGAGAGGGGGTTGAGTGACTGTGGGGGGGTAGTGAGAGAGATTGTGGGGGTGGTAGTGAGACTGTGTATAATGGGGGGTAGTGAGAGAGTGCGTGGAGGGGGTAGTGAGAGTGCGTGCGTGCGGGGCAGTGAGAGTGCGTGCGTGCAGGGCAGTGAGAGAGTGTGCGTGCATGCAAGGCAGTGAGAGTGTGCTTGTGTGCAGGAAAGTAAGAGAATGTGCGTGTGAGGCAGTGAGAGTATGCGTGTGTGCAGGGCAGTGAGAGAGTGTGCGTGTAGAGCAATGAGAGAGTGTGTGTTGTGCAGGGCAGTGAGAGACTGCGTGCATGCGGGGCAGTGAGAGAGGGTTCATGCATGCGGGGCAGTGAGAAAGCGTGCGTGTATGTGAGGCAGTGAGAGAGTGTGCATGTGAGTGGGGAAGTGAGAGGTGTGCATGCGTGCGGGGCAGTGAGAGTGTGCGTGCATGCGGGGCAGTGAGAGAGTGTGCTTGAGTGCAGAAAAGTGAGAGAATATGCGTGTGTGCAGGGCAGTGAGAGAGTGTGCGTGCGGAGCAATGAGACAGTGTGTGTTATGTGGGGCAGTGCAAGAGTGTGCGTGCGTGTGGGGCAGTGAGAGAGCATGCGTGCATGCGAGGCAGTGAGAGAGTGTGCATGCATGCGGGGCAGTGAGAGATCGTGTGTGTATGTGAGGCAGTGAGAGAGTGTGCATGTGAGCGGGGCAGTGAGAAAGTGTGTGTGCATGCGGGGCTTTGAGAGATTGTGTGTGCATGCGGGGCAGTGAGAGAGTGTGCGTGCATGCGGGGCACTGAGAGTATGCGTGCGTGCGGGGCAGTGAGAGAGTGTGCGTGTGGAGCAACGAGAGTGTGTGTTGTGTGGGGCAGTGCGAGAGTGTGCGTGCGTGCAGGGCAGTGCAAGAGTGTGTGTGCGTGCAGGGCAGTGCGAGAGTGCGTGCGTGCAGGGCAGTGCGAGAGTGTGCGTGCGTGCAGGGCAGTGCGAGAGTGTGCGTGCGTGCAGGGCAGTGCGAGAGTGTGCTGCGTGCAGGGCAGTGCGAGAGTGTGCGTGCGTGCGGGCAGTGCGAGAGTGTGCGTGCGTGCAGGGCAGTGCGAGAGTGTGCGTGCGTGCAGGGCAGTGCGAGAGTGTGCGTGCGTGCAGGGCAGTGCGAGAGTGTGCGTGCGTGCAGGGCAGTGCGAGAGTGTGCGTGCGTGCAGGGCAGTGCGAGAGTGTGCGTGCGTGCAGGGCAGTGCGAGAGTGTGCGTGCGTGCAGGGCAGTGCGAGAGTGTGCGTGCGTGCAGGGCAGTGCGAGAGTGTGCGTGCGTGCAGGGCAGTGCGAGAGTTGCATGCATGCAGGGCAGTGAGAGAGTATGCGTGCGTGCGGGGCAGTGAGAATATGTGTGTATGCGTGTGGGCAGTGAGTGAGCGTGGGGGAGATTATGAGTGAATGTGGAAAGTGAGAGTGAGGGAATGCAAGAGAGTCGGAGCTGGTGTGAGAGAGTGATGGGTGTTGAGATGGTGTGTGAGGTTGAACAAGTGTGGAGGGTGAGATTGTGAGGGTGGAGGGTGAGGTGAGTGAGTGTGGCAGTGTTTAGGAAACATTGGGGGTGTGAGTGAGTATGGGGGTGGATAGAAAGTGTTCCAATGGTCAGAGAGTATTATAGGAATGGTTAGACAATGTGCCAAGATGAGCAAATCTGGATATGGGTATGAATGTGGAAATAGAATGTATCAATATATCTGGTTCACTCCCAGTATCAGTTCTCACTCACGCTCATCATTCATGCCATCATGCATTCTAATGTAAGGAAGGTGACTGAGTCACCTCAGCCTGAGAGCAAGTTCATACTCTCACCCTTTTAGACTCTAATACTGACCTTTATTTGTTACTCGTTTTTTTTGCGCAGCAAGTTTTGTTTTCATTCTTCAGTTGTTTTTTGAAATTCATGTTTAATGTTGTGCCAAACATTATCTTTGCAAAATGACTTTGAGTGTGAAAATGATAAGGTTGACAAGCTTGATGCACAAGGAAACACCACCACCTTGAAGGTTCCACTCCAAGTCATTTACCATTCTCACTTGGAAATACATCACTGTTCCCTTAATGTTGCTGGAACAAAATCCTGGAACACCCTCCTAACAACACTGTGGGTGTACCTACATGATGTAGAGATGCCGGCGTTGGACTGGGGTAAACTCAGTAAAGTTTTACAACACCAATTTTAAATCCAACCAATTTATTTGATAGTAAATCCGCGAGCTTTTGACACTATGTGCCTTCGTCAGGCAAATGCAGTGTTCTGATCTGCAGAGGCACTCATATCCACACAGACAGTTACAGATTGCTGATTAGAATGCGAATCCTTACATCTAACCTGCTATTCAAGTGTTAAAGTGGCTAACAATGTGTGTGAAGGGAATCCTGAGCATTGGTTAGAGAATTGTGTATTTTCTCCAGACAGCACAGTAAGTGAGGTTTTTTGCTAATCCAGGCAAGTTATGGGGGTTACAGATAGTGTGACATGAAGCCAAGATCCCTGTTAAGACCGTCCTCATGTGTGCGGACCTTGGCTATCAGTCTCTGCTCAGCAACTCTGCGCTGTCGTGTGTCACGAAGGCCCCCTTGAAGAACATTTACCCGGAGGTCGGAGGCCGACGCATGCCTCCAACCTGCGGGTAAATGTTCTTCAAGGGGGCCTTCGTGACACACGACAGCGCAGAGTTGCTGAGCAGAGACTGATAGCCAAGTTCCGCACACATGAGGACAGTCTTAACAGGGATCTTGGCTTCATGTCACACTATCTGTAACCCCCGTAACTTGCCTGGATTAGCAAAAAACCTCACTGTACTGTCGGAGAAAATACACAATTCTCTAACCAATGCTCAGGATTCCCTTCACACACATTGTTAGCCACTTTAACACTTAAATAGCAGGTTAGATGTAAGGATTCGCATTCTAATCAGCAATCTGGAACTGTCTGTGTGGATATGAGTGCCTCTGCAGATCAGAACACTGCATTTGCCTGACGAAGGCACATAGTGTCGAAAGGTCGCGGATTTACTATCAAATAAATTGGTTGGATTTAAAATTGGTGTTGTAAAACTTTACTGGGTGTACCTACACCTCAGGGACAGCAGCAGTTCAAGAAGGCAGCTTATCACCATCTTCTCAAGGATAAATAGGGATGTGCTATAGATGCTGGTCTAGCCAGCAACACCTACATCCCATAAATGAATAATAAAAGTCTGTGGACTGCTAAACTTTGATTAAACATTAGCCCAGAATGGGATGTATACCTTTTATAAACAAAAGTTAATTTTCATTGAAAGACTTTATTCAATTCCTTCATGCAAAACAGATCAGAGTATTGGTTTGCATTTTATACACCTCAGTTTTTAACACACTTTCATCTACTCTAAAAGATAATACACATCTTTTCTGTAGCCTGTCCTCATAATTTAACTCTTGAGCTCAATATTAGTCTGGTGAATCTGCACTGCAAGGTGAATATGTAATTTGTGAAATGTATGTCCAAACTGAAAACAGTATTGAACATCAACATAATATCAAAGCAAAATACTGTGGATGCTGAAATCTGAAAAAACAGAAAAACATGTGAAAATCTCATCTGTGAAGAGAGAATAGAGCCAGTGTTTCATTGATGATGCCACTTTCCCAAATAGCACTACAGATATGTCTTCTTTCTTCCCACCCATTGTGATCGACATGTTTCTTGACCATGTCTGACCCATCCCCCGGGCCACTGCTTTTACCTCTCCCCTCCCTTCCAGAACAAGGATAGGATCCCCCTTGTCTTTACTTTTCACCACACCAGCCTCCACATTCAAAGGATCATCCTGCAACATTCCTGCCAATTCCACTTGATGCCACTGCTCAACACATCTTCCCGTCTCTCCTTCTGTCAGCATTCTGTAGAGACCATTCTCCCCAGGACCCCTTGGTCCCCACATCCATGACATCCGACACCTCACCCTTTGTCCACGGCACCTTGCCATGCAATTGGAGAAGGTGCACCAGCTACTCCTTCACTTCCTCCCTGTTCACCATCCTAGGTCCTAAACACCCCTTTCAGGTGAAGCAGCGCTTCACATGCACCTCCTTTAATCTGGCATATCACATTCGTTGCTCCCAGTGAAGAGACCAAACATAGACTGGGTGACCGCTTTGCTGAACACCTTCAGTCCGTCCGCAAGCAGGACCCAGAGCTTCGTGTTGCTTGCCACTTCCACATACCACCCATTTCTCCTGTCAAAGAACAACACAGCACAGCACGGGAAATAGACCCTTCGGCCCAACGAGCCATTTTAACGTTCCTACATCTGCCTATGACCCTTGTCTATGTTTATGGAAATCTGCATTGGAACCAAATTGGGGAGACAATTTAGGGACAATTTGTTTCACCAGTCAGCCTAAGAGCACACCTTTGGGGTGTGGGAGGAAACTGGAGCACCCAGAGAAAACCCACGCAAGAACAGGGAGAATGTGCAAACTCCCACAGACACAGGCCCAAATCCATGTACCTGCACAGCAACAGTGATAATCACCGAGCTGTCGTGTTGCCCATCAACTGGTCCAGTTCAGGCGTACACTAACGATGTGAAGCACTAGGTTACTCTTGAAAAATCCAAGAGCAGCCCTCTCATGACCCATCGCGTGTATGCCCCTTGTTAGACAACAAGGCGGACCAAAGCACCTGTTGGATAAAAGAGAAATACATCAATAACGTGCACAACTTAAGCAATTCCCAGGAATGCCCCAAGGCTCATGATCCCTACTTAAATCAGTCTTCTATATTCCTCCATCCCTCTTCGGTTCATGTGCCCTATCTAAGTATCTCTTAAATAACTTCAGCATGCCTGGCTCCACCACCTTACTTGGCAGTGCGTTCCATACCCCCACAATCCTCTGTGTGAAAAACCTCCCTCTAACATCCAAATTATACCTTGCCCCCCTCACCCTCAGCCCACGGCCCCTTGTGATATTTGATTCCAACCAGGAAAAAGCTTACCACTGTTTATCTATACCCTTCATAATCTTGTGCACCTCTGTTAGATCTCCTCTCAGTCTCCATCTTTCTAAAGAAAACAGCCCAACCTAACCTTTCATTGTAACCCAGTCCTTCCAAATCAGGCAGCATCCAGGTAAACCTCCTCTGCATTCTCTCCAGGGTCTCCACATCCTTCCGGTAGTAAGGCGACCAAAACTGGACGCAGTATTCCAAATGAGGTCTAACCAACATTCTGTATGACTGCAACATTAAACGCCAGCTCTTGTACTCCATACCCCTTCCTATAAAGGCTAGCATACCATATACTTTCTTCACAACCTTCTCCACCTGTTCTGCCGCCTTCAAGGACTTTTGCACCTGCACCACTAGGTCCTTCTGCGTTTCTATACTCTTAAGAGGTTTACCTTTTATCATACAACTCCCCCCTACATTCTTTCTCCCGAAATGCTTCACCTCGCATTTATCAGGATTAAATTCCATCTGCCATATATCTGCCCAATCTTCCAGCCTATCTATGTCCTGCTGTATTGCCCAACACTGCTCCTCACTATCCGCAAGTTCAGCCAAATTCATGTCATAGAAGAGGTCCCAGTACTGAGCCCTGCAGCATATCACTAGTGACCAACCTCCAGCTAGAAAAACACCTTTCCACTATTACTCTCTCTCTCCAATTATCAAGCCAGTTACTTATCCATCTACATACCTGTCCTTGTATTTCATGAGCCTTGACCTTTTCAACTAACCTCCCATGAGGGACTTTGTCAAACGCCTTACTGAAATCCATATAGACAACATCAACGGCTCGCCCTTCGTTGACAGTTTTTGTCACCTCCTCAAAAAATTCTACCACATTCGTAAGGCACAACCTCCCCTTAACAAAGCTATGCTGCGTATCCCTAATCAGATCGCAACTGTTCTCATGTCTGTCTTTGGCCTTTTGCAGTGTTTTAGTGAACCCCAATGCAAATTGGAGGAGCAGCACCTCATCTTCTTATCGGGCATTTTACAGTCTTCTGAACGGAACATTGAGTTCAACAACTCAATTCATCAACTTTATTTGCTACACTCCTTATATTTACATATATACCTTCTTAAAACTGCCAAATTCCTGTGCTGTACACTTCTTAATCTTTGTTTCTTCTGCCTTTTAGTGTCAGTAGTTAATTTTCTGTCTCCTGTTCCCCGCTCTGAATTTGTCCCATCTAGATTTGCCCTCAGTGTCTTATCTAGATAATCAGTGCCAATCTAGAAAAGTTTATTTATTAGTCACAAGTAAGGCTTGCATTAACACTGCAATGAAGTTACTGTGAAATTTCTCTAGTCGCCACACTCTGGCAACTGTTCAGATCAATGCACGTAACCAGCACATTGTGGGAGGAAACCACAGTACCTGGAAGAAGCTGGGAGAACATGCAAACTCCACACAGACAGTGACCCAAGCTAGGAATCGAACCAGGCTTCCTGGCACTGTGAGACAGCTAAGTTAGCCAATATGCCACTGTGCTCCCCTCATTTAAATCCTTCCCAGCAGCTCTAGCAAACCTTTCTGTGCAATGAACTTTGCTCGTCCTAGGCCTGTTCATACTTGTACAGAACTGAACCTTCCCAACAACTAGTCTCAATGGCTTATAAATCTAATGCCCTCCTTCCTTCACCAGCTTTCTAGTCATGTTTTCAGTCATTCAATTCTCCTACTCCTATGCCACTAACAGGTGAGATTGCTACTTTAGAGGTCCTGCTTTTTGATCTCCTTTCTCGTTCCCTCTAATTGAGATTAGAATTATCTTAGAGTGTGGGAGAAAATTACAGAGTTAGGGAGAAGTGGTAAAACCATGGAGGGATTTGAAAGCAAGGATGCAAATTTTACAATCAAGATGTTCAAGGTCATGACACTTAACTGGCATCCAAGGTGATATGTGATTGAGGCTTGGTACAGGTTAAGACATGGGCAGCAGAGATTTGGATTACTTCAAATTTATGTATCAGATGGCAAGACAAAGTACCAAACACTGACATTCTCTCTAGAGGAAACCTACCATCAGTCCACACCTGGTGGGCAGGTCATGTCATCCATATGTCAGACGAGCACATACCCAAGCAGCTCCTTTTTGGGGAACTTTCTGCTGGAAGACGCTTGCATGGAGGGCAGAAGAAACATTTCAAAGATACACCCAAGGCCTCTCTGAAGTTGCTGGACATAAACATGACCACCTGGGAAACACTGGCACGAAACCGCCCTACCTGATACTGCCTCATCCACAAAGGCTGTCAAACTCACAAAGCAAAGGTGTATTGCAGAAGCACAACATAAGTGCAAGCTGCGCAAGTCTAGAGCCACCAGTGCAACAACTACAGTGTTTACTCAAGTCTGTCCAATATGTGCCAGGACATTCTGTGCCCAAATTGGCCTCATCAGTCATCTTCAGATACACCGCAGCCAGCATCAAAATGATTAATGATGTTAATCCCACCGATCGCTCTCTTCACTCCTTCCAATTTCCACACTCTTCCCCTCACTTCCTCCAATTTCCGCATTCTCCCCCCCTCGTTTCTTCTAATGTCCACACTTTCCCCTTCACTTCTTCCACAACCTTTACACTGTCCCCCTTCATTCCATTGTTATGGTCCAGGCCAGAAACTCCAAGGTGTATTACAAAGTCAGCCTAATCAAAGGTTTTCTGCGTTGAATTTGGCATGGGTGAGCATAAGATGTTTCACTCCAAGTATAATTAAAGTAACCCAGTAGAAAGCTTTTATTAAACAGTGTTTATTTAAGAATACAGTTAACATATAATTTTTAAAAAAGCACGACTTTTACCAATTACAAACAACTGTCACAAAATGACAGAATTCCTACACAGAATCAGAAGGAGACAATTCAGCCAATTGAGCCTGCACCAACAACGATCCCATCCAGGCCCTGTAACCCCATGTATTTATGAAGAAACAATTTAGCATGGCCAATCAACTTAACCTGCACGTCTTTGGACTGTGGGAGGAAACCCATGCAGGCACAATGAGCATGTGCAAACTCCACACAGTCAATGACCCAAACCTGGAATTGAACCCAGGACCCTGGCACTGTGAGGTAATAGTGCTAGCAACTGTGCCACCTTGCCGGCCCATTGTATAAACTTCAACAGCTAACTATAATGTTCCAAGCCAAACAACATCCTATAAACATACACCCTTTACAATGTTTGGCACAAAAAGCAAGTATGCTCATAGAACGTAGAACATACTTCGGCTCTCGATGTTGCGCCAACCAGTGGAACCAATCTAATGACCCTCTAACCTAAATTATTCCAATATTATCCATATGCCTATCTAATGACCATTTGAATGCCCTCAAAATTGGCGAGTCCTACTGCTGCAAGTAGGGCATTCCACGCCCTTACTACTCTGAGTAAAGAACCTACCTCTGACATCCGTCCTATAACTACCATTCCTCGATTTAAAGCTATGTCCCCTCATGTTAACCATCACCATCCAAGGAAAAAGGCTCTCACTGTCCACCCTATCTAGTCCTCTGATCATCTTGTATGTCTCAATTAGGTCACCCCTTAACCTTCTTCTCTCTAATGAAAATAATCTCAAGTCCCTCAGCCTTTCCTCTTAAGACCTTCCCACCATACCAGGCAACATCCTGGTAAACCTCCTCTGCATCCTTTCCAATGCGTCCACATCTTTCTTATAATGCGACGACCAAAACTGTACACAATACTCCAAGTGCGGCCGCGCCAGAGTTTTGTACAGTTGCAATGTGACCTCACGGCTCCGAAATTCAATACCTCTACCAATAAAAGCTAACACACCGTACGCCTTCTTAACAACCTTATCAACCTACAACCTACAACAACAGTCGTAGACAGCGAGGATGGATGTTACAGTTTGCAGAGGGACATAGATAGGTTGCGGAGCTAGGCCGTGAGGTGGCAAATGGAATTCAATACGGATAAGTGTGAGGTGATTCACTTTGGTAGGAATAACAGGCATATGAAATATAGGGCTAATGGAAGGACCCTTAATAGCGTTGTCGAGCAGAGGGATCTTGGGGTACAAGTACATAGCTCTTTGAAAGTTGGCACCCAGGTTGATAAAGTTGTTAAGAAGGCGTACGGTGTGTTAGCTTTTATTGGTAGAGGGATTGAATTTAGGAGCCGTGAGGTTATGTTACAACTGTACAAAACTCTGGTGCGGCCGCACTTGGAGTATTGCGTACAGTTCTGGTCGCCGCATTATAAGAAAGATGTGGAAGCATTGGAAAGGGTGCAGAGGAGGTTTACCAGGATGTTGCCTGGTATGGTGGGAAGGCCTTATGAGGAAAGGCTGAGGGACCTGAGGTTATTTTCATTAGAGAGAAGGTTACGCGGTGACCTAATTGAGGCGTATAAGATGATCAAGGGATTGGATAGGGTGGATAGTGAGAGCCTTTTTTCTCGGATGGTGATGACCAACACAAGGGGACATAACTTTAAATTAAGAGGTGGTAGTTATAGGACAGATGTCAGAGGTAGGTTCTTTACCCAGAGGGTGGTGAGGGCGTGGAATGCCCTGCCTGCAGCAGTTGTGGACTCGCCTGCTTTGGGGGCATTCACATGTTCGGTGGATAGGCATATGGATGATATTGGAATAGTTTAGGTTAGAGGGTCTGCTGGCCAGCGCAACATCGAGGGCCGAAGGGCCTGTACTGCGCTGTAATGTTCTATGTTCTAACCTGGGTGCCAACTTTTAGGAAACTATGCATGTGCACACCGAGATGTGATGCTGGATTTCGCAGCTTTGAACACCTGCTGTGAATTGTTCCTTTGACATGTTAGATTACAACTGAAGCTTCGCAAACTTGGAACTTTCAGCACACCTTGAGCGAGAGAGCAAGATAAGACAGACAAGAAGCTTCTTGTCTGAAGCTTCTAGCTAGCAACCCCACAGACAGCAGGATTTCCAACACCAGGAAGTGAAAGAAGAAATGATGTGTTCTGCCTCAAATCCAAACAGCTTCTGACAAAAATGAACCCTAGACTTTACTGTGGAAAAATAATGTCTATACCTAAATCACCTGACCTGTCAATAATCTCCAAAACAAGCTCCAGTCAGCATAAGGGATCATTAAAATCCCAGGATACTATATTAGCCCAGATTAAAATAAATATGTTGTCCATTATAGTGCTTCAGTAACATTTAGAAGTCATCGCTTGCAGAAATTTTGGCAATAACACCTCAGCCTGTTTGAAAAAGCTGTAGAAAAGCATGATTAAAATACATTTCTTAAAGGTTTCATCACACCTTTCAGTCTCTACACTCTTCCTGTCACTCCGTCCAATATCCAGGCTTTCCCTCTCCTTCCAATTTCCACACCCTCACCTTCATTCCCTCTAGCCTTTACACTCCCCCGCCATGCCTGCCAAATTCCACATTCTCCCTCTCACTCCCTCCAATCTCAAAACACTTTCCCTCACTTCTTTCAATCTCAACACTGTCCCCTTCACTGTTTCAATCTCCACATCCTCCCCTTCATTCACTCTGGTCTTTACATTCTCCCCCTCCTTCCAAATTCCACGATACTCCCTCTCACTCCCTCCAGTCTCCACATTTTCCTCCTTCACCACCTCAGCTTTTACAGTCTTTCCCTTACTCCCTCCACTCCCTGCACTCTCCGCTTCACTGTTTCCAGTCTTTACACTTTCCCCCTTACTCCTTCCAATATTCACACTTTCTCCTTCACTCTCACCAATCTCCACACTCATTTTTTTTGTTTCCTCCAATCTAGACACTTACCTCCTTCACTCCTTCCAAACTGCATACTCTCCCCCTTACTCCTTTCAATCTCCACACTCTTCCCTTTCACTCCTTCCAGTCTCCACACACTTCTCTTTTACTCCTTCCAATCTGCACAATTTCCTGTTCTCTCTTTCCAATCTCCACACACTCTTTCTCACTCCTTCTAATCCCTGTACTTTCCCCATCATTCCCTGCAATCTCTGCACTCCCCTTTCACCCCTTCCAGTCTCCACACTCTCTGCTTTTATTTCCTCCAGTCTCAACATGCTCCCCCTCACTCATTTTAATCTCCACACTGGAGAGAGAGAGAGAGAGAAAAAGAGAGAGAAGTGGAATAGGCAGGAGGGGGAAGAGGGAAAGCGGGAGGGATGAAGAGCAGGGGAATAAGAGGTTTGGGAATGGAGGAAGGGATGTGGTGGGAGAGAGGAGAAAAGAGGAAAGAGGAAGAAAGATTGAATGGAGGTGTGGTGGGATGAAGCGGAGTTGTTGTGGAGGATGGTGGAAGGTTGGTGGTGGAACATAGAACATTACAGCGCAGAACAGGTCCTTCGGCCTTCGATGTTGCGCCGACCAATTAGGAACAAGCAGTGACCCTCTAACCTAGACCATTCCCTTTTCATCCATAAACTTATCTACTAACCTCTTAAACGCCACCAAACTTGGCGCATCTACAACTGATGCAGGCAGGGCATTCCATACCCTTACCACCCTCTGGGTAAAGAACCTACCTCTGACATCTGTCCTAAAACCACCACTCCTTAATTTAAAGCTATGTCCCCTCGTGCTAGCTTTCTCTATCCTAGGAAAAAGGCTATCACTGTCCACCCTATGTAAACCTCTAATCATCTTATGTTTCAATAAGGAAAGAGTTACCCTACACAGCATACATAATCATTTGGACTTAGGAAAATTTTGCTTGTATATGTAGTCATGATAACTGTCATTTGATATTATAGGTATGGTTCTGTATGAAAATGATAGTTAATTGGCCAGTTCTGAATGCAAATAAAATACAATGATAGCCAGGTGATTGCAAGTGTTTATCAAAAATAGGAACAATTGATGTAAAATAATAGCAAAATCATTGCAAATGAGTGCACTTGATAAATGAAAACTGTTGAAAACAAATGATAAGAAATTACATGAAAATTTTTGATTAGAGATTGAAGTCCTTATAGGAAGCAGGGTATGAGGAGGCGTACACCGAGTAACTTCCTAAAAGTTTCATGCCCGTTCTATGCCTCTCCTGGGAAGAAAAAAGCAAGAGCAATAACTCCTCTATAAGATAATTTTCATTTAGGGTTAACTGGACTGACATAGACAACATATTGGCTGGCAATCTCCCAGCCTGCTATGCTGCTCGAGTAGCGCAGTATGCCAGAGACATCAGAGATTTCTGATGGACAAGGGAAGTAAGGGTTATGGGGAGAAAGCGGGAAACTGGAACTGATCCACTTCAGATCAACCATATCTTATTGAATGGCGGGGCAGGTTGGAGAGGCTAGATGGCCTACTCCTGCTCCTGTTTCTTATGTTCTTATCAGCAGAGGGGCCTGTAGCAGAACTCACAACTGCATCCGGCTGATTGCGAGTCTCCAAGACCCTTTTAATGTAATCAGCCCCACACTGGAAATAGGCGCAGAGCTGATTACCATATACAAAATACTACTTCCATATGATTAGCGGGCTTGGGATGATAGTCTCCGGGCCTGCAAGTGACCCCCCATGCCAGGATTTTCAAACTTATGCTTACACCACCATAATGGGTTGGATCTCAAACAGTGACAAGACAGATTACAGTAATGAGATAGAGAATCTGGTGAACTGGTGAGGCAACAATAAACTCTCCCTTGATGCCAACAAAATGGAGGAGATAATCATTGACTTCAGGAAATGTAAAGTAGAACATGTCCCTCTCTGTATCAACGGGGATGAAGTAGAAAGGGTCAAGAACTTGAAGTTTTTAGGCATCCAGATCACCAACAATCTGTCCTGGTCCTCCTCCTCCCAGCATTCATATATACACACACACACACACACACACACACACACACACAACCACCACACACACACCACACACACACACACACACACACAACACACACACACACACACACACCCACCCCAGTGCCAACATTATATTAAGAAAGCCCACCAATGCTTCCACTTTCTCAGAAGACTAAGAAAATTTGGCATGTCAGCTACGACCCTCACCAAGTTTTACGGATGCACCATAGAAAGCATACTTTCTAGTTGTATCACAGCTTGGTATGACTCCTGCTCTACCCAAGACCACAAGGAACTACAAAAAGTCGTGAATGTAGCCCAACTTTTCTCGCAAATCAGCCTTCCATCGATTGACTCTGTCTACACTTTGCACTGCCTTGCCAAAACACCAAGCATAATTAAAGACCCCACACACCCAGGACATTCTCTCTTTTACCTTCTTCAGCACGCAAAAAATAATACTTTTCACTATGTGTTAATACATGTGACAATAATAAATTAAATCAAATCAAATCAAATCAAAAGAAGAGATTCCCATTAGCAGGGTTTACGACTGCTCCCAACCAATGGGGAACGGCATGTTTATCCCACTGGTGGGAACAGAGGCCATTGAGGATGCCCCCAGGATGTCAGGGGTGAGAGTTGCCCCTTGGGCAGTGCCAGTCTGGCATCCTGGCACTGTCCACCAGACACCAGGGTAGTATGAAGAAGTGCGGCCTATTAGGGGCGGCAGGGCTATTGGGAGGATGATTGTTTTTTGGGGAAGAGGGGACGGACCTGCTGCCATGCTGCAATGGAATCGGTGGGAGAGGGAGTCAGGGCAGTCAGAGCAGGGGATGAGCAGGTGAGGTAGGTTGGAGACTGGGGTGGTCGGTGTTGAGTAGGCCAGCAATTGCCAGCGTCAGGTGTCGATTAGGCTGGCAATTGGTGGGGCTATTGGGTAATTGGGGAGATTGGGGGCTGCAAAATAAGTTGAAAATAAGTTGGGAGGCCAGTGATGCAGGGCCAGTGCATATGGAGCACCTTCCCCAGTGACAAATTGGCATATACGGAATGGCCTATTCAGCACTACACTGCCAGCCTCTCAGGTGGGATGAGACACCCCTCCCTCTTCCTTTCTGACGTGAATCTATCTGAAGCACTCTGTGCATCACAGAGGGCTGGAATTCATTTCTTTAGTATAACGCTTTAAATCTCGTTACTCTGCTACAACTTAAACTTATGCTGATTTTCCTCTTCATTTCTAGGGCCCGTTAAGGAACGTGTGACTGCAAATATAATTAATATAAGCAAAAGACCTAAAGTTTACCTGATTTTATCTTTTTTGCAGGATGAACCTTTTAGTTCTCACTTACCTGAAGCTCTCTTCAACATCTCCCGATTCTTACTTCACAATCTTACAAAAGAAACTCCTTTGGGCATCTCCAAAGTGTATCCTTTTATCACCTGAGCTATTTCTCATAGTACTGAAATAGTAACAGAAAATGCTGGAGACACTCAGCAGGTAAGGCAGTATTTGTGGAGGAAGAAACAGCATTAATGGACCAGATTGTTACAGGGGGCAGGGGGGTGCAGAAGGCTCAGTGCACAAAGGCCCCTTGCACACCCCCAATTTTTCATCTTGGGGTCACAAAAAACAACCTACCTAGACCTGTCCACCTGCTCATGTCAACCGACTATGGCATGGGTGTTGTATTACTTGGTCAGTAGGCTTGCTAACAAGCCTAATTGATTTCTAATTACTTATTTTACTATGGTGAGTGAAGCTCATACATTATGGGCTTGGCTCAAGGATGGGCAGGAAGGTTATGGGCTACACACATTATATAAGGTCAGGATAGCAGATTTCCTTCCCTAAAGAATATTCATGAATTAAATTGGTTTTTACAATAAACCCCATGTTAGATCACGAATGGTAGCTTTTTATTCAGGTGCAGACAACTTGTGGCTTTCGCTGCAACATTGCTTCTATCCATTTTTCATCCCATTTATAAACAATACATCTCAAAAACTAATGAACAGATTTCAACAAAAGTTGGTATATTGTGAGGGTACTGCTGGAGGAAGAACTGATTAGTTGTGATGAAGATCTAGATCTGGATCCTGGATTTTTTTAAAGCATTTTTTTGTTAACATTGGGAGATAGAATAACTTTACTTCATCTCGATAATATTGTGAGTTGTTTGATTGTTTTAGAATGTTGTGGATTGACTCACCTCTTGTGTTGGAATTTGTCACAGCTGTCAAAATCTGAATAAAGTTTTCAGAGCAGGTTGTTGGAGGTGCATCAATCCAAAGTTTCATAAGTGAGATGGAATCTCTTAATAAAAGGATTAATTTTCTCTGCTTTATAGTTACAGAGCATTAAGCAAGTAGAAAAAGCCTCAAGTAAGAGCTTGTAACTGTGATAATGTTAAGTATACACACTATGTCAGAGGTATACACTCTTCTGAGTGCTCTCTTTACTTGTTGTGCTTGTTCTTATTTTAACCATATCATAAACTTACTCCTGGAGATTAATTTTACCAGTTTAGAACATAGAACATAGAACACTACAGCACAAACAGGCCCTTCGGCCCACAAGTTGTGCCGAACACGTCAAAACCTACCCAGCCATAGACCTATCTATAACCCCCAATCCCATTGGATCTCATATATTCATCCAGAAGTCTTTTAAAAGACCTCTGTTTGTTCCATTTCTCCTCAGTCCTTCAGATACTGAGACTGAGATTTTCCACTCCCATCCAAGTCAGGTGGGTTTCATGATGAGAA
This sequence comes from Sphyrna mokarran, assembly GCA_024679065.1. NCBI lineage: Eukaryota > Metazoa > Chordata > Chondrichthyes > Carcharhiniformes > Carcharhinidae > Sphyrna > Sphyrna mokarran. The sequence goes on along the minus strand of JAGIQG010000003.1, from coordinate 76,096,942 downwards.
CGAAAAATATTGCAACTAGATCAAAATCACTTTTCATGTTGCTGTAAAAACAGAAAGCAATTGTCCCTCTGTCCGATGTCAGTGGTAGGCCGCATTCCCCACTGTTCAATGTTGGCAAACTTATTGCAGTAAATTAACATCTCGTAATTGGGTCCAAATGCTAAAATCATGCCTCCATGTCAACTAATGACTCATGGTGATGTGATGTCAGAATGGAGTGAAGCACAGTTGGTCTGAGAATGCACTTGATACTCCCAGGGAAGTTAGGAAGTGAGCACAGTGCTCAGTGGGGAGAGGAGCATGCCAAGAAGTGCCAGTTTGATGCCAGGGTGGGCATCTGGGTGAAGATTGTTTCATGGTGTGCTTGCTGTGTGTTGGGGTGGTCCATAAAAATGGAGCCAGCTTAATTGATTGATTGAATTGATGGTGGATTAAGAGAATCAGAAGCCACCTCCCAGCAGTATCACATGGAGTCTCTAACTGACTTCTTTTTCTTCAAAGTCATGCATTGTATGATAGAAAAAGCCCTAGCTTGCTGTTGGTGGCCTCTGCCATTTTTCTTACCTGACAATAATTTTACCCTGAGTTTTATTGGACTATGCTTCCATGGGTGTTTTTTTAATTCCTTAATTCTAATCAAAAAAGCCAATTGAAATCAAATCTACCAAATGAGAGTCAAACAAGCAAGACATTGGATCCCATCTTGGGTTTGATCAAACAAGATCCAAGCTGACAGAAGGAGGCACAACAACCCTTCCCAAGCTTAATCTGATGCTTCATCTTAGTGAAAAGCCCAAGATGGCTTTGAAAAATTGCATCAGGTAAAGCCTTGGTTTAACCTCATTAGCTGCCTGATCCATTATTCTACTTAGCTTAGGCAAACCATGATTGCAGGTGTCAGCACACCCAAGTACGATGGGCTTACCTCATCCCTTCCCCGATCTCTTGTGTGAAGCAACATAATGAGTGTTAGCAGAGTTTTAATTGAGAAGGTTGACAATTGAACCTAATTTTATCTTCTCTCAATATTCACATGTGCTACTTTACCAGATAGTGATCAGGAGCAACGTTCCAGATGAGGCCAGTTGGATCACTCCAGTTGAAATCAGCCAACTCAAACATGGGAGTTTTTATATGGCTTTGTGTTCTATCAGGTTATTACCCACTTGGTTATTAATTGGATGCTCACTTGGATGGATTGAAACCACATTGTACGGTATTAGTAATGAAGATGTCATTGTGAAAGCCATCTTCAATATACTTTTGAAACAGAAGACAATAGACAGGGATCACGGATAGAAGTGGGAACATCGAGGTGGCGGCGCGGGCTCATTGGGCTGAAGGACCTGTTTCCTATGCTGTTTTGTTCTTTGTTCTTTATTATAGTGTGCTTTCATATAGATGTTAACTCTTCAGTGACTGATGTTGTGCAACATGATTTAATTCAGTTCCATTTAGTAAAATTTCTGAAGAGAAACGATTGTACCATGTATTCCTTAACTATTAACAGTAATACTTTATATGCTCTAGCAAAACAAAGTAAGGCGTTGGGTGCATACAAACTGGCCCGGCATGCTTATGACAAGCTGCAGGGCCTGCGCATTCCTGCCAGGTTTCAGGAATCCATCGAGCTAGGGAGCCTGACAATTCGGTCCAAACCATTCCATGACAGTGAGGTAAGGAGCTTCATCAGCTACTGGTTGCAGTACAGTAGGGCATTTAAAAATAATCCTTTGTCTTGAAAGTAATTTTAAGATCTTCTTTATCTCGGTGAATAAGGGAATATTGTCACACTTGGGTGCAGTGATAGTGTTATGAGCTGTTAGCTACAGATGGAGGGATTTTCTGTAGTCACTATTTATTGCAGGACACATTGGGCAGGATTCTTTGAATTGGGTGAATGGACACAGTGAATCTGGCGGGAGCCATGAAGTCAGAAACCTGTCAGCATAAAATCCCATTGCAATTCCTCCAAAGGCAGGTTAATGGCAGGTTTGTATTCCCACTGGCAGTTGGCCTAAATGCCATTTGCATTTCATGATTGTTCATTAAGGCAGCTGCTCGCCGTCATCCCATCAAGCCTTGCAATCATTGGAAAATGACTTCACTTTGAACCCAATGAATGGCATACACAAGGCAGTCCTCAGTTCACCAGAGACTTTGAGATGAGTACAAAAGCTTTCTGTCACTGCACTCCTGATATGCTCTCCAGCCGGGATAGACTGGGTAGATGGGGTAGAATTCCATTGGGGAATTCTGTACTTTTGTTATATACCTACACCATGGACTTGCATATATAGAGCATACTTATAGATGGAGGAAACTCATGAATGTTGTAAGCAGTGACAAGGATAGTGACAGACTTCAATAGGATAGATGGATGGTAAGGCAATAAGTGATTCATTTTGACAGGAAATGTGAGGTAAGACAATTCAAATAATACAATGTTATACGGATGTGGGTATACATAGAGAAGCATTTGAATGTGATGTAACACGTTAATAAAGCTCTTAAAAAAGTACAGGAATCTCAGCTTTATAACTAGAGATATGGAGAAGAAAAGCAAGGAAGTTAAAAAGCACTAGATCACCCCAGCTGAATGAGTCCAATTCTGGATCTCAAACATCAGAAAGGATGTCAGGACCTTAATGAGGGTGGAGAGAAAATGAAAGACTTCATTTTCTCAGAGTGTTGGAGAAATGTTTGTTCCCCTTACGAGCAGGGAAGGTTAAAATGAGATTTAATAGAGGTGATCAAAGTCTTAAAAGATTTTGTTAACATAAATAAGTGAAACTACTCCATTGACAGAAAGGTCAGTAGTCACAGGAGACAGTTATAATTGGCAAAATAATTGAAGGTAACATGCAAAAACATTTCTTACACAGTGAGTGTAGGATGTAGGATGCATTACCTGATTAGAAGGTGAAGTAGATTCAATACTATGTACCTAAATGGATTTGGATAAATTCTTGAATGGGAAAACATTTGCCTGACAATGGGAAAAGGTCAGAGTGGCAAGATTAATTGTATAGCTTTTTCAAAGATCTAGCGCATACGTAATGGCTTGAATTGGGTAACATGGTGGCATAGTGGTTAGAACAGGTCCTTCGGCCTTCGATGTTGCGCCAACCAATTAAGAAAAAGCAATGACCCTCTAACCTAAACCATTCCCTTTTCATCCATAAACTTATCTACTAACCTCTTAAACGCCACCAAACTTGGCGCATCTACAACTGCAGCAGGCAGGGCATTCCATACCCTTACCACCCTCTGGGTAAAGAACCTACCTCTGACATCCGTCCTATAACTACCACCCCTTAATTTAAAGCTATGTCCCCTCGTGCTAGCTTTCTCCATCCTAGGAAAAAGGCTATCACTGTCCACCCTATCTAAACCTCTAATCATCTTATTTGTTTCAATAAGGTTCCTCTTAGCCGCCTTCTTTCTAACGAAAACAACCTCAAATCCCTCAGCCTCCCTTCATAAGACCTGCCCTCCATACCAGGCAACATCCTGGTAAACCTCCTCTGTACCCTCTCCAATGCCTCTACATCTTTCTTATAATATGGGGACCAGAACTGTGCACAATACTCCAAGTGCGGCCGCACTAGAGTTTTGTACAGTTGCAACATGACGTTGCGGCTCCGAAATTCAATCCCCCTACCAATAAAAGCTAAGACTCCGTATGCCTTCTTAACAACCTTATCCACTTGATTGCCAACTTTCAGGGATCTATGCACATATACACCAAGATCCCTCTGTTCATCAACACTATTAAGAGTCCTACCATTAGCCTTATTACATATTTGTTATTCCTGTCAAAGTGAATTACCTCACACTTTTCCGCATTGAACTCCATTTGCCATCTCTCGGCCCAGCTCTGCAACTTGTCCAAGTCTCTCTGCAAACTATAACACCCCTCTTCACTATCTACCACTCCTCCGACTTTGGTGTCATCCGCAAATTTACTAATCCATCCTTCAATACCCTCATCCAGATCATTTATAAAAATTACAAACAGCAGGGGCCCCAAAACAGATCGCTGAGGTACACCACTTGTAACCGAACTCCATGATGAATAATTTCCATCAACCACCACCCTCTGTCTTCTATCTGCTAGCCAATTCCTAATCCAATTAGCTAAATCACCCTCAATCCCATACATCTGCATTTTCTGCAGAAGCCTTCCATGGGGCACCTTATCGAACGCCTTACTAAAGTCCATATATACCACATCAACTGCCTTACCCCCATCCACCTCTTTGGTCACTTTTTCAAAAAACTCAATAAGGTTAGTAAGGCACGACCTACCCTTCACAAAACCATGCTGACTATCCCCAATCAATTTGTTACTCTCTAAATAACTATAAATCCTATCCCTAATAATTCTTTCCAATACTTTGCCCACAACAGAAGTATGACTCACCGGTCTATAATTCCCAGGAAGGTCTCTATTCCCCTTCTTGAACAATGGGACAACATTCGCTATCCTCCAGCCTTCCGGCACTGTACCCGTAACCAACGACGACCTGAAGATCAGAGCCAGAGGCTCTGCAATCGCCTCTCTCACCTCCCAGAGAATCCTAGGGTAAATCCCGTCCGGCCCAAGGGACTTATCTAACTTCAAACCATCAAGAATATCTAGCACATCCTCCTTATCTACTTCAATACTTTGCAGTTTACAACCCAGTGTTCTCCACAACTACATTTACATCTCCCTGCGTGAATACTGAAGAGAAATATTTGTTCAGTGCCTCTCCAATCTCTTCAGGCTCCACGCACAACTTCCCACTGCTGTCTCTGACTGGCCCTAATCTTGCCCTAACCAATCTTCTTTCTTAACATATCTAAAGAAAGCTTTAGGATTCTCCTTGATCCTATCAGCCAAAGTCTTTGCGTGTCCTCTTTTAGCTCTTCTCAACTCACTCTTTAGCTCCCTCCTGGCTAGTCTATAGCTATCCAGTGCACTAACTGAGCCTTCAAGCCTCATCCTGACATAAGCCTCCTTTTTCCTTTTAACCAGGTTAGCTTTACTATCTCTCAGCCCAAGGACCTGGGTTCAAGTCCGGTCTTCAGTGACTGTAAAGTTTGCACATTTTCCCTGTGCCTGTGTGTGTTTCCTCCAATTTCCTCCCATAATCCAAAGATTTAGAGGTTAGGTGGATTGGTCATGCTAAATTGCCCTTTAGTGTCCCAAGATGTGCAGGTTAGCTGGATTAGCCATGGGAAATATGTGGGTTACATGGCTAGGGTGGGGGAATGGGCCTGGGTTAAGATGCTCTTTTTGAGAGTCAATAAAGTTTATTTCTTTGTCATAAGTAAGGTGTACATAAACACTGCAATGAACTTAGTGTGAAATTCTCCTACAGACTCAATGGGCTGAATTACCTTCTTCTGCACTGTGGGGATTCTATGGAATAACTTCCTCCTGTGCTGAAATATTCTATAACGTTATGGAATATTCTCCTGTAGATATCATCTGCTTTACTGTAAGAAACACCTCAAATACGTGAATGCATTTTTTTGAAGAGAACAAATGGTTTCAACAAGCAGATTTTAACTTAAGAGTAATATTTTTACATTGATACAAGTAAATTTACTGATTTCAAGCTCTCAAGTTGGAGCCACGTTGTTGCAGTGCTGTCCCTGGATCTGTCTTCTGTTCAAAGTGTCTTTTCTTTAAACTGTGCTCCCTTTAAGCACAGACTGCAGATGGGAATGTAGAATCAGAATTTAGACTCGTCCTATAGATTAGATCCATCCGGAAGGTGAATGACTATATTCCATACACAAAAGGAAATGGAAAAAGTCTAATGAGCAGATTTAAGCTTGAAAGTTTCTTGTCTAATTAAGCAAAAAAGAGAAACTTCGCAAGCTGGATCGTATCAGCGTCACCTGTTCCATTCCATTCCTCATTTTTATTCTTATGCTTTTCTTGTCTTTATCATTTCTGAGGCCTAATTTCAACTTTTCCTTCCACAGAGATCTCATCTTTATGAAGATATATTTTATTAATCTTTAAAAATATAGGGCCTCTGAGTAAAGTTCAAGAACTGTTACAGATGGAGGAATAAGAAATATGACTGAGTTTCAAAAAGGAACAGACAGGTTTTTGTCAACAGATGAGTTTAAGAGTTATTACACCACAAGGATGTTGTGGAAAAAAGTGGGCTGAAGGTTTTTTTTCCTGCCTAAATCTATGCTAATAACAAGTCAAAGTAAGTGAAGTGGACAAGTCATTCTTAAGGACCTTTGTCCAGCATTGTTGCTTTGCTTTTTTAATATGTGTTAGAGTCTTGTTGACTGTCTTTGCATTTTGTGTAATTGCCTGTTCTGTTTGTTCACAGGACTTTGTACCTATGTGCTATAGGTGTTCGACTAATAACCCACTACTTAACAACCAGGGAAATGTATGCATCAACTGTCGGCAGCCCTTTGTGTTCTCTGCTTCCTCTTATGGTGAGTTTACTGTGTGCAGACTATAGCATAATCTGTTTGTATTGACTGCCGTGAGGTTAGGTTGTAGTCAGTTTATATACATTTTATTAATGTGGAACTTTTAAAATTTGACGCAATTCTTAACTAAACTGGAAGTAACATCTCTCAGAAAACTAAGGTTCACTTGGGGAGTTTGCATACATCGCAGCTTAAAATAGTAGCAAAGCTGACCACACAGCTTCAAGAAAGATTATGCAGCTGACAACTCAAAAATAACTATTAATAATGATAGAAATTTGTCCAACTGCTGACCATCAAAGCATCTCTCCTCTGCTGCTTGATAGTAGACTTATTTTGTTCTTTTAATTGAGTATTTCCATCCTTTAAACCAGACAAATTAGCCTCCCACACAGGCCAAATATCCATTGCAACTGTAGGAAACTCGACTTTATTTTTGAACCATTAAAACACTTTCCTTTTGAGTTGATCAATGTAGTGAGATCGTAAGATGGCACGAGAAGCAAAAAAATGAGGAACGCGCCCATATTTCTGCCGATTCCCATTTTACCAGACACTTTTTCCAGAAGTGATTAGGACTGTGCCCAAAATGGGTGAGATGCCAATTTGCATGCATCTCAATATCATTAGCAAATTCAGTAAAGGTGTTCCCCCTTGACATCATGCCGACGAGAAAACGCCTGCTGTATAAAAGTCTGTTTCAGACACTGCAGTGACGAAGACAAGCAAGGAGGTGAGTACCACTGAGCACCGACCTTTGGGGTGCAGGTGGTGATCTTTGTTGTGGCTGTGTATTGTGGTGAAGTGGGAAGGCTCATGCTCATGGAGGTCCTGAGCTTGGGTGGGACTGGCGACACGTGCATTCCCCTAGTTGCTGAGCAGACCCTTGGTTATGAGGATCGCCAGCAACCCCACTGACATCGCCATAGCATCCTTCCATCTGTTTGCTACACACGCTGTCTGGCTGACTGCTGACGTTCCATCCCAGATCTCACTAATGCAAACAAGCAACACATCTGTCAGCTGTTACTCCAAGAAGGAAGCTATGTAGTTGTTAAAATGACTGCTCACACTACATGGCCTAGCTCGACAGGAACCCATCCTATGATAGTCACGAGTGTGCCTCTCCTCCACCTATCTGAACTGCAAACCATTCCTGGAAGACACTACCAGACATCCAGGTAGGTGCACTCATGTCTATGCTTCAATGTTCCCCAGCAGTCATCCATATCCTTTCTGTGCCCCACATGTGAGGATGCAGTAATAAACGTCAAGGTGGAGCATGGCACCAAGGATGATGTCAGCTTGTCACCATCCACACTCATTTGGGACTCGGGCTGCAGGGAGGCAGTCATGTCCAGGGATGGATAATCTCACAGAATTTTACACTCTCTCTCTCCCTCTTCCCTCCCCACCCTTAGCCCCCACTACCCACCCACACCCCCAAACCAAGATGGTTTTGGCATGGAGCCAGTAGACCTGGCAATCATTCTTGTGACCAATGAAGGAGGAGGGAGAAATGTACGCACTGCAAGGCCAGCCCAGGCCAGTAGGAGGACAAGGAGCCGCCAATTGGGGGCAAGAGGTGGGCACCCAGAAGTCTGAGAGGGGAGACAGGACAATGAGGAGATGGAGACCCTGGCATTTCAGTGCGCACATGTCATTTGAAGAACTTCCAGGTGGCATTTGTCGTCACTGCTCCAGCTCAGCAAGAAGACAGTGTGGCACCTTGTCAGGTCTCACGGACTTAGTGCCTCGTGATACGGGGGCCACTTCTCCTGGTGACGGTGAAGATTACAGTGGCCCTCTAAGTTTAATCCATCAGATCCTTCCAGGCCACTAATTGGGATCTATGTAAGGTTTCCTAGTCCTCAGTCCACAAGTGTGTCCGTGTAGTGATAGACACTCTGTTGGCCGGGCAGGCCAATATATCCATTGTGCCAGGCCCATCAGGAAGCCTGAGCCACAGGCTTTACTACCATTGCCAGGATGTCAGATGTGCAGGTGGCAATTGATTTCATGCGTGTCATCTTGCAGTCCCCAAAACGTCAGGCACTGTGGTTTGTTGGCAGAAATGAGTTTCACTCCTTGAATATTCAGTTGAACTTCATGCACATGTGTGCACGTCACCCAGGCTGCGTGTACAATAGCTTCATTTTGCAAAATTCCCTGGTCTCTTCACAGATCAACTCTGGCTGCCAGGATGGCTCCTGGCGGACAAAGACTACCCGCTAAAAACTTGGCTGATGACACCAGTGCAGAGACCAGAGATCGAGGTGGAGGCCTATTATAATAAAGCCTACATTGCCTAGTCCATCGTCGAGTAGATCATCAGGCTCCTAAAGATGTAATTCTGTTGCCTGGACTACTCTGGTGGGGTTCTCCAGTACAATTTCCTGAGAGTCTCCTCCATCATCGTAGTCTGCTGAGTGTTCCCCATTCTGGTAGAGCAGCAGGGAGGCATCCTAGCGAAGGAGCAGAGCGACCTTGCAGATGTTCCTGGGGTTGAGGGGATCTAGAAGTATGTAGTGGAGGACAAGGCCGAAGAGGATCCATGGGATGGAGGAAAAGCGGTAGCAAGAGCCTGGGCAGGGCAGGGTGATGAGGGAGGCCTTCATCGCCACAAGGTTGTTAGACTAGGGGGAATGCAGAGCATCAGCAGCAAATCCCACCCCCAACCTCAGTAGCCTGCAATACCTCTCCAATCCTTGTCCATACCTCCTAACATGGGTCCCTTTGGTGTCACATGATGTCACATTGCCATCATTTGCTTGGAAGCGGGGGACATGGTCTCAGGGTCCAGAATGTGCTGGGAATGCTGTGACACAATGGGGCTGCAGGGCACCCACTGCTGGTACAATTTGGTGTGAGCGCTTGCTGTCCTACATCATTTAGGGGTATGATGCTAGGATATGGAGATCGCATATTTGGTGGGCTGAAGGGCCTCTCACATGCAGAGCAATGTTCTAGCCCCTCTGGGATCAATCGGGGTATGCTCTCATTCTTGTGACAGGCAGATCACAGACAGATTAGTCACAGTTCTGGGTGCAATAACATTTATTGGTGAAACCAACAATGCTGATACTAACATTAACAGAAATTAAATGAAGTGCTGATATTTAATGGTGCCATAAAACAGGTAGATGTGACCATTAACAGTGTCTATTTCCCTAAACCTAATTAGAATATAGAACATTACAGTGCAGAAAAGGCCCTTCGGCCCTCGATGTTGTGCCGACCGGTGGAACCAACCTAATGATCCTCTAACCTAAACTATTCCAATACTATCCATACGCCTATCCACTGACCATTTGAATGCCCTTAAAGTTGGCGAGTCCACAACTGCTGCAGGCAGGGCATTCCACGTCCTTACTACCCTCTGTGTAAAGAACCTATTTCTGATATCCATCCTATAATTATCACCCCTCTATTTAAAGTTATGTCCCCTCGTGTTAGCCATCACCATCCGAGGAAAAAGCCTCTCACTGTCCACCCTATCTAATCCTCTGATCATTTTGTATGCCTCAGTTAGGTCACCTCTTAACCTTCACTCTAATGAAAACAACATCAAGTCCCTCAGCCTTTCCTCATAAGACTTTCCCACCATACCAGGCAACAACCTGGTAAATCTCCTCTGCACCCTTTCCAATGCTTCCACATCTTTCTTATAATGCGGCGACCAGAACTGTACGCAATACTCCAAGTGCGGCTGCACCAGAGTTTTGTACAGCTGCAACATGATCTCATGGCTCTGAAATTCAGTCCCTCTACCAATAAAAGCTAATAACACTGTACGACTTCTTAACAACCTTATCGACCTGGGTGCCAACTTTCAGGGGTCTATACACATGTACACCAAGATCTCTCTGCTCATCGACACTACCAAGAGTCCTTCCATTAGCCCAATATTCTGTAATCCTGTTACTCTTTCCAAAATGAATCACCTCGTACTTTTCCGCATTAAACTCCATTTGCACCTCTCAGCCCAGTTCTGCAGCTTATCTGTGTCCCTCTGCAAACTGTAACATCCATCCTCACTGTCTACAATTCCTCCAACTTTAGTGTCATCTGCAAATTTACTAACCTATCCTTCTATACCCTCATCTAGGTCATTTATGAAAATGACAAACAGCAGTGGCCCCAAAACAGATCCCTGCGGTACACCACTAGTAACTGAATTCCAGGTTGAATATTTCCCATCAATCACCACCCTCTATCTTCTATCAGCTAGCCAATTCCTGATCCAAACTGCTATATCACCCTCAATCCTATGCATCCATATTTTCTGCAGTAGCTTACCATGGAGAACCTTATCAAACAATTTGCTAAAATCCATATACACAACGTCAAGTGCTTTACCCTTATCCAGCTCTTTGGTCACCTTCTCAAAGAACTAATTAGTACAGTCCTCCATCCATGCCCTCTTGGTAACCCTGCAACTTATTAACCTTGTGTGGCTCAGTGCTACGTCGATGTGTCACCCCAGGATGTGCATTGAAAATGGAGGCCCTCAGCTGCGTTCCATGCCTCATGGCCTATGAGGCGTGGGACCTGGAGGGCCCTGCTCAACTTTTTGTCACGGACTAACTACCCTTGAAACGCATTGGTGTTAGGAAGGGAGGAGTCACAAGGCTTAGCGACAGTCAGAGTCTCCCAGCCTCGGCATGAGTTCCAGTTTTCCTCCTTCGTCTAGGTAGCAATAGACCCTGGATTATTCCGTGGGATGGCAGAGCAGCTGGAATGAGTTTCAGAAGCCCCAGCGTCACCTACCCTTGCCAGTCCTGGAGACCTAACTACGTTCGTTCTCCAGTATGTGAGCACGGCGATGGCCCTCTGAGTCTGGCCCAAGCTCTGGAGCCCCTCAGCAACGGCCCACTGTGACTAGACCATGCTCTCAAAGTCCACAGCCATAACCTGCTTATCTCCAGAATGCTTCCAAGGCCCTCAGCCCTCGTTTGCTATGACTCGGTCATGTCTTAGACCCTGTGATCTTTTCCTGACCCAGGCTTTTCACTGCGGGTGCTACACTGTACCAGCACCATTACCTGCGTCAAAGGCTATGAATAGCCATATAGTTGCTGCAGTCCCTCCTGCATTCCTGGGCTCTGCTGCTGCATCCCCAGCAGCTTAGGGAGAAATAATTGCAGCAATTCAGCATAGGACTTGGGGCCACCTGTATCCTTGCCTCCAATAGCCCGGAAGCCTCAGACGTTCCCACTTCCACATCAACAGCTGTGTTGTGTCCACCAGCAAGGGGCCGAGAAGCCTCACCATTAACTTGTATCCACAATGATAGATTGTGTGGTGGAAACCTGTATCGACTGACTGGTGCTAGCTTCAGAGGTTTCCTCAGAGCCTTTCTCTGAGGTTTCCTCCTCAGGCTTCAGCAATGTCAGACAGGCTGGCTGCATCGGGGTTGTTCCCCGCAACAAGGGACCCAAGGTTAAATGCAGGGAAGGGCAAATATCTAGGCAGCATGTCACTTACTTGAGGGATGTCATATGAATTAAGGATTGACGGATGCTCACTTCTGTGTTGCATGCTGACCCATCTGTCTGGTAAGGTCTTGACCTCCTCCTCCCCTGCCAGATCCAGGGCTGTCTTCTCAAAGGGAGTGAGAATTCACAGATCAAGTACCCTTCCCCCTGTCTTTTGATGTGTGTGGTTATGGGCCATCTTGTCTTGTGGGGGGACAAAAGGGGGATTGATGGGGACATTTGGGTGGGGGCTATGTCTTGGCAAGCAGAGTTGTGATGGAGTGTGCCAGACAGATCAGAGACAGGTGGTAGAGAGTCAGGTGCTGAAAGGCCATGAAAGGGATGAAACAGGGTGATTAGACATTGCAGGCAGGACATTTGGGACCAATGCCAAGGTGGAATGGACACTCATCCTTGTTGCCCAAATGAAATAATTCATTTTTTTCCAGTACTGACAGCCAATCCTACATGCCAGTGGACAGGCACTGACTGCCACCACCACCATCTTTTAGGTCATGTTGGGCTTGCTGCCCATTGGAGGGAAGAATGTGTCGTTCCACTGCTCCATTGCATCTAACATATGGTCCAGCCCTCCCTCGGTAAACCTGGGAGCAGTTCTTCAAGGTGGCATCTCTTTGGCGTGACTGCTTGTGTGAACATTGTTAAAGCTTATACGGAACTCTACCTCGTTAAGGGAGTTCAATTTGAGTGAGTCATGCACTCAGAGGGTCCATTCCAGTGAGAATGTTGCAAAAAAGGGGGAAGGAAAGAACAATTCTGCAGAGGTGCTGATGCAGGGAAAGGGGGCAACACTACAGAGGTATTGATTAGAGAGGGGGGAAGGGAGGAGCTCTGCAAGGGCAGTAATCAGAGAGGGGGAGTTCTGCAGGGATGCAAATGGGGGAGGGGGAATTCTGCTGGGGTGGTGATTGATGGGGGGGTGAAATCTGCAAGGATGTTGATCAGGTAAGGGGTAAAATCTGCAGGGATGGTAATTGGGGATGGGAGATCTCTGCAGAGGTGCTGATCGGGCAGGGCAGAGAACATAGAACACAGAACACTACAGCACAAACAGGCCCTTCGGCCCACAAGTTGTGCCGAACACATCAAAACCTACCCAGCCATAGACCTATCTATAACCCCCATCCCATTGGATCCCATATACTCATCCAGAAGTCTTTTAAAAGACCCCAGCGAGTTCACCTCGACCACCACCGACAGCAGCCAATTCCATTCACTCACCACCCTCTGAGTGAAAAACTTTCCCCTAGCAACCCCTCTGTACTTGCTTCCCTGCACCTTAAATCTGTGCCCTCTCGTCGCGACCATTTCAGCCCTGGGAAATAGTCTCTGAGAGTCCACCCTATCTATTCCTCTCAACATCTTGTAAACATCTATCAGGTCGCCTCTCAACCTTCGTCTCTCCAGGGAGAACAGTCCCAGCTCCCTCAACCTGTCTTCATAAGGCATGCCTCCCAATACAGGCAACATCCTTGTAAATCTCCTCTGCACCCTTTCAATAGCTTCCACGTCCTTCCTATAGTGAGGCGACCAGAACTGCGCACAGTACTCCAAGTGTGGTCTGACAAGGTCCTATAAAGCTGCAGCATTACCTCCTGACTCCTGAACTCAATCCCTCGATGAATGAAGGCCAGTACACCGTAAGCTTTCTTAACCACATCCTCCACATGGGAGGCCGATTTGAGTGTCTTATGGATCCGGAACCCAAGATCCCTCTGCTCTTCCACACAGCTAAGACTCCTACCTTTGATAGTGTACTCATTCATCCCGTTGGATCTGCCAAAATGGACCACAACACATTTATCCGCGTTGAAGTCCATCTGCAACTTCTCCGCCCAGTCTTGCATCCTGTCGATGTCATGCTGCAACTTCTGACATCCCTCCAGACCATCCACAACACCACCGACCTTCGTGTCATCGGCGAACTTACTCACCCATCCCTCCACTTCCTCATCCAGGTCATTTATGAAAATGACAACCAGCAAGGGTCCTAGAACAGATCCCTGGGGCACTCCACTGGTGACCGACCTCCATGCAGAAAAAGAGCCATCCACAACCACCCTCTGCCTTCTGCAGGCAAGCCAGTTCTGGATCCACAAGGCCAAAGCCCCTTGGATCCCATGGCCTCTCACCTTCTCAAGAAGTCTTGCATGGGGGCCCTTGTCAAATGCCTTGCTGAAGTCCATGTACACCACGTCCACTGCTCTTCCTTCGTCAATGTGTTCAGTCACATTTTCGAAGAACTCAATTAAGCTCGTAAGGCACGACCTGCCTTTTACAAAACCATGCTGACTATTTCTAATCAACCTAAACTTCTCCAAATGCTCGTAAATCTTGACCCTCAGAAGCCTCTCCATCAGCTTACCAACCACTGAGGTCAGACTCACTGGTCGATAATTTCCAGGACTATCCCTGTTCCCTTTCTTGAAAATAGGGACCACATCCGCAATCCTCCAATCCTCCGGAACCCCTCCCGTCTCCATTGACGACGCAAAGATCATCGCTAGGGGTTCTGCAATGACATCCCTCACCTCCCACAATAACCTGGGGTACGTCCCATCTGGTCCCGGAGACTTGTCTATCTTGATAGCATTTAAAAGTTCTAACACATCTGCTTCCTTAATATCTACATACTCAATCTTTTCAGTCTGCCGCAAACTTAGTTGCTAAGCCCATTGAAGCCAGAAGAAAGGACAATTGCCAAGAAAGGACCATCTGGTCCCGGAGACTTGTCTATCTTGATAGCATTTAAAAGTTCTAACACATCCGCTTCCTTAATATCTACATACTCAATCTTTTCAGTCTGCCGCAAACTTAGTTGCTGAGCCCATTGAAGCCAGAAGAAAGGACAATTGCTGTCTCTTTTCCCCTTAGAGGTCTTTGGAGTTTTTGGAGTAGCAGTGTAGCAATGGCTGCAGTGCTGTAAAACTATCTCCCAATATATTTAATTCATTTATCTTATATTGCCCTTCAGGTATGCTCCAAGGCTGGATACTCTTTCAAAAACAGAACACACATGCTCTATTTCTTCAGCTGTGTCCCGAGTCTTTAGCCAGCAATATCTTTCTTCTTGTGCATCCACCAACTAATCCTGCTCAGTAGTGCTTTTCCCTCTGTCACCTAGTGCACTCCAATGCAGTGTACTGAACAGTTATATCGCTGTTCTGTCATTGGGTCAAAATCCTGGAGCTCTTTTCCTAACAGCATTATGAGTGTACCGATACCACACAGACTGCAGCAGTTTTAGGCACCATCTTCTCAAAGGCAGTTATGGATGGCAATAAATGCAGGCCTAACCAGCAAAATCCACATCTAGTGAAATAATTTTAAAAAACAGGCAGATCCAGCTGGAGGGAGGAGGGGAGGCAGGGCAGGCAGGCATGTGAATTCATCATTTATAAAAGCGAGAGAGGTTAAATTTGTTCCGTGCTACTTCCAGAAGGAATGATACGAGAGTTTCATGATGTGGTCAGAGACAGTTAAAAGGGAACACAGTACAGGATAGACCATTTAGGATGAAGGTGAGGAGACATTTCTTCACCCAAAGTGCAGTGAGCCTGTGGAATTCATTATTACAGGAAGTAGTTGATGCCAAAACATTGAATGTATTCAGGAGGATGGATAAAGCACTTGGAGTGAATAGGATCAAAGACTATGGGGACAAAGCAGGATTATGCTATTAAGTTGGATGATCAGCCATGATCATAATGAATGGCGGAGCAGCTTGAGTGGCTAAATCGTCTCTTCCTGTTCCTATCTGTTATGTTTCTATGTTTCTTTAAAGACTGTCAAATGATCTCATTGGCATTGATGGGAAGAAGTTCAAGTCTTGTAATGTGATGTGTGTAGAGTGTTATTCTGAGGTGTAGGCAAACTTAGTATCGTGCATTTGCAAAGATGCGACAGGTTTCTCTTATCTTGTCTGTTCTGATAAGGTCATTAAACTATTTTTGACACTGACGGATAGCTCACTGCCCTGGCCACCTGCCATCTCGTTCTTTCACTGGGGCCTCAAGCAATTTATTTTCCATTTGACTTTCCTGACATCATGCAGCATCTGAAAATTGAAAGCTTTCTGCCAAATACTGTGAATGTTGAAAAATTGAAATGAAAACAAAGTGGTGAAAATGCTCAGGAAGTTGGATAGGATTTGTGAAGATTAACAGAGTTAATTAATGTTTCACGTCAATATGACCTTTCATCAGAACTTTCTGCCCCTAATATTGACTCCACAAGTGCTCACTTTCTGATTTAATGGTCTGTGAGAAGCTCTCTTGCTCCAAATAAGCTTTAACACAATCTAAACGCATTGCAAATGAGGCATTCCAGCACTCAGATTGCCAATGCATTTTTTGATTTCCCCATACTTTTTAGTGCATTCACTCTTTACCAATGTACACTTTTGGAGGTAGCTTCCCACACCTTACCTAATTGGCCATTCGGTGTGAGCCTACATAGTTAGTGTTAGCAAGTTACCTAGCTTCACAGTTAGACCCCACCATGCTCTCAGGATCTCTGCACAAAAACAATTCCAGTAGGTGCCTGCTGAAACAGACAATTATATTCTTAGACCTGAGTTCAGTTGTGATAATTCTATTAAAGATCAAGACAGACTGACTACAGACCCTGAGATCATCCTGGTCTGTGACTCCTTAACCTTGAAGTGAGCTCCCATTTTATATAATTTATTCTCACGTGGAAGGCAAACTGTGTATGTGTTTGTACATTTTCAGTTATTGCTTCACTGCAGCATAATATTTGTCCACATCCTAATGCAAGCTATTACAGCCCCTACTGTTCATTCGGTTTTACTGGTACAAATCTAATGAGAGTGACCACTCTCTCGCGTCTAAGTCAAACATTTGTGGGTTTATACTTCTCTAGGATTACAGCACATAATCCAGGCTGATACTTCAAAGGAGTACCAGGAGAATGTTCTTGAAAAGATTAATAGCTCTGTTAACTCCCACATAGAAATCTCAGGGCACTATTTGAAATATCACAGGAATTCGCCTGGTGTCCTGGCTGATGGCTATTTCTTTATTAATTGAGGAACCTTGCTGCATGCAATTTAGTTGCAGCATTTTCCTACAAAATGACAGTGGCTGAAATCCATATCTTCAACTGCTTTTGATATCCTGAGGTCATGAAAGTTCATTTTAAGTATCCTGTTTATTTAGCCCAATTAATTGAAATGTTCTGTTGCTGTGGACATAAATCCCAGACTGTTTCTTCTTTGGTATGGAAAAGTGTAGTAAAACATATAATCTGATTGCACATATCCTCTAACAACCAGAATTAAGCAGTTAACAGGATCATCACAGATTATAGTTTCTAATCCAGGTTGCACTGACATTGAGTTTTCCCTTTTATGCTTAAGCAGTGATTTCCTTCCCCTCAGACCCATAAATTTTATTTATCCATTCACAAGATGTGGGCATTGCTGGTTAGGTAAGCATTTATTGTCCATCCCTAATTGTCCTTGAGAAGGTAGTGGTGAGCTGCGTTCTTGTACCACTGCAGTCCACTGATGTAGATACACTCAGTGCTGTTAGGGAGGCGCTCCAGTATTTGGACCCGTGACAATGAAGGAATAATGATACAGTTTCAAGTCAGGATTGTGAGTGACTTGGAGAGGAACTTGGTGTTAGGAAAAATTGAATCAGGTTGCAACATTAGCTAGTCCAAATAGCTTTAGTCACTCTATTTAAATCTGCGCTATATAGAACGACTGAAGTAAAGTTTTTCCCAAGTGTGAACATATATTCAATTGTCAAGCAATAAATATTCAAACAGCTTAAAAAATGAAATACTAAATCAATTTTCCCTAATATCCCTAATTTTTAGTGAAAGCAAGGAGTTGATAAATCTTATCTCAATCTTGTCTCAAATTTGGTTTTTAATCCATAGATCTATAAACATGGACAGGGATCGCGGGTAGAGGTGGGAACATAGAGGTGGCGGCACGGGCTTGTGGGGCCGAAGGACCTGTTTCCCATGCTGTGTTGTTCTTTGTTCTTTATAAATCTCAACGATTATTTATTTTCAGCCTTAGACTTATTGTTTTATCATTTTTTATTTTTATTAGGATTTTTAAATCCTTTTAATATTGTGAAATTATGCAGAATCAGATGCCCTTCATGTAATTCACCTTGAATTTATTACAGAGTGATAAATCCTCTTAGTTGCCAGGATACAGATCTTCTAACAAGATTAGCAGATCAAGTATTGTTTTTAGCGGATCTGTTTGACCATTTGAAGAGCATGACATATATGTATCGGGGATTTGTTCTGTGAATGCCTACGTGCAGTTCATTGTGACATACATTTCAAAGCATAATCTATAATTAAAGCATGCATTATAGGGAAATAAATCATTCCACATTATAAAGATCATATATATTTCAACATTTTGTTGCCAAGTTTTGGCTCAGCAAGTATCCGTATTGAAGAGTAAGCTAGATTATATGATTTTTTTTTCCAACCCTTTAAGAGAAGTACAATGCATCTGTCTTTTGCTTTGGTTTTTGTTATTGCTTTTTTGAGCCATTTGGACTTTGTGATTGAGCTTTATAACCTAAGATTAACTTTGGACCATAAATTTTTAAGTTTATTGTATTAGTGATACATGTAGGCTGACATTAACATAGCAATGAAGGCACTGTAAAAATCCCCTAAATGCCACACTCTGGTGCCTTTTCAGGTACATTGAGGAGAATTTAGCATGGCCAGTGCACCTGACCAGTGTGCCTATCAAACTGTGGGAGGAAACTGGAGCACCTGGAGGAAACCCATGCAGACAGGGAGAGAATGTGCAAACTCCACACAGTGACCCAAGCTGGGAATCAAACCTAGGTCCCTGATGCTATGAGGCAACAGTGCTAACCACTGTGCCACCATGCCATCCCATCCAAAAGGGGATATAAGTAAGGAGGGATGGCAAACAAGATAACGAATGAGCCAAATATGCAGCCTTATAAAACAATTTCCATTGCCATTTAAAATGGTTGCATTTCTTAATTTCTTAAGTGCATTTCTTAAGTGTCTTTCACAGAGCTGTTGAAGGAACTGTGTGAATTGGGACCACCATTGAAGCTCTGAAACATCCAGTATCTGATGACAGCTACTATCACAACCCATTCAGGTTGACCTTGCATCTGATCCATATTCATGGGTAGGGCCACTGGGATAGAAACAGGAAGTGGATTTGAGCTTTTTCCTCCCTTTCTCTCCCCAGGAGTAAGGAGGCTAATTTATAGCAGCTCCTGAGAACTTTTTTTCTTGACAACAAACTAACTTACATAATTTGAAGTGTGTTAATAATACACTTTGTGTGGTACAACCCTATCTTGGGTAGGCAGTGGCAGTTTAATTAATTTATTTAATCCAATTTAATGTGGATAAGTGGAGGTAATTATTTTGAGAGGAATAGTATGCATAGTCAATACACAGTCATCGAAGTGTGTGAATGCACAGAGAGATCTAAGGTTCAAAGATCTAACCAAAGATTCTTTACCCAAAGGGTGGTTAGGGAGTGGAATGCCCTGCCTGCAGCGGTTGTAGATGCGCCAAGTTTGGTGGCGTTTAAGAGGTTAGTTGATAAGTATATGGAAGAGAAGGGAATGATTTAGTTTGGAGGGGCATTGCTTTTTATATTGGTCGGCGCAACATCGAAGGCCGAAGGGCCTGTTCTGTGCTGTAATGTTCTATGTTCTATGTTCTAACCTGAAAGTGGGATTGTAGGTAGATATAGCACTTTAAAAGGGCAAACTATATTTAGCTTTGTGGTTGAGACAAAGAGTACAAAAGTAAAATGGCCCAATGGTAAATTTTGTACAAAATATGGATTAACCCATTTAATGTTGTATGCACTTTTGGAAGCCCCATTAATGAAAAGGCATTAAAGCCATATAGAATGTTCAGCGTAGATTTTACAGGTTTGGAAACTACAGTTTATCAGGATAGATATGAAGAATTATATCCAAAGAATAGAGAAGGAGTTTTAAAATTGTGAATGACTTTCAATAATGTGCATCAGGAGAATATTATTTTCTCGGTTTCCTGAATAAATATATAGGGAACTCGACTTGGGAGGGTGCAACACTGGATCTCCTCTGAGGAAACGAGATAGGGAAATGATTGAAGTGTCAGACGGGGAGCACTTTGGGTCCAGTGACCATAACACTATTAGTTTTAAAATAGATATGAAAAAGATAGGATGGGACTACAGGTTAAGGTCCTAAACTGGAGTAGAGTCAATTTTGGTGGTGTAAGGCTGGATCTAACGAAGGTTGATTGAGTGAGTCTGTTTGAAGGGAAAGGAATGACTGGCACATGGAGGGCTTTTAAAAGTGTGATATCAGGAGTCCAGAGACAGTATGTTCCTGTATAGTTGAAGGGGAAAGACTGGCAAGTTTAAGGATCCCTGGCTGACAAAGGATGCTGAGGCTCTGGTCAGGAAAAAGAAGGAAGCTTATATTGGGTTTAGGCAATTGGGGACAAGAGAATCCCTCGATAACTGTAAAAAGCATGAGTACACTTGAGAGGGAAATCAGAAGGGCAAAAAGAGGATCTGGCAGGTAAGGTTGAAGAAAATCCTATGCGATCTTATAGCTTTATTAAGAGTAAATGGATGGCTAGGGAGAGAATAGGTCACTTTAAAGATTAGAACATAGAACAATACAGCACAAACAGGCCCTTCGGCCCACGAGTTGCACTGATCACATCTATCAATCTACAGACCTATCTATAACCCCCCATCCTATTCTTTTCCATATACTCATCCAGAAGTCTTTTAAAAGACCCCAGTGAGTTTGCCTCAACAACCTCCGATGGCAGTCGATTCCATTCACTCACCACCCTCTGAGTGAAAAACCTATCCCTGACATCTCCTTTGTATTTGCATCCCTGCACCTTAAATCTGTGTCCTCTCGCAGTGACCATTTCAGCTCGGGGAAATAGTCTCTGAGAGTCCACCCTATCTATTCCTCTCAACATTTTATAAACCTCTATCAGGTCGCCTCTCAACCTTCGTCTCTCCAGTGAGAAGAGTCCCAGCTCCCTCAACCTATCTTCATAAGGCCTGCCTCCCAATCCAGGCAGCATCCTTGTAAATCTCTTCTGAACTCTCCCAATAGCCTCTACATCCTTCCTATAGTGAGGCGACCAGAACTGCGCACAATACTCCAAGTAAAGCATGGCTGTCTGTGTGTGGAGCCACAGGAGATGGGAGAGATTTTTAATATTTTTCCTCAATGTTTACAGAGGACATAATCATGATGCTGAACAAATGGTGATGTCTTGGGCCACATGCATATTACTAGGAAGGAGGTATTTACAGCATTAAAGCAGTGATCAAATGCATCTTTGGATCTTCTGGGAGGCTAGGGAAGAAATTGCAGTGGCCCTTGCAGAGATATTTGCTTCATCTCTTTCCACTGGCAAAGTTCCAGAAGACTGGAAGGTGGCTAATGTTGTTCCATTGTTTTAGAATTTAACAAAGACAAGCCAGGGAATTACAGGCTGGTGAGCCTGGTATCAGTGATGGGTAAGTTACTGGAGGGGATTCTGAGAGACAGGATCTACCAATATTTGGATAGTCATGGTCTGATTAGGGAGAGTTAGCATGGCTTTGTGCGTGATAAGTCATGTCTGATGAATCTTTTAGAGTTTTTCAAAGTGGTAACCATGAGGATGGATGAGAGTAAGGCAGCAGATGTTATCTATATGGGCTTTAGTAAGGCCTTTGACAAGGTCCCACATGGCAGGCTAGTCTGGAAGGTAAGGTCGTATGGGATCCAGGGAAAGCTAGCTAATTGGATTCAAAATTGGCTGAATGGGACGAAACAGAGGATTATGGTCAATGGTTGTTTCTCAGACTGAAGGCCTGTGAGTAGTGGTGTGCCTCAGGGGTTGATATCATGACTCTTTGTTATTTATATAAATAATTTTGATGTGAATGTATAAAGGCATGGTTAGTAAGTTTACGGATGATACTAAACTGGGAGGTGTCGTTGATAGTGAAGAAGGTTATCAAAAGTTATAGGGGGATCATAATCAGTTAGGGAAGTGGCCAAGGATTGCAAATATATTTTAATACAAGTAAGTGTGAGGTGTTGCATTTTGGAAAGTCAAACCAACATGTGACTTGTACAGTGAATGGTAGGACCCTAGGGAGTGCTGAGGAATAGAGGGACCTAAGAATACAAGTACACAGTTTTTTAAAGCGGCATCATAGCTAGCCAGAGTGGTGAAGAAGGCATTTAGCACACTGGCCTCCATCAGTCAGTGTATTGTGTTTAGGAGTTAGATCACTATGTTAACATTGTATAAATCGATGGTGAGGCTGCACTTGGAGTATTGCTTACAGTTTTGGTCACATTGTTATTGGAATGTCATTGATAAACTGGGAAGAATGCAAAGGAGATTTCCAAGGATGTTTTCAGGATCAGGATTGGGCCTGAGTTATAGGGAGAGGTTGGCCGGGTTTTATTATTTAGAATGTAGGAGAACGTGGGGTGACCTTATTGAGATATATGAAATCAAAGAACAACACAGCACAGGAAACAGGCCCTTCAGCTCTACAAGCTCACACCGCCACTTTAACATTCGGTGAGTGCCTCATTTCGATCCTCCTTTTACCAGTGACTTTAGTCTACATCTCTTGGATTCCACAATAAAGGTGTGCAAATTTAGAGAATTATATGTGCACCAGATCATAAGGATGAAAGCACATTGTCTTTTTCCCAGGGAAGGAGAATTGAAAAATAGAGGGCATAAGTTTAAGATGATAGGGGAAAGATTTAAAGGGACCTGAGGGTCAACTCCTTCATGCAGAGGTTGGGGTGTATATGGAATGAGCAGCTAGAGAAAGTGGTTGAGGCAGTTACAATAACAACATTTAAAAAGCATTTGGATAAGTACATGAATGGGAAGAGAATAGAAAAATATGGGCCAAATGTGAGCAATTGAAACTAGCTGGGAAGGCACCATGGTGGCCATGGATCAATTGGGCCAAAGGGCCTATTCTGTGTTGTATTGCTCTATGTCTCTGTCTCTATGACTCTGGTTAGGGAGACAGTGATGTTGGCTTATCAACTTATAATTGTCACTAAAAAGGTGAGGAGAGTATAAGAATTTCTTTACAAAAAAGGTTGTTGGCACTGGAATGCTTCATTGTGGGGGATAGGTAAGTCTCTTTAAGAGAAAATTGAACAAAATGTGGAAACAGAAAGATACACTATTATGGGGAAAATGGATAGGACATTGGTGTTAATGGTGTGTTAATTATATTGTTAACATATACATGTGAAGGGCAATATTTCGTCGAGTACTTTGATCACATATAAACAGCGAGAACACTATGGCACAGTAAGTTAACAAACTCTTTTCGTAAAGAAAAGCTCTGTATTGGTTTTGACTTCACTAACTGGCTTGGTTTCTATTTATAATTGGTATTAGTTAAGATTAATATAGTGCTCAGAGAAGAGGTTGGAATATTGAATCCATAGAATCACCACAGTGTATGAGGCGGCCATTCGTCCATCGAATCTGCAGTTACTCTCCGAAACGTGGGTAAAATCATAGAATCCCCACTGCACAGAAGGAGGCCATTTGGCCTGTCATGTCTATGCTGACCACAATTCCACCCTGGCCTTATTCCCATAGCCCCACACATTTTACCCTGTTAATCCCATGAGACTTGGTCAACTTAACATGGCCAATCAATCTATCTCACACTTCTTTGGACCATGGGAGGAAACCAGAGCACCCGGAGAAAACCAATAACCAAGTGAGCATTTTATCCACAACCCCTCCATCCTTGTATCCTTGTACAGAGAACAAAGAACAAAACAGCATGGGAAACAGGCCCTTCGGCCCAACGAGCCCACACCACCACCCCGATGTTCCCACCTCTACCTGCGATCCCTGTCCATGTTTATAGATCTATGGATTAAAAACCAAATTTGAGACAATTTAGGGAGAATTTGTTTTGCCAATTAGCCTAAGAACACATCTTTGGGATGTGAGAGGAAACCGGAGCACCCGGAGAAAACCCACGCAAGCATGGGGAGAATGCGCAAACTCCCACAGACACTGGCCCAAATCCATGTATCTGCACAGCAAAGCGATAGTCACTGAGCTATTGTGTTGCCCATCAAATGGTCCAGGTCAAGCGTACACTAATGACGTGAAGCACTAGGATACTCAAAAAAAAATCCAAGAGCAGCCCTCTCACGACCCATCGTGTGTATGCCCCTTGTTAGACAACAAGGTGGACCAAAGCACCTGTAGAATAAAAACAAGTACATCAATGTAACTACACACATTTACCATGGCTGCCCAACATAATTTATAAATCTTTGAACTATGGGAGGAAACCCACACAGATAGTCACCCAAGGCCAGAATCAAACCCTTGGCACAGTGCTGCAGCAGTGCTAACCACTGTGTTACAATGATGCTCTAGTGGGATTTGCATTAGCTTGATTTAGTGAAAAGTTGACCCAAACACAATTGACCAATGGACTCTTTTTGTGCTGCAATCTTCTGACATTCTATTGGTAGAATTCTTGAGGATTGTTTTCTTGCCATAAATTTTGACATTTAAGATGTATGGGAACTATAGGTAGCTTGCTCTATTAAGAGTCAAGTTTTGGAAGATTTTTTTCTTTTTCCCGTCTTTTCATCTCCCAGGAAAAACACGGACACTGGCCAGGATTGGAGTTTAAGTAAATACTCAATCCTACTTTCCTAATCTTTCGCCTAAGGTTCTGAGGCAAGGGGGAACAGTCCAAGTTTTGGTTAGAACATAGAACATAGAACATTACAGCGTAATACAGGCTCTTCGGCCCTCGATGTTGCACCAACCAATGGAACCAATTTTTTAATCCTCGAACCTAAACTATTCCAATGCTATCCATATGCCTATCCATTGACCATTTGAACACCCTTAAACTTGACGAGTCCACAGCTGCTGCAGGCAGGGCATTCCACGCCCTTGCTATCCTCTGAGTAAAGAACCCACTTCTAACATCCATCCTGTAAGTACCACCCCTTAATTTAAAGCTATGTCCCCTTGTGTTATCCATCTCCATCCAAAGAAAAAGGCTCTCACTATCCACCCTATCTAACCCTCTGATCATCTTATATGTCTCAATTAAGTCACCTCTTAGCTGTCTTCTCTCTAATGAAAATAACGTCAAGTCCCTTAGCCTTTCCTCATAAGACCTACCCATCATATCAGGCAACATCCTGGTAAACCTCCTCTGCACCCTTTCCAATGCCTCCACATCTTTCTTTAATGTGGTGACCAAATGGAAGGCTTCTGCAGAAAATGCAGATGTATGGGATTGAGGATGATTTAGCTAATTGGATCAAGAATTGGCTAGCTGATAGAAGACAGAGGGTGGTTGTTGATGGAAATTATTCATCATGGAGTTCGGTTACAAGCGGTGTACCTCAGGGATCTGTTTTGGGGCCCCTGCTGTTTGTAATTTTTAAAAATGATCTGGATGAGGGTATAGAAGGATGGATTAGTAAATTTGCGGATGACACCAAAGTCGGAGGAGTGGTAGATAGTGAAGAGGAGTGTTATAGTTTGCAGAGAGACTTGGACAAGTTGCAGAGCTGGGCCGAGAGGTGGCAAATGGAGTTCAATGCGGAAAAGTGTGAGGTAATTCACTTTGGCAGGAATAGTTTAGGTTAGAGGGTCCACTGGCCGGCGCAACATCGAGGGCCGAAGGGCCTGTACTGCGCTGTAATGTTCTATGTTCTAACAAATGTGTAGCGTATAGGGCTAATGATAGAACTCTTAATAGTGTTGATGAATGGAGGGATCTTGGTGTATATGTGCATAGATCCCTGAAAGTTGGCAATCAAGTCAATAAGGTTGTTAAGAAGGCATACTGAGTCTTGGCTTTTATTGGTAGGGGGATTGAATTTCAGAGCCGCAACATCATGTTGCAACTGTACAAAACTCTGGTGCGGCCGCAGTTGGAGTATTGTGTACAGTTCTGGTCCCCACATTATAAGAAAGATGTGGAGGCATTGGAGAGGGTACAGAGGAGGTTTACCAGGATGTTGCCTGGTATGGAGGGCAGGTCTTATGAGGAGAGGCTGAGGGATTTGAAGTTGTTTTCGTTAGAAAGAAGGCAGCTAAGAGGAACCTTATTGAAACATATAAGATGATTAGAGGTTTAGATAGGGTAGACAGTGATAGCCTTTTTCCTCGGATGGAGAAAGCTAGCATGAGGGGACGTAGCTTTAAATTAAGGGGTGGCAGCTATAGGATGGATGTCAGAGGTAGATTCTTTACCCAGAGGGTGGTAAGGGTATGGAATGCCCTGCCTGCTGCAGTTGTAGATGCGCCAAGTTTGGGGGCGTTTAAGAGGTCAGTGGATAGGTTTATGGATGAAAAGGGAATGGTTTAGGTTAGAGGTCATTGCTTTTTCTTAATTGGTCGGCACAACATCGAGGGCCGAAGGGCCTGTTCTGCACTGTAATGTTCTATGTTCTAAAACTGTACACAATACTCCAAGTGCAGCCGCACCAGAGTTTTGTACAGTTGCAACATGACATCTCAGCTCCGAAATTCAGTCCCTCTAACAGTAAATGCTAACACACTATACGTCTTCTTAACAACCTTATCAACTTAGAAAAAATGTAGGGGGGAGGTATATGATAAAGGGTAGACCTATTAAGAGTATAGAAATGCAGAGGGACCTGGGGGTGCAGGTGAACAAGTCTCTGAAGGTGGCAGAGCAAGTGGAGAAGGTTGTGAAGAAAAGCATATAGTATGCTAGCCTTTATAGAAAGGGGTATAGAATACAAGAGCTGGCCTTTAATGTTGCAGTTGTATAAAACGTTGGTTAGACCTCATTTGGAATACTGCGTCCAGTTCTGGTCGCCTTACTACCGGAAGGACGTGGAGACTCTGGAGAGAGTGCAGAGGAGGTTTACCAGGATGCTGCCTGGTATGGAAGGTCTGAGTTACGAGGAGAGATTAGGCAAATTGGGACTGTTTTCCTTAGAAAGACGTAGACTTAGAGGAGATCTGATAGAGGTGTACAAGATTTTGAAGGGGATAGATAGAGTAAACAGGGTTAAGCTTTTTCCTAGGATGGACTCAAATAGCACGAGGGGTCATGGGCTTAGGGTGAGGGGGGTAAGGTATAATTTGGATGCGAGAGGGAGTTTTTTCACACAGAGGGTGGTGCGGGTATGGAATGCGCTACCAAGTAAAGTGTGGAGGCAGGTACTCTGAAGATATTTAAGAAATACTTAGATGGGCACATGAACAGATGGAATGGAGGGGTATAGAAAACTGATTTAAAATAGGGATCATGTACTTGTTTTTATCCTACAGGTGCTTTGGTCCACCTTGTTGTCTAACGAGGGGCATACATGCGATGGGTCGTGAGAGGACTGCTCTTGGACCTTTTTCGAGAGTATCCTACTGCTTCACATCATTAGTGTATGCTTGCCTGGACCACTGATGGGCAACACGACAGCGCAGTGACTATAGCTGTGCTGTGCAGATACATGGATTTGGGCCTGTGTCTATGGGAGTTTGCGCATTCTCCCCGTGCTTGCGTGGGTTTTCTCCGGGAGCTCCGGTTTCCTCCCACATCCCAAAGATGTGCTCTTAGGCTAATTGGCAAAACAAATTCTCCCTAAATTGTCTCAAATTTGGTTTTTAATCCATAGATCTATAAACATGGATAGGGATCGCGTGTACAAGTGGGAACATCGAGGTGGCGGTGCGGGCTCGTTGGGCCGAAGGATCTGTTTCCCATGCTGTTTTGTTCTTTGTTAAACTTCAGGGATTTATGCACCTGTACACCAAGATCTCTATGCTCATCTACACTACTAAGAGTCCTACCATTAGCCCTGTATTCTGCACCGATATTACTCTTACCAAAGTGAATCACCTCACACTTTTCCACATTAAACTCCATTTGCCACTTCTCGGCCCAGCTGTGCAACTTATCTATGTCCCTCTGCAAATTGTAACATCCATCCTCACTGTCTACAACTCCTCTGACTTTGGTGTCGTCAGTAAATTTACTAACCTATCCCTCTACACCCTCATCCAGGTCATTTATAAAAATAACAAACAACAGTGGCCCCAAACCAGATCCCTGTTATTATTTTAGTTAGTTATTAGTTGTCAGTTATTCTCTAGGTTGTTAGTTATTCTCTCAAACTTCAATTTGCTATATCACATCTCCTAATAAAACATTAACCATGCGTCTTGTGTAATACAGTAAAAACAGGAGGCTGTTCAAAATGAGCTCCTCTTTTGTGTTGAATTAGAAGGCAAGTAAAATGATGCTGGATGGCTACAGTTAACCTTGTTAACTCGTGGGAAAGTTATCCAGGATTCCACATCAAATATTTATTCTTGTCCCATACTTAAATGGAGTGACACAATTGTTACAACTAGGTGAGGGTGAGTGAATTGGCTTTTATTCAGCCTACTTGATTAGTTGCAGCAAAGGTTTTAACAATTCTTTTCCTGTAGATATCTATTCCAGCCAAATGCATTTTTTTAATAAGGAGCCAATCAAAACCAAGTTTCTTGAATCAAAGCATAAGATTGTTTATGCTTTGATTGTTATCCCTTACTAATAAACCATAGAACATGAACATTACGAGCACCGAACAGGCCCTGCGGCCTTCGGATGTTGTGCCAACCAAAATAAAAGCAATGGCCCCCTCCAAACTAAACCAGTCCCCTTCCTCTGCAGGAGGTGCAACGTACTACCTGCACTGCCATCACTGTTACTTTAATTTCCAGGAGAGAAAAAAAAACTTCTCACACACTTTTATTATTAGGTTAGAGGAGAGGGGAGGGTGGGATACTCTACCTGTGTAGAGTATCGGGTTACCTCTCTGGACCAATTTATAGAGTCAGAGAGAAAAACTACAACTACCGGCAGCCCCTAGTGACGACTTCCGGTTACAAGTTAGTTTAAATAAAAAACGGCAAAAACTACTCCCGCTCGCTGTTTTAAACAAAGAGAAAAGTTAAAAAACTACTTAACAATCGAACTTCTCGCTCTCCCAAATCGCTGCCTCTCCGTACTGCTCCAATGGAACAATGGAAAATGTGAGAATAAAAAGACAACAGCACACACATAGAAATGTCAGACATAAGAAAATTAGAGTCCAAAGAAATGTTAGAATATACAAGTAAGTTCTTTGCTTGTCCATGAGGTGAATAATGTTGTCTCTGTTGAGGTTGGTCTGATCATTGGTAGAGTTCTAGAGTTGATTTTGTTCAGGGACACCAGTTTCAGAGAGAGAGAGATCCCTCCTGCTTTTTTCCAGTGGAGTTCATAGATGATTGTCAGGTTTCTTGTTCCTGCTTATACCTTTCTTATGCTTGGCAGAATGAGTTTTAAATTTATTTTTGTATATTCTTGAAAGAGAATTTAATTAACATGTCTCATACCCATTGTTGTCGTAATGCCAGTTTTTGATTTTTCATCTCAAAGCTTTTGACACATTTTTGAGATATAAATCAACAGGAGATAGGGTTATTTCATTCTTCACTGTATGTAATGGGTGAAACTGGCTGGGTAGCAGTTTGCATTGTCTTCACAAAATTAGATTAAACTTTCTTTCAGGAGCACATGTTTGAAGTGGTCTATATTGGATAAAATGTTCACATTCAAATTTCATAGTACTTGACAAAATTGTGTTTGAAAATAGAACAGTGAAGCTATTATTGTCTCCTACTGTGCATACTGAGTTTCATAAAATGTTTTCAGGTTCAGATTTAAATTCAGAAATTCATTTGAGGTACAGACAACATTCCACAGGGCTTTTGTCTTACAAGTTTTCTTGCTATGTTTACAGAAGTTTTGCCACTTGTTCAGTTCTATTTGGAAGAAGGAATTACGGATGAGGAAGCCGTAGCTCTGATTGATCGTGAGGTGCCCAGGGCAGAACTAAAAAAGGACGGGTGGCAGGAAAAAAACACTGGAGGTATCCATTTTGTAATATCATCTTGTGCAAAGTGGGTGCCACATTGAAGCACCAATGTAGAGTAACATCTATCCAATTACACTGCAGTGAGACTGGATTGGATAATGTGAGGAAAAGCCATATCTGGATTACACTTATCCATCCTAATGTTCTATGTTCTATCCTCTAGATGTTCCTTCGGTCAGAGCTCGGATCGTGTCAGACATGGGTGCATGTAACTCAGAGAGAAAAGTGGGGTGGGACAGTTGTGGGAAATAAAGTATTGAAGCAAAATAATTAGAATATAATTATCTCATTAATTACTAGCTTATAGCTGAATGTCTGTACTTTTGAAGTATTAAATAGCAGTGCCCTAATAAGGAAAGTTGTTAGCAGTTAGCAGTTGCCAGTGCAGGCTGTGCCTGCTGCTGGTGCAAATCTAACTTCCTGTGCCACCCAAATCAGTGGCATGAAATAAACTAATTGCAGCACTGGCTGTTAATGCTCATTGACTATAGTATCAGCCCTAAAAAGTGAAGTAAACAAAGCTGTAGCCACTGAGTATGGCAGTTGCCATGAGTAAGAAAATGCTTATCCATAGCTATGCTGTTGCTGCTATCAAAGAAGGTGAGCTGGCTTGATCTCAATACCTTGGAATTGGTCGTTAAATCATCCATAAGGCTCACTTCAGCAGCTGCAACAAAATTCCTGCTGTAGATTTTAATTCCAACCGGCTGTACTTTACCCAAAATTAATTCTTCTGGGGTGTGGGTAGGCAAAACCCATTTCACAGCAATAAATGACATGGACTCTGTTATTGCAATCCAACATCTGAATCAAAGTGTTATCAGTTCAAACATGCTCCAGAGACAGTGAATTCAGGTTGAAAGTTCAGTGTTGTACTATGTGCTGTACTGCTGGATGTGTCATCTTTCAGATGAGAAGTTAAACATACATACAGGTACTATGACTGGTATCCAGTTATGCTACTGAAGTAAATTGCTTATGGTTATGAACCTGTATTTTGCAGTATCCTTTGAAATATTTCATTGACACTTTGTAGATGTGCAAACGATGCAGCTGGATGACAGCATGGCCAAGATGGAAGCTGATCCATTCACAGCAAAGCTGAGCTTTGAGGTAACTGGTGTTAAATTAACAAAAATGCATATCACTAGAAGTCATTTTCATCTCCTTCACAGTAATCATAGAGGACAAAATATCAATGGTACAAAGCTAAATCAAGGGAGGGAGAATGTATTAAATTTATCAGAAGTTTAAAAAATGATAATGTGAAAATGATGAGACTCTGACCTTGTGACTTGGAGTGACCTCCAGGGTATTAAATGATGTAGATGAGGAAATTGCAGATATGTTCCAAGTTTTGGAAATTGTAAATATCACTCTATTCTTTAAGTCAGAGGGAAAAACAGTCAGCAGTAGGAAAGTAGGGACAGAAGGACTGAACACTTGAATTGGTCAGAGAGTCAGCATGTCTTTGTGAATGGTAGGTTAGGTCTAACTTTCTCATTGCATTTTTAATTGGACACTGACACAAATGTAGGATTGTTTGTGAATGTTACTTAGATGTACTTCAAAGAAGCATTTGATCCAGATTTTGCACAAAATTATTAAAATAAATAATAATTCTTCTTTATGGGTGGCACGGTAGCACAGTGATTAGCAGAGCTGCTTCACAGCTCCAGGGACATGGGTTTGATTCCTGGCTTGGGTCACTATCTGTGTGGAGTTTCCTCCTGCAGTCCGTTAGGTTGATTGGCCATGCTAAAATTTGACCCTTAGAATCCTGAGCTGAGTAGGTTAGAGTGATTGGCAGGTAAATATATAGGGATATGGGGCTAGGGCCTGTGTGGGATTGTGGTCAGTGCAGACATGATGGGCCAAATGGCCTCTTTCTGCACTGCAGAATTTCTATGATTTCTGTGAAATGAAATACAACAGCATTAGAGCAACCTTACAAGTTGGGATTGAAATTGGTTTTGTTAGGAAGTGAAATTTATATAAATGACTTGGAAGAGGGAGTAAGTGGAGTGATCAGCAAGTTTGCAGATGATACAAAAATGGCTGGACTTGTGGATAATGAGGAGCATTGTCAGGCGATGCAGCAGGACATAAATAGGCTGGTAGCTTGGGCAGACAGATGGCAGATGGAATTCAATCCTGATAAATGTGAGGTCATGCATTTCGGGAGAAAGAATGTAGAGGGGAGGTATATAATAAAGGGTAGACCTATTAAGAGTATAGAAACACAGAGGGACCTGGGGGTGCAGGTGAACAAGTCTCTGAAAGTGGCAGAGCAAGTGGAGAAGGTTGTAAAGAAAGCATATAGAATGTTAGCCTTTATAGGAAGAGGTATAGAGTACAAGAGCTGGCCTTTAATGTTGCAGTTGAATAAAATGTTGGTTAGACCTCATTTGTAATACTGCGTCCAGTTCCGGTCACCCTACTACCGGAAGGACATGGAGACTCTGGAGAGAGTGCAGAGGAGGTTTACCAGGATGCTGCCTGGTATGGAAGGTCTGAGTTACGAGGAGAGGTTAGGCAAATCGGGACTGTTTTCCTTCGAAAGATGTAGACTTAGAGGAGATCTAATAGAGGTGTACAAGATTATGAGGGGTATAGATAGAGTAAACAGGATTAAGCTCTTTCCTAGGATAGACTCGAATAGCACGAGGGGTTACGGGCTTAGGGTGAGGAGGGTAAGTTATAATTTGGATGCTAGAGGGAGTTTTTTCACACAGAGGGTGGTATGGGTATGGAATGCGCTGCCAAGTAAAGTGGTGGAGGCAGGTACTGTAGAGTTATTTAAGAAATACTTAGATGGGCACATGAACAGAATGGGAATGGAGGGGTATAGAAAACTGATTTAAAATAGGGATCATGAGCCTTGGGAGTCCCTGGGAAGTGTGTAAATAGATGATGATATTGATGTACTTGTTTTTATCCTACAGGTGCTTTGGTCCACCTTGTTGTCTAACGAGGGGCATACACGCGATGGGTCGTGAGAGGGCTGCTCTTGGATTTTTTTTGAGAGTATCCTAGTGCTTCACGTCGTTAGTGTACGCTTGACCTGGACCATTTGATGGGCAACACGACAGCTCAGTGACTATCGCTGTGCTGTGCAGATACATGGATTTGGGCCTGTGTCTGTGGGAGTTTGCGCAATCTCCCCGTGCTTGCATGGGTTTTCTCTGGGTGCTCCGGTTTCCACCCATATCCCAAAGATGTGCTCTTAGGCTAACTGGCAAAACAAATTCTCCCTAAATTGTCTCAAATTTGGTTTTTAATCCATAGATCTATAAAAATGGACAGGGATCGCGGGCAGAGGTGAGATCATTGGGGTGGTGGCGTGGGCTTGTTGGGCCGAAGGGCCTGTTTCCCGTGCTGTTTTTTTGTTCTTTGTTCTTTGAAATATAATGTTCCATGAGGAGCTGTACATTTTTCACCATTTTTCAGAGCCTCTGGCTCTGATCTTCAGGTCGTCGTTGGTTACGGGTGTGGTCCCAGAGGACTAGAGGATAGCGAATGTGGTCCCATTGTTCAAGAAGGGGAAGAGAGACCTTCCAGGGAATTATAGGCCAGTGAGTCTTACTTCTGTTGTGGGCAAAGTATTGGAGAGAATTATTAGGGATAGGATTTATAGTTATTTAGAGAGAAATGAATTGATTGGGGATAGTCAGCATGGTTTTGTGAAGGGTAGGTCGTGCCTTACTAACCTCATTGAGTTTTTTGAAAAAGTGACCAAAGAGGTGGATGGGGGTAAGGCGGTTGATGTGGTATATATGGACTTTAGTAAGGCGTTTGATAAGGTGGCCCATGGAAGACTTCTGCAGAAAATGCAGATGTATGGGATAGAGGGTGATTTAGCTAATTGGGTTAGGAATTGGCTAGCAGATAGAAGACAGAGGGTGGTGGTTGATGGGAGATATTCATCTTGGAGTTCGGTTACAAGTGGTGTACCTCAGGGATCTGTTTTGGGGCCCCTGCTGTTTGTAATTTTTATAAATGATCTGGATGAGGGTATTGAAGGATGGATTAGTAAATTTGCAGATGACACTAAAGTCGGTGGAGTGGTAGATAGTGAAGAGGGGTGTTATAGTTTGCAGAGAGACTTGGACAAGTTGCAGAGCTGGGCCGAGAGGTGGCAAATGGAGTTTAATGTGGAAAAGTGTGAGGTAATGCACTTTGGCAGGAATAACAAATGTGTAGAGTATAGGGCTAATGGTAGGATTCTTAATAGTGTTGATGAACAGAGAGATCTTGGTGTATATGTGCATAGATCCCTGAAAGTAGGCAATCAAGTCGATAAGGTTGTTAAGAAGGCATACGGAGTCTTAGCTTTTATTGGTAGGGGGATTGAATTTCGGAGCCGCAACGTCATGTTGCAACTGTACAAAACTCTAGTGCGGCCGCACTTGGAGTATTGTGTGCAGTTCTGGTCCCCACATTATAAGAAAGATGTGGAGGCATTGGAGAGGGAACAGAGGAGGTTTACCAGGATGTTGCCTGGTATGGAGGGCAGGTCTTATGAAGAGAGGCTGAGGGATTTGAGGTTGTTTTCGTTAGAAAGGAGGCGGCTAAGAGGGGACCTTATCGAAACATATAAGATGATTAGAGGTTTAGATAGGGTGGACAGTGATAGCCTTTTTCCTAGGATGGAGAAAGCTAGCACGAGGGGACACAGCTTTAAATTAAGGGGTGATAGTTATAGGACGGATATCAGAGGTAGGTTCTTTACCCAAAGGGTGGTTAGGGAGTGGAATGCCCTGCCTGCAGCAGTTGTAGATGCGCCAAGTTTGGTGGCGTTTAAGAGGTTAGTTGATAAGTATATGGAAGAGAAGGGAATGGTTTAGTTTGGAGGGGCATTGCTTTTTATATTGGTCGGCGCAACATCGAAGGCCGAAGGGCCTGTTCTGTGCTGTAATGTTCTATGTTCTATATCCAATGACAAAGAATAGAAAGCTGTGTTTTAAAGTCCTTAGATAACAGCCTAGAGTTTTGATTGCAATAGTGGCCAATAATGAGATGCATTCTGCTGTTGGGAGTCACAATAGCATTAGAAGTTCCAGGGAGCAGATTTACACTTCACACTTCTTCAGCAGAACTGGCTTTATGGGAGCTGATCATCCCACTATGAGTTGCTAGCATGTAAACTTTGGCCTTTTGCCCTATTTTCAAAAAAGGAAACAAATCAAACTATTAGTTTTACATCAGCAATTAGCAAAATAATAATTATTGTACCCAGTTCAGGGACATCAATATGAGAATGTTTTTTAAGTGACAGCAGACACTGTTTCAGAAAGGCAGTTAAGCTGTGTCAAGATTCTTGACATTAATGCAGATGTCATATGTATGTTCTGCATTCATCTCATTCTCCTCTCAGTTTGTGATCTTATATGACATAGCATAAGAGTTGCCACTAAGAGTGAGGGGAATCAGATCAGAGAGTGCAGCTTCACAGTCTGATTTTGAGAGTGAGAGAAATCAGATTCCTCAGCTTCACAGAATCATACATTGCAGAGGACACCCTTTGGCCCATCGAGTCTGCACTGACACATGAGAAATATCTGACTTACCTATCTAATCCCGCTCCATAGCCTTGAATGTTATGACTTGCCAAGTGCACATCCAGACAATTTTTAAAGGATGTGAGGAAACACACCTCCACCATCCTCCCAAACAGTGCATTCCAGACCATCACCACCATCTGTATAAAAATATTTTTCCTCACATCCCCCTCAAACCTCCTGCCCTTCACCTTTGAACTTGTCCTTATGACTGACCTTTCAACTAAGAGGATTAGTTACTTTCTACCTACCCTGTCCATGCCCTCATAATCTTGTACACCTTGATCAGGTTATCCCTTAGTCTTGAATGGGATCTATCCAGAATAATTGGGGAAGCAAAGAAGGAATTAGCTGAGGCCTTAACAGATATCATTGCATCCTCTTTTGCCACAGGACTGGAGAATGGCCTGTGTTGTTCCTTTGTTTAAGAAGGGAAACAGATAATCTAGGTAATTACAGGCATGATGTCAGTGGTGGGAAATCTGCTGGAGAAGATTCTAAGAGACAGGATTTATTTGCATTTGGAAACAAATGGACTTGTCGTGATAGAAAACATGGTTTTGTGTGGGCAAGGTCATGTCTCACCAACTTGCTTGAGGTTTTTGAGGAAGTGACAAGGATGATTTATGAGAAAAAGGAGGTGGCGGTTGTCTACATGGACTTTAGTAAAGTATTTGACAAGAATCATAGAATCCCTACAGTACAAAAAGAGGCCATTCGGCCCATCGAGTCTGCACTGACCACAATCCCACCTAGACTCTAACCCCATATCTGTACTTATCTTTTAACCTACGCATTTATGGTCAATTTAGCACGGCCAATCAACCTTACCCGCATATCTTTGTACTGTGGGAGAAAACCAGAGTACCTGGAGGAAACCCGCGCAAACACAATGAGAATGTGCAAACTCCACAGAGACAGTGACCCAAGCCGGGAATCGAACCCAGATCCCTGGAGCTATGAAGCAGCAGTGCTTCCCACTGTGCTACCGTGCCATCCATAAGTTTGAGTATAAGAGTTTGACTGTAAGAGGCAATTTGACTGAAACATATAAGATCCTGAGGGATTTTGACAGGGTGGATGAGGAGGGCATGTTTCCTCTAGGAGAATCTAGAACATGGGGTTACTGTTTAAAATAAGTTCATTTAAAGCAGAGATGAAAAAAGTTTTTTTTCCTCCAGAGGGTTGAAAATTCCTGGGACTTTCTTCTTCAAAAGTTGCTGTAAGAATCACCTTTGAATATTTTGAAGGCAGAACTATATAGATTCTTGATTAACAAGGAGGTGAAAGAATAATGGGGTAAGTGGGAATATGGGGTTGAGGTTACAGTCAGATCAGCTATAATCTTCCTGAATGACACAACAGACTCAAAGGACTAAGTAGCCAATGCTTGCTCCTAATTCATATGCTTGCATGTGCCCAACACATAACAAGCGTCTGAGTCTGTGACTAACACACTCATCACTGTATTAAACTCTATGATATTTCAATCCCTTCAGAGTGATCACCATCATCATTGTCTTCAGCCTCAGAATTTTCTGTTGTGTCTCACGACGAAAGTTTATCACACAATATTTTCATTCAGTGAAACGTCCCTCATAGCAGGCTAATGCAAAAGATAAAGTCTCAAGAGATCTGGAGTTGCTGGCTGATGCACATAGATCTGTCTTTGTCATAGAACCAAACCAGTGCTTTTCAGAATGGAGATAGAACATAGAACATAGAACATAGAACAATACAGCACAGAACAGGCCCTTCGGCCTTCGATGTTGTGCCGACCAAAATAAAAAAGCAATGCCCCTCCA
Organism: Sphyrna mokarran; assembly: GCA_024679065.1. Taxonomy (NCBI): domain Eukaryota; kingdom Metazoa; phylum Chordata; class Chondrichthyes; order Carcharhiniformes; family Carcharhinidae; genus Sphyrna; species Sphyrna mokarran. The sequence continues at coordinate 76,059,623 of JAGIQG010000003.1, read as the reverse complement.
AACTAAACCATTCCCTTCTCTTCCATATACTTATCAATTAACCTCTTAAACGCCACCAAACTTGGCGCATCTACAACAAGCTGCAGGCAGGGCATTCCACTCCCTAATCACTCTTTGAGTAAAGAACCTACCTCTGATATCCGTCCTATAACTCATACCCCTTAATTTAAAGCTGTGTCCCCTCGTGCTAGCTTTCTCCATCCTAGAAAAAGGCTATCACTGTCCACCCTATCTAAACCTCTAATCATCTTATATGTTTCGATCAGGTCCCTTCTTAGCCGCCTCCTTTCTAACGAAAACAACCTCAAATCCCTCAGCCTCTCTTCATAAGACCTGCCTCCATACCAGGCAACATCCTGGTAAACCTCCTCTGTACCCTCTCCAATGCCTCCACATCTTTCTTATAATGTGGGGACCAGAACTGCACACAATACTCCAAGTGCGGCCGCACTAGAGTTTTGTACAGTTGCAACATGATGCTGGGCTCCTAAATTCAATTCCCCCTACCAATAAAAGCTAAGACTCCATATGCCTTCTTAACAACTTTATCCACTTGACTGCCTACTTTCAGGGATCTATTGACACATACACCAAGATCCTTCTGTTCCTCAACACTATTAAGAGCCATACCATTAGCCCTATACTCTACACATTTATTGTTCCTGCCAAAGTGCATTACCTCACACTTTTCCACATTAAACTCCATTTGCCTCCTCTCGGCCCAGCTCTGCAACTTGTCCAAGTCACTCTGTAAACTAAAACACCCCTCTTCACTATCTACCACACAACCAACTTTAGTATCATCTGCAAATTTACTGATCCATCCCTCAATACCCTCATCCAGATCATTTATAAAAATTACAAACAGCAGGGGCCCCAAAACAGACCCCTGAGGCACACCACTCGTCACCAAACTCCACGATGAATATCTCCCATCAACCACCACCCTCTGTCTTCTATCTGCCAGCCAATTTCTAATCCAATTAGCTAAATCACCCTCTATTCCACACATCTGCATTTTCTGTAGAAGTCTTCCATGGGCCACCTTATCAAAAGCCTTACTAAAGTCCATATATACTACATCAACCGCCTTACCCCCATCCACCTCTCTGGTCACTTTCTCAAAAAACTCAATGAGATCAGTAACTTGTCGCGTTCCACAAGGATCAGTGCTGGGACCTTTGTTGTTTGTAATATTTATGAATGATCAGGAAGCAAATGTAGATGTCTGATTAGTAAGATTGCAGATGATGCAAAAATTGGCAGAGTTGCAGATAATGACAAGGATTGTCAAATAATACAGCAGTTTACAGATACATTGCAGACTTAGGAAGAAATGGCAGATGGAATTTAATCCAGACAATTCCAAGATGATGCGTTTTGAAAGATCAAATTCAGTGTGAATTATATAGTGAATGGCAGAAACTTTAAGAGTGTTAACATACAAAAAGATCTGGGCATACAGATCCATTGATCGCTTAAAATGGCAACACAGGTGGAGAAATTATGACACTAAAGCCGGAGGAGTTGTAGACAGTGAGGATGGATGTTAGTTTGCAGAGGGACATAGATAAGCTGCACAGCTGGGCTGAGAGATGGCAAATGGAGTTTAATGCAGAAAAGTGTGAGATGATTCACTTTGGAAAGAGTAACAGGATTGCAGAGTATTGGGCTAATAGAAAGACTCTTGGTAGTGTGGATGAGCAGAGAGATCTTGGTGTACGTATGCATAGATCCCTGAAAGTTGGCACCCAGGTTGATAGGGTTGTTAAAACGGTGTACAGTGTGTTAGCTTTTATTGGTAGAGGGATTGAATTTCGGAGCCGTGAGATCATGTTGCAGCTATACAAAACTCTGGTGCGGCCGCACTTGGAGTATTGCGTACAGTTCTGGTCGCCGCATTATAAGAAAGATATGGAAGCATTGGAAAGGGTGTAGAGGAGATTTATCAGAATGTTGCCTGGTATGGTGGGTAAGTCTTATGAGGAAAAGCTGAGGGACTTGAGGTTGTTTTCTTTAGAGCGAAGAAAGTTAAGAGGTGACCTAATTGAGGCAAACAAGATGATCAGAGGGTTAGATAGGGTGGACAGTGAGAGGCTTTTTCCTCGGATGGTGATGGCTAACACGAGGAGACATAGCTTTAAATTGAAGGGTGATAAATATAGGATGGATGTCAGAGGTAAGTTCTTTACTCAGACGGTAGTAAGGGCATGGAATACCCTGCCTACCGCAGTAATGGACTTGCTAACTTTAAGGCCATTCAAATGGTCATTGGATAGGCATATGGATAATATTGGAATAGTTTAGGTTAGAGGGTCATTAGATTGGTTCCACTGGTCGGCGCAACATTGAGGGCTGAAGGGCCTGTACTGTGCTGTAATGTTCTATGTTCTAAAGTGATCAAGAAGACATAGCATGCTTGCCTTCATTGGCCAGGGCATTGAATTGGCAAGTTATGTTACAGCTGTATAAAACTTCAAGTTAGGCCATATTTGGAATATTGCAAACAGTCCTGGTCATCCATACCAGAAGGATATAGATACTTTGGAGAGTTTGTAAAGAAGATTTTCCAGGATGTTCCCTGGCCTGGGGAGTTTTCGATATGAGGAGAAGTTGGATAAATTTGGATTTTTTTCACTAGAAAGATGGAGGCTGAGTGGTGACCTGATAGAAACTTACAAAATAATGAGAGATGTAGTTAGAGGGATAGGTCAACTACAAGAGGGAACAGGTTTAAGGTGAGAGATAGTAAGTTTAGGGGACACGTGTGAGGAAAGTTTTCCACACACAGGGTGGGGAATGCCTGAAGTGCACTGCCAGTGGAGATGGTGGAAACAGGCAAGTTAGCAACATTCAAAGTGTATCTTGACAGACGCATTAACAGGAGGCAAACAGAGGGATAGAAACTGTGTGTAGGTGCAGGTTTGGTGGGGCAAATGCTCATTCTTATACTGTATTGTTCTTTGTCTACTGCAATGAAAACAACCCAAGCCTATCTAATCTCTCTTCATAACTTAAATTTTCCATCCCAGGCAGCATCTTGGTGAAGATTCCCTGCACCTCCTCCAATGCAGTCATATCCTTCCTATAATGTGGCAACCAGAACTGCATGCAGTACTCCAGTTGTGGCCTCACCAAAGTTCTGTACAAGTCCAACATGACTTTCCTGCTTTTATAATTTATGCCTGAATTGGTAAAGGCAAGTATCCCATATACTGTTTTCACCAGCTCACCAATATGCCCTTCTTCTTTCAGATATCTATGGACAAACACGCCAAGGTTCCTTAAGTCCTCAAACTTCCAAGTGTCATGTCGTTCATTGAATACTTCCCTGTCAAATTATCATCTCTCATTTTTCAGGTTAAATTCCATCTGCCATTCATCTGCCCATTTGACCATTCCATTTAATATCTTCCTGTAACCCAAGACACGCAACCCCATTGGTAACCACTCGGCCACTTGATGTCATCTGCAAACTTACTAATTCTACCCCCCACGTAGTCATCTATGTCGTTTATATAAATGATGAATAATAGAGAGCCCAACACAGATTGTATGGTATGCAGGCTCACGATTGGCACACAATCAAATAAATCTATTGGACTTTAACCTGGTGTTGTGAGCCTTCTTACTGTATTTACAGCACCGGCATCCCCACATCATTCCAGTTACTAAAGCAGCCTTCTGAAATTGCTGTCTTCTATAACTGAGCCAATTTTGGATCCATCTTAACAAATTATCCTGTACCCCATCTGCATTTGCTTCCTTTACAAATCTCCCATGTGGGACCTTGTCAAAGGCTTTGCTAAAATCCATATAAACTACATTGACTGCATTACCCTCATCTACAGACTGGCACATTTTCAAACAATTCAATTAAATTTGTAAGGCATGATTTCCCCCGGCAAAGCCATGCTGATTATCCCTGATCAAACCTTAAACTACAGGAGAAGATAGATTCTCCTGTAGTTTCCCTACCACTGACGTGAAACTCACTGGTCAGTAGATCCCTGGCTTCTCTCTACAACTCTGCATAAATAGTAGAACTATGTTAGCTGTTCTCCAGTTCTGTGGCACCTCCTCTATGGGCCAGAGAAGAATTGAAAATTTGGGTCAGAGCCCCTGAAATCTCTTCCCTTGCCTCCCACAGCTGCCTGGGACACAATTCATTGGTACAATTCATCGATTTTAATCCACCTCCAATACCTAGTCATTCCCTATGTCAATTTGTTTCAGAACTTTGCAATCTCTCTCCCTGAGTTCCTTATTTTCATCTACATTGTCTTGGGTGAAGATGGATGTGAAGTGTTAGTTCAACTCAGAGGGTGGTGAGTGAATGGAACTGACTGCCGTTGGAGGTTGTTGAGGCAAACTCACTGGGGTCTTTTAAAAGACTTCTGGATGAGTATATGGAAAAGAATAGGATAGGGGGTTATAGATAGGTCTGTGGATTGGTAGATGTGATCGGCACAACTCGTGGGCCGAAGGGCCTGTTTGTGCTGTATTGTTCTATGTTCTAACACTCCAGGGTCTGGTTTTGAGAGACAGGAATCAGTTCCAAGAGTGCATCTTCACAGTCTGGTTTTACCATAGAAAATTTACAGCTCAGAAACAAGCCTTTTGGCCCTTCTTGTCTGCTGAATCATTTTTTGCGTAGTCCCTCTGACTTGCACTTGGACCATATCCCTCCACACCCCTCTCATCCATGTATCTGTCCAAATTTTTCTTAAATGTTAAAAGTGACCCTGCATTTACCACTTTATCTGCCAGCTCACTCCACACTCCCACCACTCTCTGCGTGAAGAAGCCTCTCCTAATATTCCCTTTAAACTTTTCTCCTTTCATCCTTAACCCATGCCCTCTGGTTTTTTTTCTCCCCAAGCCTCAGTGGAAAAAGCCTGCTTGCATTCACTCTATCGATACCCATCAAGATCTTATACACCTCTATCAAATCTCCCCTCATTCTTTTATGCTCCAGGAAATAAAGTCCTAACCTATTCAATCTCTCTCTGTAACTCAGCTTCTCAAGTCCCGGCAACATCCTTATGAACCTTCTCTGCACGCTTTCAATCTTATTTACATCCTTCCTGTAACTAGGTGACTAGGTTTTGTGGTATGAGTTTCTTGTCAAGCAAGGGTACATCACAAACTGAATTCTCAGTGGAATATTTCACATTAGTGTTTACAATTGTTCAAGAACAGCACTGTCTGAACAGTCTTGGGTATTTATCAGGGTTGGAAAATGGTGCAGCATGTGTGGACGCAAGAGGACATCTTCAGTTTAATGTCTTCAAAAAACATGGTTCAATGGATATTAGGACAGTGACACTTGGATGTGTCATTTTTACAAAACATTATGCTAGAATTTTGTTTAAAATTTAATTTAAACTACAGTCTAAGTTCAGATTCCTGTAGAATGGGCTGTGTTTCTAATCCAATGCCTAATAAGGAATAGTTCTTGTCTTTCACTTTCATGGAGGAATTTTATGGTCCTCCATCCCTGCCCACCCTGAGCTGCCCTCCCATACAATCAGAAGGTCAGAGAAAGCATCAGGCAGCCTACCTGTCCTTTTATGCCTATTTGGCCAAATCAAAGGTCACATTACGGACCTGATTTCCCCCCTACCACTGGTTGGGTGATGATAGAAAGGTGACCAGTCAGACTAAAAGGCCATCAAGAGGGGGAGGGATACCTCCTTTGGAAGTACCCCTGTATCTATCAAGATCATCCCCATCCAAGATGGAGTTCCTCCTTTGTGCCTCAATCTCTGACCAGTATAACATTCCCACCCACCCCTCTCCTCCCTTCCCCAATCTGCTAGTGTCCTCAATTCTTCCTCACGCAAAACCCTGATTTACCTTGAAGACTGGTATCCCTCCTCTTTGTTCACAGGACTCCTTGTATATCATAGAATTCCACAATGCAGAAGGAGGCCATTCAGCTCATCGAATCTGCACCGACCACAATCCCACCCAGGTTCTATCCCCATAATCCCATGCATTTACCCTAGCTAGCCCCTCTGACACTAAGGGGCAATTTAGCATGGCCAATTCACCTAACCTGCACATCTTTGGACTGTGGGAGGAAACCAGACCACCTGGAGGAAACCCATGCAGACAAGGGGAGAAGCTGCAGACTCTGCATACACAGTATCCCAAGCTGGCAATCAAACCTGGATCCCTGGTGCTGTGAGGCACTGCCTGAGCAGTGGCTACTACTATATTCTGATGTTGATACTCCATTGCTTTAGCCAGTCAGATTGGCCAGCAGCTCTCCCAACTGCCTGAGTGGCAAAGATTTCACTCCCAGCATAGTATGGCTGCAGGGGAGCCCATTTTAAACTTGGCAAGATGCTGTAACCAGTTAACCTCACCTCCCCCTGTAAAATTCACCCCAGAGTCATTATGGCACATAAGGAGGTGGTTAGATCCATTGAATCCAATCAGTCCTGCTCTATGCTCATATCCCTACGAGCTTATTTCCCTCTAGTGCCCATCCAATTTCCTTTTTAAATCATTTATCATCTCCATTTCCAGCACTATCATGGAGAGAAATGTCTACGTCATTATGCTGACTGTGTAAAAGAAAAGTTCTTCCTTGCATCCCCCTACATTTAATCCCCACAATCTTATTAAATTTCTGTTCCCTCGTCCTTACAGCATCAAATAAAAGGAAATGATTTTTCGTCAACCTTATCCAAACCTGCCATAGTCTTGTATGCCCCATCAAATCTCCTTGTATCTTTTCCAGTAGTTTGTGATTTCTGCATTCAGATCTTATTTTCACTATAGGACTTTCTGCAGAATTGTAGAACTTAGGCAGACAAAGCCTAGAAATGCACTGAACTATTCAGAGGGTCTCACAAGTCTTCTTCATCATCAAAGACACAAGTTCCATTTGATATTGTGGAAATAATAGGCAGTATAGTCAAATAATTATAATTCATCTTTTCTCCCGGCATTTCTCCTTGCAGCAAGGTGGCTCAGATTTTGTCCCAGTAATTGTGAATAGAGAAGTTCTACAATCAATGAGCAGAAGGGATGTTCTGATTAAACGCTGGGCAAAGCCGTTAAGATGGCAGTACTTTCGATCACTGTTACCTGATGTCTCCATCACCATGTGCCCTACATGTTTCCAGGTGGGATATTTACATTTTTTTAATCATAACTCTTCTTGTGCCTTATTAATTTATTTAAAATCTTCTTATGCAACATCTATGTCCCCAAGTCCCAATCAACTTTTTTCCAGAGATCTCTGCCCTTCATACTCAGCGACTTGGAACATTATCAGCTCCACTTGACACCTCCCTCCTGTCCTGTCTAATCTGTTTTCATATTTATGCTCTCTCTCCTTGAGCTGGTCACCTCCTTTTCCCTTTCTACACCCATAATTCAAATGTTTCAATTATAAAAAAGTTAATCTCTAATCGCTTCCAGAGAACCCTCACACCCACATCTTCTTACATCCTTCTACACTGGTCTTGAAAATTACAATCTCTTCCCCCAAATTACTCTCAGTTAAATTTATGAACTGCCAGCTACTCAAGCCCTGATTTTTAACTTCACCTAATTGGCAGAAAGAAGGTAGGTTCCTAATCAATGTCTGTTATGCACCCAGCTGATTCTTTACCTTGGTCAGTCTTCTCAGCACACCCCTCATCTTCACTGCCTCCAGTTTAAAAGACTCAGACTTGATTGTTGGGCAACAGCAACTCCTCTGCCTAAGTGTATATTACATTAGAACTTAATAGCAAGAATAATCCTCCCCCATCCCCTCCAGTTTATTTTCCCCACTTGCAACTGTTCCTAACCCTCTCTCCATTTCCTCACTACCCTCTTCAACAAGTGCAAACAGCTCTTAAGCCTCTTCACCTCTTGGATTGAGATCATCTGTGCAACTGCTTCTGTTACTATCCTGCTTCCCTGTGTCTATTGGGCCAAATCTGCTCTCCTCCCTAGCTTGGAACTCACGTTTTTCTCCAATTTCTCTAGCACCCTTCATGACTTATGCCCCATTTTCCTTTTCCTATTAACCTGTTCACCATCCAACTATCAAGCTGGACTTTCTGCTCATTGTGTGTCTCGTTAGATTGCTCTTGCATGCTAGGCACTCTGTGTCTTTAATGGAATATCCAAAACTATATACAGTGATCTGTTGCCTCATCAACATTTTGTGCAGCTATATCATTACATTTCCTGTTTTATATTTCATGTTCCAATTTGTATAATCCAAAATTTTAGTCACCTGTCCTGTACTTTCAGGGAATTACCTTTCTGAACTCTCCTTTGCTTTTCTGTTCATCCATACCCTCCATTCAATGGAAATACGATGTATGCATATTTGCTCAGTAGGTTAGCTTGCATTTTATCCAGATTTAGTATTGTTTACTTGAATATTGCCTGATTGTGATTGTGTTACCTACTTCTACTTAGCAATGTTATTCTTCACCCACAGATGTTTCACAGTGAAGACTATGAATTGCTCGTTCTGCAGCACAACTGTTGCCCGTACTGTCGTCGGCCAATAGACGAACTCGGCCTGTGATCAACATGGCACGTCTAAAGATTAAAAAGGATCTTACCGTTCCTTTAGTTTGGGAACCTTGTCCCTAAGAATTTTGCTGCAATGTTCATGTTATTTAGGGCATGAACTTGCTTTGTTGCACATTGACCGTCCAGAACAGGCTGCATGTTGTCTTTGGGATATACAGGCTGTCATTATGGTTTTAGAAAGCTGAACGCTGAATTCCCATAAATTTTACTGTTCTTCTATTAAATGAATATGAAATGAAACCAATGAAGATTGTATATTTCATGGTATATGTGGATGTAACTGAAAGAGTTCTAAGAGATGAAACCAATATGGTGTGGCCACTTCTTCCTGTGGTATGGGCTTTTGGTATTTTTGTGTGATAATGGTTCATTCCCTACTGGCAATAAGTTGGGTCTATCCAGAGCCAGTAGTTTGCTCCTAACACCACTCCTCTCTCTTAAGTAGCTGTTGTTTGAGAAATATGTGCTGGTAATTCAGTCTTGCTGCACCATAAATGGATAATACTAGCTGTAAGCAGAAACTGGGATTTGCAAACTATAGGGTTGACTTTACAAGTGTGTACTACTAACACAGAGCACCAGATGGGGAAGACAGAATTCCTTCCATTTAAAGAATATTATTTAACAACAATTGATTGAAGAACCTCCTCACCCACCTCTCAGAGCGTACATCTGAAAAATAATCTCCTTCGTCTTTGCTGATATATAAAATACATACCACAATTAGCTGAAATAATTTCGCAATCCACAAAATGGTGGCTACCTGATTACTTCCTGTCTCCTTCTCCCGCTCTGCTCAGCTCCTAAAAGAAGTGAGATTCACACTGGGATAAATTGGTGTGAAGGGAACTTTACTTCGTGATTAACTTGTCTCTGTTCAGTCCCTGCCCTGTCTATAACATTGTATTCCTTATTTGTACAGTGCTTAATTCTATTGTTTCCAACTTGAACACCTTCTGTCCTCATTTTGATGAGTAAAGAATTCATTCCTGTCCCTCCCTCAAACTGAAGTATTGAGCATTATGTAGTGATAAGAAGGATTATGAGAATTATTCTTTGACCTTGTATGCAAGGAGACTTAGAGAAGCTGAGTAGATGTCAGCTCAGTAATATATTAATGATCTTTCTGTAGTTGCTTTATAAGTTGACAGAGTTTATTTTGACATACTTGAAGAAAATTGTGTTTTAAGCAGATATTTTGGACACGTCATGATCTTACAATGTACTGTAAATACATGAGAAATAAGGGTTTAGGTTTTATTGTGGATTCTATGATTTTTTTTAATGGAGCTTGTTGATATAAATCAGACCTAAATTTATTGCAAACTCCCCTAATACTTTGTTCCAGGTGACAGCAATATGAAGAACTAATACACTGAGAACATTGTGTAATCTTCATCCAGCAAATACAACTTCTGTAAATAGTATAGTGCTTATTTTCCAGACTGATTAGGACAACTACTTACAGAGGAGATCCATGTCGATGATGATCATTGTCTAAAGTAGGTGATGCGTTTCCATGTACTCTATTAATTACAGCTGTCACTGTGCCATCCAGTCTTGCATCTAAAGTCAAAGCAGTACCTCAGAGAAAAAAAAATTATTGGGAAGGAGGAAAATAGCAGTGGAGAAGAAATGGTCTTTAGAGAAGAAACACAGTTTGATTGGGTGAACTTTTGAACAAAGAACAAAGAACAAAACAGCACGGGAAACAGGCCCTTCGGCCCAACAAGCCCGCACCACCACCCTGATGTTCTCACCTCTACCCGCGATCCCTGTCCATGTTTACAGATCTATGGATTAAAAACCAAATTTGAGACAATTTAGGGAGAATTTGTTTTGCCAATTAGCCTAAGAGCACATCTTTGGGATGTGGGAGGAAACCAGAGCACCCGGAGAAAACCCATGCAAGCACGGGGAGAATGCGCAAACTTAGAGCAGCTACTAGAAAAATACAACAGACTCCTCTTTTTGCTGGGTGATGGAAACATTGCCCACCATTTCAGCCGCATTATGGGCATGTGCCCTAGTTAACACAAGTTTGCATGAATCCTATGCACTGCTGCCCAAGCCTCCAGCACACTATTCTCTCTGGCAAGCCAGTTAAGGATGCAGTAAGCCCATCAAACATGCATTAGGCCAACAACACCTGATAATACAGTGGGATAGTTGCTAAGCTGCATCCCTTGTAATATGCGGTTTAGAAAACACTTATTTCATTGTTCAAATTGATTATAAGGTGCAGCCTCTCATCTAGGCTCCTAGGTTATTAATTAAAACACTATCCAAGAAGTTTTCTGTATGTTTATTGTTATAAAATCAGAAAAGAAAGGTCAAGAAGATATTTTGTTTAACTTCATAATGAATAGCAAATGTTGAAATTTTGGTCCCTGTGTTTCTCTGGTGTTTGATATATTTATAAATTTAAGTATACACTATTAAAAATAAATTTGTTTCATCAGATTTCCTTGGAAACACTTATGTATATGGGAAGTTCACATAAAGTTTGTGTCATTATGACTAACCAAATTTAATGTTGTTCAGTAGTAGATGCATATTTTGAGATAGATTTAATCAAAATAACAGCCTGAATTTTCTGACCTGGAGATGCCCTTATGATCCTGGTTATATTCTTGGTCTTGAAGCAGTTCACATGTGTGCACTTAAATGGGTAAGACATGAAGGGAGGGAATAGGCCAATGCTGCTAGAGGAAGAGGAGGTGCGCCTGAGTTGAATTTGTTGATGGAGGCTTGAAAGAACTGGCACAGGCCGCTCTTTGTTGGAACCTCAAGAATGTGTCCACGTATTTTGCAGTAGAGGCAAATCCTTTCAAGTCTGTATCCCTTATATTTAAATAAGTGGAGGGAAGTGCTGGACCCACATATATGGCTGAGCAAGTGGAAACACATCATTCTACCTATATACTGAGTTCACCACTTAAATACTTAAGTATCTACTTATTGAAGTAGATAGGGAGGATGTGCTAGATATTCTTGAGGGTTTGAAGTTGGATAAGTCCCCTGGGCCGGACGGGATTTACCCTAAGATTCTCTGGGAGGCAAGAGAGGCGATTGCAGAGCCTCTGGCTCTGATCTTCAGGTCGTCGTTGGTTATGGGTATGGTTCCGGAAGACTGGAGGATAGCGAATGTGGTCCCATTGTTCAAGAAGGGGAAGAAAGACCTTCCAGGGAATTATAGGCCAGTGAGTCTTACTTCTGTTGTGGGCAAAGTATTGGAGAGATTTATTAGGGATAGGGTTTATAGTTATTTAGAGAGAAATGAATTGATTGGAGATAGTCAGCATGGTTTTGTGAAGGGTAGGTCGTGCCTTACTAACCTCATTGAGTTTTTTGAAAAAGTGACCAAAGAGGTGGATGGGGGTAAGGCTGTTGATGTGGTATATATGGACTTTAATAAGGCGTTTGATAAGGTGGCCCATGGAAGACTTCTGCAGAAAATGCAGATGTATGGGATAGAGGGTGATTTAGCTAATTGGATTATGAATTGGCTAGCAGATAGAAGACAGAGGGTGGTGGTTGATGGGAGATATTCATCTTGGAGTTCGGTGACAAGTGGTGTACCTCAGGGGTCTGTTTTGGGGCCCCAGCTGTTTGTAATTTTTATAAATGATCTGGATGAGGGTATTGAAGGATGGATTAGTAAATTTGCAGATGACACTAAAGTTGGTGGAGTGGTAGATAGTGAAGAGGGGTGTTATCGTTTGCAGAGAGACTTGGACAAGTTGCAGAGCTGGGCCGAGAGGTGGCAAATGGAGTTTAATGTGGAAAATTGTGAGGTAATGCACTATGGCAGGAATAATAAATGTGTAGAGTATAGGGCTAATGGTAGGATTCTTAATAGTGTTGATGAACAGAGGGATCTTGCTGTATTTGTGCCTAGATCCCTGAAAGTAAGCAGTCAAGTCGAGAAGGTTGTTAAGAAGGCACATGGAGTCTTAGCTTTTATTGGTAGGGGGATTGAATTTCAGAACCGCAACGTCATGTTGCAACTGTACAAAACTCTAGTGCGGCCGCACTTGGAGTATTGTGTGCAGTTCTGGTCCCCACATTATAAGAAAGATGGGGAGGCATTGGAGAGGGTACAGAGGAGGTTTACCAGGATGTTGCCTGGTATGAAGGGCAGGTCTTATGAAGAGAGGCTGAGGGATTTGAGGTTGTTTTCGTTAGAAAGAAGGCGGCTAAGAGGAGACCTTATTGAAACATATAAGATGATTAGAAGTTTAGATAAGGTGGACAGTGATAGCCTTTTTCCTAGGATGGAGAAAGCTAGCACGAGGGGACACAGCTTTAAATTAAGGGGTGATAGTTATAGACGGATATCAGAGGTAGGTTCTTTACCCAAAGGGTGGTTCGGGAGTGGAATGCCCTGCCTTCAGCAGTTGTAGATGCGCCAAGTTTGGTGGCGTTTAAGAGGTTAGTTGATAAGTTTATGGAAGAGAAGGGAATGGTTTAGTTTGGAGGGTCATTGCTTTTTATAATGGCCGGCGCAACATCGAAGGCCGAAGGGCCTGTTCTGCGCTGTAATGTTCTATGTTCTATGTTCTAAATCTCTCTGTCCATGTGTATTCCCAACCCATATTCACAGTCACCCCCTTGAATTTGTCATCTCATATGGTTTTGCTCATCCCATCCAGGGATGATCAATTTCTTTTATTACTTTCCCCCCCACGTATCCATTCCACATCCCAACCCTATCTCCTCCTGTAGTTATCCCTTGGAAAAGCTATCCCCTCACATTTACAGTCCACCTTACCTGCACGTCTTTGACGATTAGGCTTTCTCGCCCTGGCTGATTCCCCTGGTACAGCACTTAACTCCACTTGATAATGTAATGTTCCTGTACTGCAAAACATCTTAAAACTCTGTTCTTTCCATCCTCACCTCCAACAATAAGTGTGAGGAGCTCGTGAACATTTTTGCCATTTTAATTGAGACAATCTGATCAGCTGTCTGTGCTGGGTTACATCCTTCCACTAGCCTATCTTGGCCAACCTTTATATTTGTTCTCCACTGAACAAACATCGTTGTTTAGTTTCTCTTCACCTCCTCACCTTTTATAAGCTCATTTCCATAAGGCCTACCTCCTGTTTCCTCAATTGTAAAGGAATAAGGGCAGAGTGGACTAGGAAGGGGGTTTAACAGGGAAGATGGTCGATCAGCAATGGCAGACACTTATAAAACTCGTTCATGACTCACAACAAAGTTATATCCCAATGAGGAAGGAGATAAAACAATCATTGTTAACCAAGATAGTTAAGGATAATATTAAACTGAAAAAAAATTACAACGTGGCAAAGATTAGTGATGTACCAGAGGATCGGGCAAGTTTTAAGAACCAACAAAGTTGACCAAAAAATAAGTGAGAGAAAATAGTCTGAGGATAAATTAACAAATAAGATAAGAACATATAGCAAAAACTTCTTTAAAAAAAGAGAAAGGTCAAAGTGAACATAGGCCCCTTAGAAAATAGGAAATAATAATGGGGAACCAAGAAATGGCAGAGGAATTCAACAGTATTTTTTGTCAGTCTTCATTGTGGTAGACATTAATAACATTCCAAAAATTCAAAGGGCAGAGAAAATAAATACAATAACTATCACTTGAGAAAAAGTACTCGGGAACCTAATGAGGTTAAAGGCCGAAAAGTCCCCTGAACCTGATGGGCTGCATCTGGGATATTAAAGGAAGAAGCTATAGAGATAGTGCAGACACTGGTAATAATTTTCTAAAAATCCTTAAATTTTAGAAAAGTCCAAACTCCCAATGTAACACCCTTATTCAAAAAGTTAAGCTTAACATCTCTTATTGGGAAAACGTTAAAAGTCCATTGCAAAGAATGTAATATCAGAGCACTAAGAAATACATAACATAATCAAGTAGAGTCAGCATGGCTTCATGAAGGGGAAATCATTCAAATTCAGGCAAATTCTTTGAGATGGTAATGAGCAAGATTGATAAAGGAGAACTAATAGATGTAATATACTTGGATTTCCAAAAAATGCACAAAAGACTATTTAATAAGAGGCCACAGTGTCCAGGACCAGAGGGTATAATCTCAGAATAAAGGATCATTAATTTAAGACAGAGATGAGGAACAATTTCTTCTGAGGTTAGTGACTCTGTGGAATTCTTTACCACAGAAAGCTGTAGAGGCTGGATCATTAAATATGTTCAAGGCAAAGGTAAATAGATTTTTAATCAGTAAGGAAATCAAGGAGAGATATGGGGATAAGGAGGCAAAGTGGAGTTGAGGATTGTCATATAAAATCAATCATTCAATTGGTGAGTAAACTCGAGGGACTGGAGTACTCTGCATTTTACGATCTTAATCCTATTCCCATTAAATTGCTGACCGCCCAGCTTTCCCTCTTTGTCCCCATGTTGGATGATATTTTAAATGATTCTCTTCAGGTATTGCCCCACTCTCCTGTAAAGTTGCCATTGTCACCCTTCTCACAAATCTCTCTGATCTCCAATTTTGCTTTCTTCTCCAAAATCCTTGAACATGTTGTCACCTTGCAAATCTGTTTCCATCTGTTCTATGTCTCTGTTCAAATCTCTCCAATCAATTTTCATCTTCTGTCACAGTAACAAAAGTACTCTTACCAAAGTCTCATCCTATGACATCTAGTGTGACTGTGAGAAAGGCAAACTTGCTCTTCTTGACCTTATGCAATCTGATGAAGTTGGTCACAACATCTTGCTCTAATACATCTCCAAATCATCCAGCTGAGTGGGACTGCTCTCCTCTGGTTCCATTCTTATTGAAGTGTAATCAGCAAGTCACTTGTATAGGTTATCTTCCTGTTCTCACACACTTATCTCTGGCATTGTCTAAGGAGCTATACTTGGTTTCTTCAATTTCTAATCTACATACTGCTGCTAGTGAAACTATTCATGATCACAGCGTTAGTTTTCATATGTACACTGACAACACCTAGTTCAACTTCTTCACTCATTCTCATGACTCCTCCGCTGACACACACATTCATGCTTTTGTAACTTCTAAAGTTGATTATTCCAGCACACTTCTAGCTGCTCTTCAACATTCTACTCTATAAATTTAACATCTTTCTGCTGCCTGTGTCTTAAATTGCAGTAAGCCCTGTTTCTCTATCTCCTTTGCGCTTTGTTTTGTATTGGCTTCCATTCCAGTGGCAGCTTGATTTTAATATCCTATCTTTGCTTTTGAATCCCACTGTAGTCTCACTCTCTATATCACTATAATCTCCTCCTGCCTCATAAGCCTCTGAAATATCTGTGTTCCTCTTAAGTTTGACCCCTTGTGCATCTCCAATTTTAATTGCTCCATTTTTGGTGGCTGTGCCTTGAGTTGTGTGGGCTCTACTCTGGACTACCTTACACTTTGCCACTTCTCTTGTTTTCTCCTTTAAAACTATCACTTCAACCAAGTTTTTGGGTCACCTGACCTAATATCTTGAGTGGTTTAGTGTCATATTTTTGAATGTCCCTGAGAACATAGAGAACATAGAACATTACAGCACAGTACAGGCCCTTCGGCCCTCGATGTTGCACCGTCCAATGAAACCAATCTAATGACACTCTAACCTAAACTATTCCAATGCTATCCATATACTACCAACTGACCATTTGAATGACCTTAAACTTGGCGAGTCCACAACTACTGCAAACAGGGCATTCTATATCCTTACTACTCTTGAAGGTCCTTGAGACATTTTATGATGCTGTAGGAATATAAACTGTCTTTGTTGTACTCTGTTTGAATGGGCCTGCACATATGTTTATGTCCCTAAGACTAAGATTGCCCTCTGAATTAGATGGAAAAACAGAACTGTTGTCAATCAGTCAGTGATGCTGCAAATTCTCTGCACCCTACTCAGGACTGGGCTTAAACATTTGGGCCAACATGTTTTGACTTTGTAGAGACAGGTCACAGGCCTGCAGTTCTGAAGGAAAGTACAGAGAAATACTCAGGACAAAAATCCTGATATGGATTCAAAATTGTATGACCCAAAGGCTGGAGAAAATCACTTACTTCACAATCCTCCAGTTTCTGTTGGTTTTGGTTCCTGTATCATTATGACAGCAGAATGTGATAACTCTTCCTAACAGCACTATGGATGTACCTACATCACATGGACTGCAGAGGTTCAAGAAGGCAACTCATCACCACCTTCTCAAGCAGTATTTGGGATGGACTATAAATCCTGGCTTTGTCAGCAATATACACAGCCCACGAATGAATTAACAAAAACTGATTTTAAATGTCAATCTATGTCAAAAATCTGGATGATAATGTGGTAAATTGGATCAGCAAATTTGCTGATGATACAAAGGTTGGAGGTGTAGTGGACAGTGAGGAAGGTTTCACAGGTTGCAGAAGGTCTTGGACCAACTAGAAAAACCTTTGCCTCTCCAAAGCCATTGGACCTGTTGCCATCTCTCCATTCCATTCCTGTCTCTCACCCAGCTCCATGTTTGAATCTCTCTGACCAATCAGATTATCTCCCACTTCCAGAATTCCATCAGCCCTTAAAATAGGAACAAGAGGAAGCCATTCAGCCCTTCAGTCCTGCCATTCAATTAGGTGACTGTTGATGTGTGACTATAACTTCATATGTTCATCTTTTCCTCATTTCCTTTAATATCTTTCGTATTTATTAATCTCAAATTTTAAAATTAACCATTGACCCAACATTAACTGCAGGAAAGCTTTCCAAAATCTCTACAGTGTTTTTCCTAACTTAATTCCTAAGAGATTTGGCTTAAATTTTTAGCTTTTTTTTCCCCTCATTTCAGACTTCACAACTGGTAGAAATAGTTTCTCTTTATTCTTAGATATCAGAATACAAGGGCCATAAACTATGTTTCTGCTATGCAAATCCCTGGTAAACTCAATCCTTTAACTTTTTTCATTGCAGTGAGTATTAATCTGGGTAAATCTGAGTAGCATGGTAGTACAGTGGTTAGCACTGCTTCCTCAGAGCTCCAGGACGACTGTGGAGTTTGCATGTTCTCCCTATTCTGTGTGTGGGTTTCTTCCCATAGTCCGAAGATGCCTAGGTTAGGTGGATTAGCCATGCTAAATTGCCTCTTCGTGTCCCAAAATTTGTAGGTTAGATAAATTAGCCATGGGAAATGTGTGGGATTACTGGCATAGGGTGGAAGAAGTGGTATGGCTAAGGTACTCTATCAGGGAGTCGGTGCAGACTTCGTGGGCCAAATGGCCTCTTCAGCACTGCAGGGTGTTCTATAGTTTTCCCTCCAAGGCCAATATATCCTGCTTAGATATGTTACCCAAACTGCTCACAGTAACTCCAGGTATAATTTTACCAGGGCTTTGTATAGCTGAAACATATGCCACTTATACTCTGATCCACTTGCTATCAAGGCTTTTAACAACAAGATCTGAAAATACAATGTCAAATTCAATAAACTGCATGCACATTGATTGTACAGAGCTCTCCCTCACCAACACCTCTTGTGCACCTTCCAAAGTTTCTGATGTGTTACATTGTTTATCCATGGACATCCAGTACAGGAACAGGGGAATTATTTGCAAGACCATTTGGAAAGACGAAAGCTATATGCTATTGCTCCCCACACTCCTCGCTACTAATTACTAACCCTTATTTCTCTTTGATCACTGAGATTTAACCAGACTGTTCAAAACTGTGACATACTATTTACCCCTGAGTTCAACATGAAAACACAGCCCACTTCATCACCGGAATGCTCTAATCCTTGTGCTTCATCCTGACCAACCCCCCAAATAACCTCAGCTCAACTTCTGAAACCCTCAACCATACCTTTATTATCTGTGGTCTTGACTATTCCAACATTCTCATCTTTCCAACTCCATCAATGTGAAAGCCAAATTGCTTTCACCCATCATCCCCATGCTTGCTGACTTCTAGTCTGGCAACAACTTGATTTTAAAATTATCGTCTTTGTTTTCAGAAGTCTACATCATGTTTCCTTTTACTATCTCTTTAATCTCCTTAAGATCCATGACCCTCTGAGATACCAGCACTCCTCCAATTCAGACCTCTGGAGTATCCCTGATTTAAGTTTCTCCACCATTAGTAACCATGTTTTCAACTGCCGGGGCTCCAAGCTCTAGGATCCTCTTGATAAGACTCTCCACCTCGCTAAACAGGAGGATATTCAAGCTCAATTCAAGACTTGATATCAGACAGGCAATTGAATGTCACAGCAGCCATCTTGGACTTGTGGATAATAGTAGTGAGGTAAAGTTAGGTATCACCAGCATATGGAAATTGATTCCATGCTTACAGAGAATATTACCTCGAGATAATATGTGGACAAGGGAAAGGAGGAGACTTAGAATGGGTGATTCAGATGTCTGGAGAAGACAATATCAAGAGAGGAAGAGGTGAAAACTGCTGAATTAACTGACACTATTAACATAGACACATAGAACAGTACAGGCCCTTTGGCCCTTGATGTTGTGCCAGCTTTTTCAGAAACCAAGATCAAGCTGTTCCACTCCCCATCATTCTGGTATGCTCCATGTGCAAATCCAATAACTGCTTGAAAGTTCCTACTGTCCAACTCTATTATCACAGCAGGCAGTTCATTCCACACCCCAACCGCTCTCTGAGTAAAGAACCTACCTCGGACACCCAAAGAACCAAGAACAAAACAGCATGGGAAACAGGCCCTTCGGCCCAACAAGCCCGCGCCACCACCTCAATATTCCCACTTCCACCCATGATCCCTGTCATCCCTGTCTATATTTATAGATCTATGCATTAGAACCAAATTTGAGAAAATTTTGAGAATTTGTTCTGCCAATCAGCCTAAGAGCACATCTTTGGGATGTGGGAGGAAACCGGAGCACCCAGAGAAAACCCACGCAAGCACGGGGAGAATGTGCAAACTCCCACAGACACAGGCCCAAATCCATGTATCTGCCCAGCACAGCGATAGTCACTGAGCTGTCGTGTTGCCCATCAAATGGTCCAGGTCAAGCGTACACTAATGACGTGAAGCACTAGGATACTCTCGAAAAAAATCCAAGAGCAGCCCTCTCATGACCCATTGCGTGTATGCCCCTTGTTAGACAACAAGGTGGACCAAAGCACCTGTAGGATAAAAACAAGTACATCAATATCATCATCTATTGATACACTTCCCAGGGACTCCCAAGGCTCATGATCCCTATTTTAAATCAGTTTTCTATGTCCCTCCATTCCCATTCTGTTCATGTGCCCATCTAAGTATCTCTTAAATAACTCCAGAGTGCCTGCCTCCACCACTTTACTTGGCAGTGCGTTCCATACCCCACCACCCTCTGTGTGAAAAACTCCTTCTAGCATCCAAATATACCTTACCTCCTTCACCCTAAGCCCGTGACCCTTCATGATATTTGAGTCCATCCCAGGAAAAAGCTTAACCCTGTTTACTCTATCTATACCCCTCATAATCTTGTACACCTCTATTAGATCTCCTCTAAGTCTACATCTTTCTAAGGAAAACAGCCCCAATTTGCCTAACCTTTCCTTGTAACTCAGACCTTCCATACCAGGCAGCATCCTGGTAAACCTCTTCTGCACTCTCTCCAGAGTCTCCACGTCCTTCCGGTAGTAAGGCGACCAGAACTGGACGCAGTATTCCAAATGAGGTCTAACCAATGTTTTGTACAACTGCAACATTAAAGGCCAGCTCTTGTACTCTATACCCTTTCCTATAAAGGCTAACATACCATATGCTTTCTTCACAATCTTCTCCACCTGCTCTGCCACCTTCAGAGACTTGTGCACCTGCACCCCCAGGTGCCTCTGCATTTCTATACTCTTAATAGGTCTACACTTTATCATATACCTCCTCCCTACATTCTTTCTCCCAAAATGCATCACCTCACATTTATCAGGATTGAATTCCATCTGCCATCTATCTGCCCAAGCTACGAGCCTATGTCCTGTTGCATCACCTGACAATGCTCCTCACTATCTGCAAGTCCAGCCATCTTTGTATCATCTGCAAACTTGCTGATCACTCCACTTACTCCCTCTTCCAAGTTATTTATATATATTACAAATAGAAGAGGTCCCAGTACCGAGCCCTGCAGCACACCACTAGTGACCGACCTCCAGCTAGAAAAACACTCTTCCACTATTATTCTGTCTCCTATTACCAAGCCAATTACTTATCCATCTAGCTACTTGTCCTTGTATCCCATTGACCTTCTCGACTAACCTCCCATGAGGGACTTTGTCAAACGCCTTGCTGAAATCCACATAGACATCAACGGCTCACCCTTCGTCGACCGTTTTCGTCACCTCCTCAAAAAATTCTACCAAGTTCGTAAGGCACGACCTCCCCTTAACAAATCTATGCTGCGTATCCCTAATCAGATCGTAACGCTCAAAGTGCCTATACATCCTATCTCTAAGAATCCCCTCCAACAGCTTCCCTACCACTGACGTCAAATTCACCGGCCTATAATTTTCAGGGGTTATCCCTATTACCCTTTTTAAACAACGGTACAACATTAGCTATTCTTCAGTCCTCTGGGACCTCACCTGTGTCCAAAGAAGAGATAAAGATTTGTGTCAGAGGCCCAGCAATTTCACCTCACGCCTCCCTAAGCAGCCTGGGATAAATGCCATCAGGCCCTGGAGATTTATCAGTTTTAATGCTATCTAGAAGATCTAACACTTCCTCCCTCAGTATGGATATTTCCCTCAACTGGTCTACAGCTCGCTCAGAGACAGGACCGGTCAACAAGCCCCTCTCCTTTGTGAATACTGATGCAAAGTATTCATTCAGGATCTCCCCCATTCCCTCGGACTCTAAGCACAGTTCCCCTCCTCTGTCCCCAAGAGGTGTGAATTTTCCTCTAACCACCCTTTTATTCCTAACATAGGAGTAAAAAGCCTTTGGATTTTCCTTAATCCTATCTGCCAAAACCATTTCATGCCCCCTTTTTGCCCTTCTAACTCCCCATTTGAGCTCCCTCCTACTCTCTTTATATTCCTCCAATGCTCTCTCTGTTCCCAGCTACTTTGACCTATCATACGCCTCTCTTTTCTTCCTAACCAAGTCCTCAATATCCCTAGTAATCCACAGCTCTCTAATCCTACCTTTCCCATCTTTCCTCTTAGCCGGCACATATCTTTCTTGCAACATTTTCAGTATTCCCTTGAAAGAGTCCCACATGCCTAGCGTGGACTTATCCTTGAACAACCGTTCCCAATTAGTTTCCATAAGTTCCTGCCTAATCTGACTGAAGTTAGCCTTCCCCCAATTCAGCACCCTGTCCCTAAGGCAACAAGCATCCTTTTCCATCTGTATCCTAAAGTAGACAGAATTGTGGTCGCTGTTAGCCACATGTTCCCCTACTACAACATCAACCATCTGCCCTGGCTCATTTCTCAGAACTAAATGCAATATAGCCCCCTCTCTTTAGTCGGGCTAGCCACATACTGTTCCAACGATCCTTCCAGTACACATTTTACAAATTCCTCCCATCCGAACCCCCAGCTGTAGGTACCTTTTAATCCACCCCTGGGAGATTAAAAGTTCCCACTATAATGACTCTGTTCTTTCTGCACCTATCCAAAAAGTCTATACATATGCCTTTTTCCACTGCCCGCAGACTGTTATGTGGTAGAATCTGAAAAAGTGATGGCCAAGTAGAAGGGTTGCCATTCTTGAGACCACTAGCAGGTGGTCAGGATGTGGCAAAACCCTTAAGTCATAAATCTCGTGGATGGCAAAAGGGTCCGACGTTCGGGGGAAGACAGGATACTGGCATTGCCTCTTTGGGGGGGGCAAGGATGGCAAGGGGTCTGATATTCAGCACAGGTGACAGCACTGATTGTTGGGGGATGGAGGAGAAGTCTGATGTTTGGGTGGGCAGGTGTCGGCAGCACGGATTCAGATCGGGAGATGGGCAGGGTGAATGTCGATTCTGATCAGGGTGGAGGGTGGGGGTTTCCCCTGAGACCTCAGTGATCAGCTAGGTGGCAATTTCATTTATGTTCTGATTGCAACATCCTTTAAACATAGCATGCCGATTTCAGCGCAGGCTTTTCTGGTGTGTTTAGGCCTTGCTTCCTACATCATATTTTGAATCTCGTCCAGCCATTCATTTTTAACAGGATGTGGTAAAACCTAGAAAGAAAACCAATCTGTTTCTCTGGAAAGAATCATTCCACTTTTCTCACTGGACCTACATTCTTCCAAATTCCAGTAAGATTGCTCCTGAAGAAGAACACTCTGGGTGGAATTAAATGCATCCCCTGAGGTGAGTATGGACGCTCCTATATCTCCCACAACGAATGTCATAGTTATGCCCCCTAGTAACAGCTCCATCCACCCAAGGAAATGGTCTCTGAATGGGGTCATGCGTTAGATTGTGAATACCAATGGCAGAAGAGAGAGCAGCCAATAATAACAAGGGAAGGTAAAGAATCAGATACTTGTGCAGCAAAAGTATAGGATTGGCTGTAGGAATTAGAATGCTAGAAGCTATGGGAATATAAATTTACATTTTCCCTCAAAAAGAAGCCCACATGCAGGAAAAGATTTGGGCTAGGTTTGGGTTGTGTCAGGTCCATCATAAATCAAACCTTACTTTCTGCTTATTTAAAAATGGGCTTTGTTGGAACAAAGAGAAGACTGCAAAAAATGATTTGTGGGCTGGTTATGGTTCTGGAAACTTTCAACAGTAATTACATGATAAAGCTCAATCCTCATCATTGTGGAATCTCGCACCTATTATTATATGGACCCATTGCAATCAACATAACAAGAGAGCAGCAGATGGCTGTCCCCCCAGCTTGGTCATCAAAACTCATTATATTTAAAGATATACTAATAGCTACTACCTATCTCATAAGGTAAACAATGGATATGACTGGAAACAGAAACTAATCCTTCATCTGAAATGGACTCACCAATAGACAAGATCGCATGACCAAAACTCCGCTGGCTTTTGAGAGGTTTAAATGTTACATTCCTGAACTGCCAAGGGAAAAGGGAGGGAGGCAAAAAGCAGGTATCTAGGTCGATTAGCCTAACATCTGTTGTTGGAAAATGTTGGAATCAATTACTAAGGAAGTAATAGCAGAACATTTGGAAAATCATAATTTAATCAAGCAGAGTCAGCATAGCTTCATGAAAGGTGACATTTTTTTTTAATGTACTTTGAGGAAGTCTCAATCAGAATGGATAGAAGGGAACCAGTAGATGTGTTGTATTCCAGATAGCGCTTGACAAGGTATTTCTCAGAAGGTTAAAACATAAGATAAGAGCCCAGGTTCTGGAGGCAGTATATTGGCAAGGATAGAGAATTGGCTAATGGGCAGGAAACAGCAAGTAGGGAGAGAGGTTCTTTTTCAAGTTGGCGACCTGTGACCAGTGAATTTCCACAGGGATCAGTGCTGGGACTGCAACTGTTTATAATACATATTAGGAGCTTGGAGGAAAGAAGTGAATGTACTGCAACCAAATTTGCAGACAACACAAAAATAAAGGCAAGTTGTGAGAGGGTTACAAACAGTTTACAAAGACATTGAAAAATTAAGTAAGTGGACAAAAAGTTGGCAAGTGGAGTCTCATGTGGGAAAATGTGAAGTTACTTATTTTGGAAGGGAGAACAAAAGATCAGTAATATTTAAATGGAAAAGATATGCAGAGAGCTGCAACACCAAGGGACTTGGGGGTACTTGTGCACAAAACATAGAAAATTATGGTAAAGCTACATAGGTGTAGCAGGTAATCAGGAAGGCTAATGGAATGTTGACCTTATTTCAAGGAGGATTGGAGTATAAAAGTAGGTAAGTCTTGTTGCAATTGTACAAGGTACTAGTGAGACCAGATCTGGAGTACTGTGAGCAGTTTTTTCCCTTTATTAAGGAAAAATATTATTTCATTGGAGGTGGTTCAGTAGAATGATCTCCTGTATGAATGGCATAGGGGTTGGCATTCCTGCCTCACAGAGCCAGGAATCTAAGTTCACTTTTGGCTTTGGGTGACTTTGTGGAGTTTGCACATTCTCCCTATGTCTGCATGGGTTTTTTCCAGGTGCTCCAGTTTCTTCCCACAGTTCAAAGATGCACAGATTAGATGGATTGGTCATGCTAAGTTGTCTCTCGGTGTTAGGGGAATTGTTGCTAAAATTCTCCCTTAGTTATCCGAACAAGCATCAGAGTGTGGTGACTCAGGGATTTTCACGGTAACTTCATTGCAGTGTTAATGTTAGTCTACTTGTAACAATAATCTTTAAAACTTTAAAAAAGTGTGCGAGCAGGACATTACATACTGAGAATGTTTAGAACTGTGCCTTTAGACTTGTGCATGGGGATGAGGGTTGTTTATTGGGGCAAGATGGGAATGGAGGAATTTGCAGGGACTGAGAATATAGAATACAGAAGCTAAGTATACCTTAAATCCTGAACTCACACAAGCTATCAAATCTCAGGACTAAGTCTTAAAGAAGCATATCGCATGTTCCAGAACTTCTCAGTATTGTTGGCTGGATGGGAGGGGGAATATGTAAGATCAACTTAGAACCTCTGTTCCCCAACTCTCCCTCACTGCTGATTTGAAGAACCTGGAGAATTGGAATAGATTCTTGAGCAACTATATTTCTTTCCCATTCCCTATCCCATCTCCAGAAGACATTGGACTTTTAGCCTTCCTCTGTCCCCTATGATGTCAGCATCTCAAAATGCTAGTCAGTGAATAGCCCAGCTCATCTATCAAGACAGCATATGTCTCATGATGTGTGGAAAATCATCATAAAACATTTCCCCACTACCTAAACTCCCAGATGTTGAATTGCTGGATAACTAGTTTCTGTTCAAATCCATGGTGAATTGAATAAAATCAGGAATATAAAAAATATAGTGGCGTTTGTGAAACCATTCTCGATTGTTGTAAAAACTCAGCTAATGTCCTTTAGGGAAAGAAATCTATTGTCCTTACCTGGTCTGGCCCACATGTCAGTCCAAACCCACAGCAGTGTGGGTGACTCTTTTTTTAAAGAAAACATAAGAACATAAATAGGAGCAGGAATAGGCCATCTAGCCCCTCGAGCCTGCCCCATCATTCAATAAGATCATGGCTGATCTGATAGTGATTCAGTTCCACTTACCCACTTGGTCCCCATAACCTTTAATTCCCTTATTGATCAGAAATCTATCTACCTGTGACTTAGACACATTTAATGAGGTAACCTCCACTGCTTCAATGGGCAGAGAATTCCAAAGATTCACTATCCTCTGAGAGAAGTTCTTTCTCAACTCTGTTTTAAATTGATTTCCCCTTATTTTGAGGCTGTGCCCTGTAGCTCTTGTTTCCTTTTTAAGTGAAAAGAATCTCTCTACCTCTACCCTATCTTGTCCCTTCATTATCTTATATGTCTCTATAAGATCGCTCCTCAGCCTTCTAATCTCCAATGAATACAGGCCCAATTGACTCAATCTCTCCTCATTAGCTAACCCCCTCATCTCCAGTATCAATCTGGCAAACCTTCTCTGCACTCCCTCCAAGGCCAATATATCCTTTCGCAAATAAGGGGACCAAAATTGCATACAGTTCTCCAGTTGCAGCCTCATCAGTGCCTTGTACAGTTGCAGCAAGACCTCCTTACTTTTATACTCCATCTCCCTTGCGATAAAGGCCAACATTCCTGCCTTCTTGATCACCTGCAAACTGAGTTTTTGTGGTTCATGCACAAGGACCTCTAGGTCTTTCTGCACAGTAGCATGTTGTAAAAAGAAGCCGTTTAGTGCAAAAGAAACAAATGCTGGTCCAGCCAGCAATGCCCACATCCACTTAACAAACAAAAAAAAGGAATGCAAAGTTAGGTTTGCAGTATCTTCTGCTGCTGATAGGCACAGGATTCCCTTGCTGGTATCAGCCAGATCCTAGATGTGGCAAATGGCTCTCACTTGCTTAATCAGCAATCACTTAAAGATAATGTCACATTCAATTATCACTTAGCTCTCAATATGGGATTATTTTGCAAACTGCTTTGTGCTAATAGCATAATTGGCAGCCTTCTGAACATTTTAAAACTGGGCCAGATAAATGACAACATCCAGAAAAGGCAGTGAATCTTCCCATTGGTCAGTTCTATGGATATCAATAAGATATGACATACATGGTTTGCTTTTTCCTACTCTCAAAGCTCTCTCCTTTGGCAGTGTTTGTTAACATTTGTTTTGCTTTCACACAGAATAGAACTCACAATCACAATATAATCCATTCAGTACTTGACAGGTCAGTACAAGGGGATTTTAAAACAATAATTCTGATTTCCACTGACGTCAGGCAGCATCATCTTCATGTCGGAGTCAATGAGATAAAATGTTCTCCAATTTGATCTCCATGCAACATTGTAATGCTATAATAATGGGCAACTTCAATTTACATATAAATCCAAAAATGTGCAGATTAGGTGAATTGGCCTTGGGAGACTGTCCCTTAATAACAGGGGACGAGCTAGGTTATGGAGCAAGTTATGGAGAAAGGGCCTGGGTGTGATTGTGGTTGGTGCAAACTCAATGGGCTGAATGGCCTTTCTTTGGACTATAGGATTCTATGATTCCTAAGATGTGCGGGTTAGGTGCACTGGCCATGCTCAATTGTCCCTTTGCATCTGGAGATGCATAGTTAGAGAGATTAGTGGAATAAATATGTGGTATTACGGGGATAGGGTCTGGATGGGATTGTTGTCGTTGCAGGCTCAAGGGGCTGAATGGTCTCCTTCTGCACTGTAGGGATTCTATGATTCCATATAGATTGGGTGAACTGATGCTGAGGTGGAGAAGTTACTAGACCATGTACAAAATGGATTTTTGGAGCAGTATGTTGAGGAACCAACAAGGGATCAGGCTATTTTAGATTTAGCATTATGTAATAACGAAGGACTAATTAGTAACCTTGGTGTAAATGAGCCTTAGGAAATAGTGATTATAAAATGATAGAATTTTCTTTAACTTTGGAAGTGATATAGTTCATTCTGAAATTAGAACCTTAAATGTGAAGAAAGGAAATTATGAAGGTTGTGAGTCAAGTTGGCCATGGTGGATTGAGAAAACATGTTAAAAAGTTTGATGTTAGACAGGCTATGTTGAGTATTTAAAGACATATTACATGGCCCAATATAATATATATTTCACTATGATACCAACACCCAACAGCAAAGGTGAATCAACCATGGCAAACAAAGAAAGTTAAAATTGCATTAGATTAAAGGAAGTGACTTATAAGGTTGCTGAGAAAGTGCTAAACCTCAGAGCTGAGACCAATTTAGATTTGGTTTGATTTATTATTGTCATGAATTAGGATACAGTGAAAAATATTGTTTCTTGTGTGCTGTACAAATGGCATACTGAATATAGAGAAGGAAAGGAGAGAGTGCAGAATGAATGTTACATTCATAGCTAGGGTATAGAGAAAGATCCACTTAATGTGAGGTAAGTCCATTCAAAAGTCTGATGGCAGCAGGGAAGAAGCTGCTCTTGAGTCAGTTGGTATGTGATCTCAGACTTTTGTATCTTTTTCCCAATGAGACAAGATGAAAGAGAGAATGTATAAGGTGCATAGGGTCCTTGATTATGTTAATTGCATTTCTGAGGCAGTGAGAAGTATAAAAAGAATCAGTGGACGGAAGGCTGGTTTTCATGATGGACTGGGCTTTGTTAATGACCCTTTGTAGTTTTTTGCACTCTTGGGCAAAGCAGGAGCCATACCAAGCTGTGATACAACCAGAAATAATACTTTCTAAGATACATTGGTAAAAGTTAGTGAGAGTTGTAGTGGACATGCTAAATTCCCTTAGCCTCCTGAGAAAGTAGAGATGTGGGGGGGCTTTCTTGGCTACAGCATTGATGTGGAGGGATCAAGACAGGTTGTTGGTGATCTGGACACCAAGAAACTTGAAGCTCTTGACCATTTCCACTTTGGAACCATTGATGTAGAGAGGGACATATCCTCCGCTGCAATTCCAAAATGAACTCCTTCATTTTGTTAACATTGAGGGACAGCATCTTTTCATGTCAGAGTCAATGAAATAAAAAGTTCTCCAATTTGATCTCCATGCAACATTGTAATGCTATAATAATGGGCAGCTTCAATTTACAAATAAATCCAAAGATATGCAGGATAGGTGGATTGGCCTTAGTAGCTCACCAGACTCTCTATCTCTTTCCTGTACTCCGTCTCATCATTGTCTGAGATCTGATCTACTACAGTGGTATTATCATTAAACTTGAAAATTGAGTTGGAAGAGAATTTGCCACATAGCCATAGATGTGGAGTGTAATAAGGGGCTGAGGACACAACCTTGTGGTGTATAGATGTTGAGGATAATAGTGGAGGAGATGTTGTTGCCTATCCTTATGGATTGTGGCCTCTGGGTTAGGAAGTCTAGGATACAGTCACAGAGGGAGGAGCCGAGTCCCAGGCCATGGAGTTTGAAGACGGGTTTTGTAGGACTAATGGTGTTGAAGGATGAGCTGCAGTCAATGGAAAGGAGTCTGACATAGGTATTTTTGTTATCCAGGTATTCCAGGATTGAGGCCAGTGTAGGGCCAGGGAGATGGTCAGGAATCCAGCAAAAGAGGATCAAGAAACTGATAAAGAAAAAGAGAATATAATGCAGACTAATGAGAGACATTTAGGTGGATTTTAAAAGCATGTTAGGTGTGTGAAAAGGAAAAGATTAATAAGAACCAACATGGGTCCATTACAGTGGTGACAAAAAAATAGTTTAATGGAGAACAAGGAAATGGGAAGAGAAATTAAACAATTACCTTGGGTAGAATTTTCCTGAAAAAGGGCACTTTTGGTGAGAGAATTGGTATGGTTCTCAGGGGTTCCCATTTGAAAAACCTGAAGTGCGAAGTGTGTGATTCGCAGCACCCGCCCCCGCCCCCACTCCCCTGGAAGTCATCTGAGCACTTCAATTCTGCAATGGGACCAGAGCATTTGACCTGATTCAAGATAGGAAGGCTGCAGCAAAGAAACCAGCTCCCTGATTCTCAGAAGGATCTTCAGCCATTTGCTGGTTACGGTCAAGGAGAGGCAGTCAATTTAGCTTTGGACTGGTAGGAAGTTCTCCAGAAAGATGACTAATTCCATCTGGGAGACGGTGGCGACACTGGCCAGTGCCAGAAACCTAGCCAAGAGTTCAGTGTAGGAAGAAGCTGAATGACCAACTATGATCAGTAAGTGTCTCCGATTGGCAATCTTTCCTTCCATCACCCACAGAATGTCACTTGGAACCCTCAAGCTGCCACCAAGCAGGTCCCCAGCACCCAACCTCCCAGCATCATCCTCATCTCCCCTACTCTGGCACAATGCCCACGCATGCCAGCTGTCATTGACCCCTGACCTTGCCAGGCATCTGGCCCATATTATCCCCTTTTGTGTCCCTATAAATGAAGATTGCCCACAATTGCAGTGAGAAGCATCCTGACACTTTTTGAGGAGAGATCCACAGAGCTTGCAGGGGAAAATCAGGAGGAACTTGTACAGTAAGGTTGGCCTGTAACGGAAAAGTAAAGAGCCACTGCATATTCATCCAGGTGATGAGGCTGAAGGGAGCTTCTTGTCCAGACCCATGACTAGAACATGTACTAAAATCATGTCCTTACTTTGCAGGAGCACCAAACAATGATCAAAGAAGAACAAAGAACAAAGAACAAAACAGCACGGGAAACAGGCCCTTCGGCCCAACGAGCCCGCACTGCCACCCTGATGTTTCCATCTCTACCCGCGTCCCTGTCCATGTTTATAGATCTATGGATTAAAAACCAAATTTCAGACAATTTAGGGAGAATTTGTTTTGCCAATTAGCCTAAGAGCACATCTTTGGGATGTGGGAGGAAACCGGAGCTCCCGGAGAAAACTCACGCAAGCACGGGGAGAATGTGTAAACTCCCACAGACGCAGGCCCAAATCCATGTATCTGCACAGCACAACGATAGTCACTGAGCTGTCGTGTTGCCCATCAGATGGTCCAGGTCAAACATACACTAACAACGTGAAGCAGGGATACTCTCGAAAAAGATCCAAGAGCAGCCCTCTCACGACCCATCGCGTGTATGCCCCTCGTTAGACAACAAGGTGGACCAAAGCACCTGTAGGATAAAAACAAGTACATCAATATCATCATCTATTTACACACTTCCCAGGGACTCCCAAGGCTCATGATCCCTATTTTAAATCAGTTTTCTATACCCCTCCATTCCCATTCTGTTCATGTGTCCATCTAAGTATTTCTTAAATAACTCCAGAGTACCTGCCTCCACCACTTTACTTGGCAGCGCATTCCATACCCCCACCACCCTCTGTGAAAAAACTCCCTCTAGCATCCAAATTATACCTTACCCCCCTCACCCTAAGCCCGTGACCCCTCGTGCTATTTGAGTCCATCCTAAGAAAAAGCTTAACCCTGTTTACTCTATCAATCCCCTTCAAAATCTTGTACACCTCTATCAGATCTCCTCTAAGTCTACGTCTTTCTAAGGAAAACAGTCCCAATTTGCCTAATCTCTCCTCGTAACTCAGACCTTCCATACCAGGCAGCATCCTGGTAAACCTCCTCTGCACTCTCTCCAGAGTCTTCACGTCCTTCCGGTAGTAAGGCGGCCAGAACTGGACGCAGTATTCCAAATGAGGTCTAACCAGCGTTTTATACAACTGCAGCATTAAAGGCCAGCTCTTGTACTCTATACCCCTTCCTATAAAGGCTAACATACTATATGCTTTCTTCACAACCTTCCCACCTTGCTCTGCCACCTTCAGAGACTTGTTCACCTGCACCCCCAGGTCCCTCTGCGTTTCTATACTCTTAATAGGTCTACCCTTTATCATATACCTCCCCCCTACATTCTTTCTCCCGAAATGCATCACCTCACATTTATCAGGATTGAATTCCATCTGCCATCTGTCTGCCCAAGCTACCAGCCTATCTATGTCCTGCTGCATCGCCTGACAATGCTCCTCACTATCCGCAAGTCCAGCCATCTTTGTATCGTCTGCAAACTTGCTGATCACTCCACTTACTCCCTCTTCCAAGTCATTTATATATATTACAAATAGAAGAGGTCCCAGTACCGAGCCCTGCGGCACACCACTAGTGACCGACCTCCAGCTAGAGCAACACCCTTCCACTATTACTCTCTGTCTCCTATTACCAAGCCAGTTACTTATCCATCTAGCTACCTGTCCTTGTATCCCATTTGCCTTGACCTTCTCGACTAACTTCCCATGAGGGACTTTGTCAAAGGTCTTACTAAAATCCAAATAGACAACATCAACGGCTCGCCCTTCGTCCACTGATTTCGTCACCTCCTCAAAAAATTCTACCAGATTTGTAAGGCACGACCTCCCCTTAACAAATCCTTGGCAGTCAAATAGCCGTGCCCCCCACACACCCTCAACAGCATCTTGGAGGAGACCTCTGAGGAGGACATGGATGACTACATCATCCACCAGTGCAGTGACAATCATATCGCTGGGCAAATTTGGCAGACAGGCTTCTGGTGAACGCTACACTGCTTCAGATGCACATCAGGTGGAGACAGGAATGTATCGGTAGTCTACTTGATCCCAGGACTTGGCTGTCCCCCAGCCAGGTGCTGGGCCTCTGGACACATATGCCCCTCAGCCGCTAGAAATGCAAAGACAGAACTGGGAATATAAGGAGGCAACTGCAAGACCAAATCGAGGATTATGTGGCACCCAGGCCAACACTGCAAGGTGGCATTACAGTGGAAAACCTGGGGCAAGATATTAGAGCCATGACTGAAAATTTCCAAAGCAGGGCTCAGTCCCTAAAGACCATGACTGAAGAGTTTGACATCATGATGCAGATACTGGTGGACCTCCAGGACTGGCAAAGCCAGATGGTGTTGAGGCTTTTGAAGCTCACTTCAGCTGCCCCTCTGTCACATGGAATAACCCAAGGGTTCATGAGCATCCCAAGGGAGAGGAACTTCTGGTGAACCCACAGAGAGACCTGGAGACTGACCTGCCCTTCTGAATCACCCCCTTCCTGATACTAATGTTTCTCAGGGACAATGGGTAGAGCAGGATGAAGTGGCAACACCAGTACCACCCGGGAGTTGCTTCGTGCCCTCCAGGTCCTGGCCCTTAAGAGGATTACCACCAAGGGCATCTCAAATAACAGGGCATGGAAGGCAACAGATCACGTCCACCTCTGATGTGCATTCTAGATATAGTGAAAAGGCTGACAAAGCTAAGGAATTGCAGAGGCACAAAATAGCATGAGTGAAGTTAGGCACAGATAGCTGAGGGTCTTTATCAAATGTTACAAGTACACAGGTCACTGTTTAAAAATACTTATTCTTCACAATGTTACGGTCTCAATCTTGTTAACCATCCTCCCAGTGAGATAGCACTTCACTCAGTCTGGACAAAGCTCTTCTCACAGGCCCTCACTGTCAGCCACTGGGTTGGGCCCACTCAAAGCAAAATGACACTAATCCTGAAAGAACTCAGGTATTAATCAATGAACATGAGACCCTTACCCCTAACACCCTCTAGTGCTAAATAATAGTGCAATCCAATGTTAAACTCACTCACTCAGGAGCTGGAGGTCAGCACGCTGACAGCAGATAGGAGTCTCATACGCAAGCAATAGCTGAGGAGGATCACAACGCTTTCCTCACTGTGAGTCCTCACCACTCTACTGCATTGATTGGTCAGAAGATACAAGGACTCCCCAAGGACAGCATCCAGATTATATGGTTTAACGTGATTCTCCTCCCCATGGTCAGCTGGCAGCCAATGGATAGGTACTTCACAAAGAGATGAGGCACCTCATTCATTGGAAGTTAAAGGAGTCTTTGAGGGCTCTGGAACCTTTTGCAGATGGCACATGTGCAGTAGCAAGACAATGGACCCTATTTTACCGACAAGCTGCGTCCGTTTTTGGGCATAGAAAATTGGTAAAGTTGGGCGTGAAATGAGTAGTGTGATCTGCAGCCGCCCCGGCGCTGATTCCCCCTTTCCAAACCCAAAAATGGATGTGATCGGGACTATGATCAGGGATGCTGTGATTGTGGGGAGTATGTAGCTGGGGGAATTGGGGGGACTGTGATTGTGGGGAGTATGTGGCTGGGGGAATTGGGGGGACTGTGATTGTGGGGAGTATGCGGCTGGGGGAATTTGGGAGCTGTGATTGTTTGGCGTATGTGGCTGGGGGAATTGCGTGGACTGTGATTGTGTTGAGTATCAGGCTGGGGGAATTGGGCAGCTGTGATTGTGGGGAGTATGTGGCTGGGATTGGGGGACTGTGATTGTGGGGAGTATGTGGCTGGGGGAATTGGGGGACTGTGATTGTGGGGAGTATGTGGCTGGGGAATTGGGGGACTGTGATTGTGGGGATATGTAGCTGGGGGAATTGGGGGGACTGTGATTGTGGGGAGTATGTGGCTGGGGGAATTGGGGAGACTGTGATTGTGGGGAGTATGTGGCTGGGGGAATTGGGGGGACTGTGATTGTGGGGAGTATGTGGCTGGGGGAATTGGGGGGACTGTGATTGTGGGGAGTATGTGGCTGGGGGAATTGGGGGGCTGTGATTGTGGGGAGTATGTGGCTGGGAATTGGGGAGACTGTGATTGTGGGGAGTATGTGGCTGGGGAATTGGGGAGACTGTGATTGTGGGGAGTATGTGGCTGGGGGAATTGGGCGGACTGTGATTGTGGGGAGTATGTGGCTGGGGGAATTGGAGGGGGCTGTGATTGTGGGGAGTATGTGGCTGGGGGAATTGGAGGGGGCTGTGATTGTGGGGAGTATGTGGCTGGGGAATTGGCGGACTGTGATTGTGGGGAGTGTGTGGCTGGGGGAATTGGGGGACTGTGATTGTGGGGAGTATGTGGCTGGGGAATTGGGGGGACTGTGATTGTGGGGAGTATGTGGCTGGGGGAATTGGGGGGACTGTGATTGTGGGGAGTGTGTGGCTGGGGGAATTGGGGGGACTGTGATTGTGGGGAGTATGTGGTTGGGGGAATTGCAGGATATGAACAGTGACTGTTGATGTACTAGGGTCAAGTAGCATTCCTTAACCTCTGCATGTGTTCCTCTCTATCTCCGCCCTCACTTCCCCAACCCGCCCCATCCTCCCACCCCCTCCTTCAGAGAGACGAAATGACTTTTGCAATGTTAGTGATTGATCTTGTTCTTCTTTTGGTTACTGCTGGAGCTGAGAAGGAGGAGCAAGAGGAGGAATTGTGGGCCTGGGCCTTACCACTTGCAGGAGTAGGGGGAGACGACCGTCAGAGGCAGGAGGTGGCCACCATTCACCTGGGAGGGAGAGGGGAGGCGCCGGAGGAGGAGAGAGCAGAGACCCCGGCTCTTCCATTCATGAGTGTCACTTCAACATCTGTTGATGTCGGACATCATGTGCTGCTGACCCTTCGCCTCCGCAAGGAGGCAGTATGACACCTGTTGCAGGACCTGGCCTGGGGGCACTCACTCTCTGTGGCTGTCAAATTGAAGGCCACTCTGAACTTTTATGCAACCGGCTCCTCCCAGAGCCCGAGCGGAGGTGTCTGAGGCATCTCCCAGTCAGCTGTGAACACCTGTGCCCAGCAGAAGCCCTGTATGCCAGGCTGGGCAGTACATCAAATTTAACCTGGACCATGCCCAGCGGGAAGATCGGGCTGCAGGGTTCGCAGCCATTGCAGGGATGCCTAACATGCAGGGGGCCGTTGACTGCACACACATCGCCTTCAAGGCCCCTCCCCTACAAAATCCGCAGAGGTTCATCAACAGAAAGGGGTTCCCACTCCCTGAACATTCAACTAGTGTGATGAACTTTAAATATGTCTGCGTAAAACATTCAGGTAGTGTGCACGACAGTTCCGTTGTCAGGAGCTCAGGCATCCCAGAGGCATTTGAGGAGGAGCTTAGGCTGCAGGGGTAGTTTGTGGATGATATGGGTTACCTGCTTTTGATCTGCTTGATGATGCCTGTGCGGAGGCCTGTATCTGAGATGGAGAGCCCCTATAATGAGGCCCATTACCACCCAGGGCTCCTCAAAATGTTATTCCTGTGCCTGGACTGATCTGATGGAGCCCTCCAGTATAACTCTGAAATCTCTTCCCATATAGTCACTGTGTTGTGCCTACAGAGAGGTGACACATCAGAGGAGGCTGACCAGCCAGGCGTCGCTGGGGATAATGACCCGCAGAAGGAGGAAGATGAGGAAGAGGAAGAGCACGCTGAGGAATACCAACCAAGGTGCTGGAGGGCTGGCAGCTTAAATGAAGCATGTGAAGGTGGCAAAGAAGGCCCTGATCAGCAGGCAGTTCACTCGCTAGGGGTTTGTGTCTGTGGATTCCATACTCTGTGCCCCCTCCACCCCCCTCCACAAAATTCCTTCTATCTTCTGCAACATTGTCACACCAGAGTGGTGGGCCTAGGTACTCTGTTAGCGAGTTCTTTTGGTGGGCAGGAAGGTGATGATGACTGGCTAAGCACCATTACGATGGTGCAAATTAGTCTGACTTTTACCTGAGCTCCACATACACACTGACATCTGGGCCCACATCTGTGTAGTAGCTAAGAGATCTGAAATCCCCGTACAGGACCCTGGGGCGGGTGGAGTCGGGGAGGGGAGGAATCATTCATGGGTTCTGGGGAATTAATATCTTCCTTTTCTCATTGACAGCATTGAGGGGCCTCCCCAACTGACATTGAGATGAAGAATCCCTCTGGCAATCACCAATGGAAGAGGATTCTATTCGAGACAAACCTGAGACAAATTAGTCATAGGTGGGTGGTGAAAAACTACTTAATTACAATAAAGGGGTTTAAATCTGACATTCTAACATAAAAATGTGTTAACAGAAAATGTTAAGATGCTTAAATATCTTTCTAACGAGTCCCCCCCTTCACTTGTGTCACCCTAGTGCAACTACATTACGTCTCAATATCACTCCAGAACATACTTCAGAGACAGAGGGTCCAGCTACCATCACACACTGTTGCTGTGATGCATGTGGAAGGCACCCTCTGGAGGCCCTGGACCTTGAGAGCCCTGGCCTGCTTCCAGGTGTCTGGGATATTTCCATGACACTTTCTTCATCCCATTCTCCGTGAGCTGGGAGGTGTCAGAAGGTGTAGCCACAGTCACAGTTGCTTTCTGGAAGGTCCTGGCAAGGGCTCGAGCCCTTCCTCCTCCTTGAGTTTCCTGTGGATTCCTGGGTCACTCCATGGAATGGCGGTTCTCCTGCAGTGAACTCCAGAATCTCCAGCGTCCTGGAGGATCACCTTCCTGTCCATCACGGCCGAGCACTCCGTGATGGCCACTTGATTGGGGGCTGCAGCAAGTGCCCTCTGCAACCCCTCAGCCATGACCCTCTGTGACTGGGCCATGTTTCTCAAGGGCTGCTGCCATAGCCCCACTGTGTCTCAGCACTGTTCCATTGGGTCTCCTGCAAGTTCTTGAGCCTGTCAGCAATGGGCTGCAGTATCTCGCCAAGCCTGTTCAGTCCCTTGGCTGTGGCCTGCTGTGACTCGGCCATTGCTTAAAGCCTATTGTTCATGGTGAGGATCCTCTGCCCTCAGCTTTCAAATGCAGATACCACCCTTGCAGTGTTGGCCTGGGAAGCATGCAAGACAGGCAATAGCTGATCCACCTGAAAGCTTTGGGAATCCTCCCAACAGTTGTGCAGTTGGTCCAGTGTGACTGTCAGCTCCTGCCTCACAGCATCAGGGACCCATGTTTGATTCCCACCTAGGATCACTGGCTATGCGGAGTTTGCACTTTCTCCCCATGTCTGCCTGGGTTTCCTCCAGGTGCTGTGGTTTTCCTCTTGTACTCCAAAGGTGTCTGGGTTTGGTGGATTGATGTGGAGATGCCGGTGTTGGACTGGGGTAAACACAGTAAGAAGTCTGACAACACCAGGTTTAAGTCCAACCGATTTATTTGATAGTAAACTCACAAGTTTTCGAGGTTCCCTTCTTCGTCAGGTGAATGAAGACTACTGGCCTCAGACAGTACATCTGTAAACTGTCTGTGCTGTTATATGTTATACATTACCAGATGTGTCATGCTCACCAGAGAGTGACCCAGAAGCCTCACCATTAACTGGACCATCAATGTGTCAGTACCAGGAGCGGTAAATTATGAGGTTGAAGCTGACGCCAAAACAGTGCCATCTGCAGAAGTTCCTTTATCCGTATCCTTCAAGAACTCATCCGAGCTGCCTGGGTTTGGGATGGACAGGAGCTGCACCATGGTCCTGGAGTCCAGGAGACCTCAGGACATCTGGATGTGTCCCTGCAAGACAAGACACAAGGTGAAGTGCAAGGGAAGGGAAGGAATCTGGCATACCAAGCATGTGATTCATACTTCTCCATTGAACATAGAACAAGAAAATTACACCACAGGAACAGGCTCTTTGGCCCACCAAGCCTGTAGTGACTAGGCTGCCTACCTGATTTGTAACCCCCTACTCTTCTGGGGATCATATACTTCTATTCCCATCCCATTCACAAAGCTGTAAAAATCCCCTTCAAAGGTCACTATCGTATCTGCGTCCATGACCTCTCCCCAGCAGCAGATTCCAGCCACCCACTGCTCTCTGTGTGCAAATAAACATACCTCATCTATCTCCTTTAAACCTTGTCCCTTGCACCCAAAACCCGTGCCCCCGAGAAGTTGCCTCACAGTGAGTGGAGAAATGACAGCTGCTCACATCTTGACAGCAACCCGACCATGCTTTGGCTGACAGCCCATATTTCTCCTTCTCTTGAGAGCTCCAGTGCTTCCTCCTCAAAAGGGTGAGGACTATCCCCTTTCACCAGCCCCTGCCTTCGCCCTCTCACGGGGTCCTATAGTTGGCCTTCTCCTGTGGAGACAGACGGAGCCATGAAAGAAATGATGGCGTGACTCCTGCAGAGTATTAGGTGGTGACCCTTAGAGGACAAGCACAATGATGCTGTTTGGGGGGAGGGGTAAGAAGGAGCTGCTTGGGGGTCAGGGGCTGGAAACATGCAGGGTGCTGGAGATGGGGGGACCTGGGGGAGATTTAGTGGAAGATGCAAGATGGGGCTCAGCACTCATCCTTTGCTGCACGGGCAAAGTCATTGACTTTTTTCTGGCACTGCTTCCAGGTTTGGAGGGGCCAGTGCCCTGGTACTGACTGAGGCAGCAACTGCATACCAGGCCACATTTCCATCAGTGTCATGCATCCTCCTAGGGGGAAGACTGTGTCTCGCCTCACCTCTGCTGCATTCAGTAGAACCTAGGTTGCCCTCAGAAAATCAGCCGACAGGAATGCCTGTCTGCTGACCCATTCTTGTGTTGTTAATGGAGCTACCCCTTACTAGGTCAGATCAGCTGCGAACAGTTTGGCAGAGAATTTCAGCGAGTTACATGCTTGTTAGCATTGAGGGGAAGATAAATGAGCACTTGTGTGTTGAAGGGGAGGGCAATGGGGTGATGCCATAGGTGTCCAGATGGGATGGGGGCCATATGGGGTTGGAGTGAGTGGGATCATTCTGTCTGATGTCCGTAGGGTGGATCACACTTCCTGAGAAGGAGGGTCTTCTGCCACTCTGCGTATGATCATTGAGGAGGAAGGGTGCTGCCACTCTGCCTGAGACTTGAGGGGGGCTGGGGGGGTTGGTGGAGGAGTGTCCACTGCCACTCTGGAAGGGGGAAGGGAGGGTGCTGCCATTCTGCCTGAGATCAGTGAGGGGGAGGGTGCTGCCACTCTGCCTGAGATCGAGGGGGGGGGGGGGGCGGGGGAGGTTGGGGGAGGGGTGTCCATTGCCACTCTGCGTGTGAGCAGTGGGAGTCTGCTGCCACTCTGCCTGAGATCAGTGAGGGGAAGGGGAAAAGCCTGCGTTTGGTTTAGGTGGCTTGGGGGGGATTGGGGGAATACGGGGGTCATTAATGAGGTGGGCAAGAGGGAGGCATTATCCGGCCCAGGAGTGATGTGGCACAGAAAAGGTATTCTATCATTTCTTTCTCTGCACATGTGCATTTGGAGGTGCCAATCGGAACTGCAGGATTTCAGGGGCATTAAGCCTTGTGCAGCGTAATTTGGAATGTTGATATTTTTTCGGAGAGAGTGCGTATGGGGGCGCTTGA
The DNA here is from genome assembly GCA_024679065.1 of Sphyrna mokarran. NCBI lineage: Eukaryota > Metazoa > Chordata > Chondrichthyes > Carcharhiniformes > Carcharhinidae > Sphyrna > Sphyrna mokarran. The sequence goes on along the minus strand of JAGIQG010000003.1, from coordinate 76,019,950 downwards.
GGATGGATCTAAAAGTCGGATCTGAAACATTTCAAGTTTCAAGTCTGCCCAGCATCTAGAATCAAAATGGTGAAATAGAGCCCAATGTGTCGGCATAATCAATCATCACAAAGTCAATGTGATGCTTGGCAGGTTAGACCATATTAACTGGTGGATCGATGGTCATTCTTCCTTTGACACTTCCATTTCAGATGGACGACAATATTTTTACTCCCCATGATTCTTCTATCTGTGCACTGCACCCTTCCTCTGAATCTCCTGTCTCACTATAACGGGTGGAATGAGCTCTGCAGTGACATTCCAGCTCTAGATCATCCAGCTGGTGGGGTGGCACAGTGGCACTGTGGTTTACACTGCTGCCTCACAGCACTAGGCACCTGAGTTCAATTCCTGGCTTGGGTCATTCACTGTCAGGAGTCTGCGCATTCTGCTCACCTCTGCATGGGTTTCTTCCCATAATCTGAAAGATGTGCTGATTGGGTACATTAGCCATGAATGAAAGGAGCCGGAATGGGGTGACTGGGGGATTTTCGCAGGAATTTCATTGCAGTGTTAATATAATCCTACTTGTGACACAAATAAATAAATAACCAGTGGGTCATGAGTGTTGAAATGGGCCCCCACTGTCCATCCTTGTGCACTTCAGTGATTTATGGTTTCTCTTTTCCCGAAAGGGTATCATTAATACTCCCGGTTGCTGAGGCACCGTTCCAGCTTGATTGCCATGCTGTGGGCACATCAGAGTAACATACCCTACCCTCCTATGCATTCAGGCCAAGCAGGCAGAGGTCTCAGCCTTTGCTTCAGTGCCAGTTGGCACAAACATTTTTTCACTCAATGTGAAAGAACTAGCCACCTTGAGCTAGAAGTGTTGAGCTGATCACACTTCCCCACACAGTTCCATGTCACATCTCACCCTTGCTGACCATAGCACTAAATCCAGGTGCAGTGTACCACATCTTGCCCACTGACTTGGCTGTGCCCAGGCTTTCTTGGCTAGATATGGTGGCTTCTTCTTCTTTGTTTGACATGAGGACACCATACCTGGCATTGACTCCCTCTGCTAATATGCCTAAGCACTCATCAGAAAAATGGTGGCGTGGGTGTGCAGAGTATCCAGTGGAATTGCCACCCATCTTCCATGCCCTTCCCCCTTAATTTCAGGCAGCTTCAGTGAGCTGCTTCCAAAGGTTTAAATCTCCTGGTGGGTGCCCATTGTACCTAGTGGCCAACTCAGTTCCAGCCCATCAGGCCATCTACAGGATATGTTTCACAGTGGGCAGAGTTTAATTGGTCACCCTATGTGAAATTGGATTCTGTTGAATTAAGTTAAAGAATGAATTGTAGGGAGCAGACCTTAGATAAAGAGAGTCCTTGAGCTACAAGTACCCCTTGGGAGCAATGGTATTTTGCTTGATACAGTCAGGGATCTGAAAGTGAGCTTGTAAACCAGTGTTGAGTGTACTTGGAAATCCAGGTAGAAGACATCTCAAAAAGTGCGATTGAAACCCTGTCAGGTTTCGTGTGGGAGCAAATTTTAGAGAGAATTCCAAGGAGAAATTTCCAATAGAACATAGAACATAGAACATTACAGCACAGAACAGGCCCTTCGGCCTTCGATGTTGTGCCGACCAAAATAAAAAGCAATGCCCTCCAAACTAAACCATTCCCTTCTCTTCCATATACTTATCAACTAACCTCTTAAACGCCACCAAACTTGGCGCATCTACAACAGCTGCAGGCAGGGCATTCCACTCCCTAATCACTCTTTGAGTAAAGAACCTACCTCTGATATCCGTCCTATAACTCATACCCCTTAATTTAAAGCTGTGTCCCCTCGTGCTAGCTTTCTCCATCCTAGGAAAAAGGCTATCACTGTCCACCCTATCTAAACCTCTAATCATCTTATATGTTTCGATAAGGTCCCCTCTTAGCCGCCTCCTTTCTAACGAAAACAACCTCAAATCCCTCAGCCTCTCTTCATAAGACCTGCCCTCCATACCAGGCAACATCCTGGTAAACCTCCTCTGTACCCTCTCCAATGCCTCCACATCTTTCTTATAATGTGGGGACCAGAACTGCACACAATACTCCAAGTGCGGCCGCACTAGAGTTTTGTACAGTTGCAACATGACGTTGCGGCTCCGAAATTCAATCCCTCTACCAATAAAAGCCAAGACTCCATATGCCTTCCTAACAACCTTCTCGACCTGACTGCCTACTTTCAGGGATCTATGCACATACACACCAAGATCCCTCTGTTCATCTAGACTACTAAGAATCCTACCATTTGCCCTATACTCTACACATTTATTATTTCTGCCATAGTGCATTACCTCACACTTTTCCACATTAAACTCCATTTGCCACCTCTCGGCCCAGCTCTGCAACTTGTCCAAGTCTCTCTGCAAACTATAACACCCCTCTTCACTATCTACCACTCCACCGACTTTAGTGTCATCTGCAAATTTACTAATCCATCCTTCAATACCCTCATCCAGATCATTTATAAAAATTACAAACAGCAGGGGCCCCAAAACAGACCCCTGAGGTACACCACTTGTCACCGAGCAATGATGAAGCTAGAATCCTTGTGAGACAGAATTTTAAAGAGATTATTTGACTTGGAGTTTATTGATATCTGGGTGGAGTCCTTGAGAAATCCATGGAGTCTGTCTGGATTGCATCTATTATTTACTCTGTGTGGTGTGTTTGACCACATAGTTCATCTGTTAATTCATAGATGCCTCACACATTGAATTTTAGAGTATGATGTTGTTAATTATTTTATTTTCTGACCCTGTTACAGAACAAAAAAGCTTGAGTAGGCCATTCAGCCCCTCCAGCCTACTCTGCCATTCATTATGATCATGGTTAATCACACACTTTTATGCCCACTTATTCCCATAACCCTTCACATTATTGTTAATCAGAAATCTATCAATCTTTGACTTAAACATACTCAGTGACAAAACTTCCATCGCTCTCTGGGGAGAGAATTCCAAAGATCTTGATTCTCAGTGACATTCTCCTTTTGAAGTTGTGCCCTGGTTCCAGGATCCCCAACCAAAAGGAAATACCTCACCTACATCTATCCCGTCTATTCCTTTAAGTATTTTGTAGATTTGAATGAGATCATCCCTCATTCTTCAAAACTGTAAATACATGCCCAGTTTGCCTAATGTCTCTTCATTAAAACAATCTTGCCATACCAGTCTGATGAACTGATGTTGTACACCCTCTATGGCAATAATATCCTTTCTGAGGTAAGGTGACCAAGACTGCACACCGTACTCCAGGTACAGTCTAATCAAGCTTTGATACAACTGAAGCAAGACCTCATTACTCCTGTACTCAAAGGAAGTATGGTATACTAAAATTTATTTCTGATTGTTCAAATCCATGGAATCTTATGGCTTTATTCACTGAATGAGTTTAATTGAACCTTTATCTATTTTAAACAAAAGGGCAGGAATTCTCCCAATGTACACGAAGATGGAAAGACTCTGTTGGGTTTTTTAACATACTTATCAGAAGAAATCTCAGACGCTCTAAGCACTAGAGTGCCCGAGCGAGAATCACTCTGAAAAGTGGTGTGTAGGGCCCATTCCCACTGAAGAGGCTGAAATCAGCGCACTGAGTGAGCTCCCATGCATGTGCCAATCTGTGGGAAATTGCTAAACATATCTTCCTGGCATTGACATCTCTGGCCTCTCATCAGCACCTCCTACCCCCCACCCTGAACTGGACATCACTGGCCTTCTCATTCCCCCACCCCTGACCTGGACATTGCTGGCCTTTCAGCTGCAAACTACCACCACCACCACCACCTCCGCTCCCCCTCCCCCCCCACCCCACCCCCCTCACCCCAGACATTGCTGGCATCTCTAAGTACCCAGGTACTAATAAGTCATTCTGGAGACCAGTGCTGGAAGAAAGATGGACAAAGTGCGAGTGTGCATCCCATTCTGAAACCAGTAGATGTGCTGTGCTTGCAATATGAAACCATTCCAGACCACTCAAGGGCAGCAGCACCATCTATCCTCACCCACCCAGCATTGTCTCCAGTCCCTGTGGAATCCCTCCCACCAACACGACACACTGAGGAGGCATTGCCCTGGAACGGCCCACTCAAGCATCCCACCCAATTGCATCTCATGCCTTTCCATACATCTGGCTTTCAATTCCATCCATGTCCCCACAGGAAAAAAAGAACGTACACTGCGAGGGGGAAAACGGGTGGTGAAATATCCAAGCTGTGCCTACTCATGGGGATTGAGCAGCACACCCTGGAGCTGACAGGGAAGGCAGAGCACAGAATGGTCATCAACAGCCAGGCTGGCTTCTGGCCTGTAAGTGACCATCAGCTGCACTCTATTCCTAAGGTCTTCTTTGAAGTAAATGCCATACTGTGTGGGCTGTTTTCCTTTCCCTCCACTAATGTGAATCCTTTCTTACAGGAATGGATCCTGATGGTCCGGGCCCTTCTGGTTTCACATCCTCCCACCGCCCAACCCCTCCATCCTCCCACCCCCCACCCCGCTGCTTCTGCAGAGGCACCCTAGGACACCTCAGGGGGAAGCTTTGAGAAATCCTCCAAGAGCAGCACTAGTGATTTGGCCCAGCTATCAACACTGTGACCCAGCGACACAGAGACTATCACCATGGTGGGTCATGTTAGTGCTGAAGCTTTTGGGTCACTTACTGGTGAGCACATTACAGCCACTGATGTACATCGGACAGAGGCAGGAGCACCTGAGGGCTCGGGCAAGCGGGAGTCCGCTGGTGGTAAGGATTCAATTGGCTACAAGCCATATGCCAGGCCTCTGGGAACCTGAAGCTGATGGAGACCCATCAGGAGACCTGAATAATTGTGGATGGACTCTCAGCAGGAGGCACAGCATAATAACCAAGCCAATACTGCAAGGGTGGCGTCTGCAATGGAAGGTCTATGTCAGGAATTTGGCCTCACGGGTTACAGGGTGCTGGAAATGCAGGAGGCCGTAGCAGAGACACAGCGAGACATGACTGAGAATGTTGCTGGCATATTGGAGGCACATTGGGCCATGACCATGGGTGTCAGGGGCATGTTGGATACAGCTGACCATGGCTGGGACTTTTGCGGGGATTCTGGAGATGCAGCATGCCCTTGCTGTGGATCTCGACAACTTAGCCTGGGCTTCTAATGGTGAAGAGCTCCAGAACTTGGCTTGTTCACAGAATGCTGTTGCAGAGGCGCCCCAGAACTTGACCCAGTCTCAGAAGGCCAGCATTGAGGGCTTACAGACTATGGGACAGATGCATCTTGGCCTGCCAGCTGGTAGAGCCAGGTGACATTGGAGCTTCTGGAGCTCAGTAACAGCTATCTTGGCATCCCACGGAGTGCCCTGGACCCATAGGCACCCTGAGGGAAAAGGAAGGGCTAGGGCGCATGCCAGTGCCTTCACCCAGGAGACTCCAGATGTCCCCAGACCTTTTGAATCCCCCCTTCCTCACACCTGATCATCTCAGGGCCAGCTGAATAGCAGACAAACCACTGTCACCCGCAAATTGGCCGGGGCTCTCCAGGTCTCAGCACCCTAGCGGATACCCACCAAGGGCCATGGAGTGAGGATCATAGTTAGGCACCTCCATCTCCGATGATGCCGTGTAAGATAAGAAAGTTGTATGGTCACAAAGAGTGCATAGGTGGAGGTCAACATTAATCATTATTTTTGATCAAACAAATAGACCAAATTAACTGAGGGGCAAATTAACCCCCAAAAGAAGGGCACCACCTGAAACAAGAAAGATAGAAAGGAAACTTAAAAACATTAAACTAAAATGTGATTAAAAGGGTCAATAGTGCAGTCTCGATGATGCCCTCGGACACCCTCTCCAAGGACATCCAGTCACGAATATAGCCGCAATAGAGAGTCGGGTCAGATGACCCCCTTGGTCACCCAATGCCTGGACTTGGTAAGCTTTGCCAGGCCCAGGAGCAAGGTTCACGAGAATGCCCTCCTTCTTCCCTGGCCCCCCTCCACACCAGGTACTTGTAGATAGGAGCGTGGGGCTGAAATGCAAACAGAATATCAGCAGCAGGTTTTCAAGACAACTAAAATGGTTGTGTAGTCTATAATATTCAACATAGACCTATGGCTCACGGAGTCCACAAGATTGCAAAAATGACAGGTTTCTTGGGAGCCCGTGAACCGTTACAATTTACGGTTGTACGAAACTGCTGCATGTGCCACCCTCCATGTCAGCTCCCCAATGTATTGGAAGATGGTGTCTCTGTAGAGGGAAATCCACTGGGGACCTGTGCCACCGAACAGCAACAAGGGGTGCCAAGGCGTGTCTGGGTAATGGGTAAGGACACGATAGGGAAGGATGCTGCTTCATGTGTAGCAGCAGCCCATACATGAAACCCCTCCATGCAGTGGCAAAGGGCACAGAGGGCATTTCGGTGAGGCAGCTCAAACTGTGTGGTAGTCAAACCGTAAAACGTGGCCTTAGGCTGGGGGCCAATGTGAAATTCCATCTGAGCAAGGCACGCTGAGCCGCAATTCCACCGCACAGCCGTGCCTTCTCGAGAGATGTTGGATCGTTCTAAGATCACAGATGGCACTGGCCGCAGATTGGATGTTCACCACTCGGCTAACTCATGGGGTGTCATCCAGCCCCCTCCTCCGCCACCTAGCACGTGCCCGACCCTGGTCACCCTGGCGTGCATAGCCCATCCCTCCACCAGCCGTGTGAAGTGGTATTTGTGGAGGATCAGATTGCTGAGCAGCGGCTCCCTGATGACGTTACTCCCGATGGGGCAAGGCAATGGTACGAGGCAGCCATGTACCAGACTTTCAGAAGATCCTGGTTAAAAAAATCGGGTAATGCCTGCTAGGAGCCGTGAAGGTTTCTCAGGTCTGTGTACATGAATAATTCAGGCTGTGTACTTTGGCGGAAGAAATACATTGCCAGGGCACACCATTGTGGAGGAGGGTCAATGTAAAGTTATCTCTACAGGGTCTGGAGGCAGAAGGTCACCACCAGCTTTGGAAGGCACATCCAGCACCTGACCGTCCTCTCGAACCTCAGCAGGACCTAGTGTAGTCTGCTGTCCCAAAAGAATCGGACGAGAGTTCTCCGGACATTTGTAAGAAAGTCAGGGGGAGAGGTCACAGTGATCAGCCGGTTACCACAACACGGAGGCAATCAGCTGGTTAATGATGAGAACTGGACCCTGTAAGACAGCACTCGGAGCTGTCCAGCAACTCAGGCAAGTGGAGACTTTGGCCTCCAGCTCCTGCCTTCGTTGGCCAAGATTCCTCAGCGAGGCAAAGATGAACTCCTGAATAGGAAACGCTAGTTCTGCTCCAGGTGAAAGGCTTCAACTAGTCTGGGAGGAAGTCCGTCTGCCACGGGCTGAAGGAGTCCAAACATGTGGTCCAGTTGATCCTGGAAGAGGATGCTGCAGAGTACACAGCCTGGCATTTGTATATCCACCAGATCCGTGAACCTGAGGAGCATATCATTAGCATAAGCCAATAGGAACCCCCCCCCCCCACCGATGCCCAGCCTGTGCAGAGTCAAACTCAACAGCCTCCTCCCCATGGAGGCACGGGAATGTCTCCACTGCAGTTGGCCAGACAAGGGGCAGTCCTGCTGCACTCCTCTTCCAAAACAAAGTGGTGCCATCAGGGACATGTTAAACTTAATGGGGCACTCTGCAGTACAGTATAGTAATTGGATCCAGGTGACAAAGTGTGCCCTGAATCTGAATGCTGCAGATTTCTGAGCAGATGCATCCTATTGAGTGCCTTCTCCCGATCAAGAAACAGGAAGGTGCTCAGCAGACCAATCACTTGGGAATGGGGATTATGTCCTGGACCAGATGGAGGTTGTCATGAAATGAATGGCTTGGGACAGTATAGGAGTGGTTAGGGTGGATCAAGTGATCCTGTACTGGCTGAGGAATGCATTTTGGAAGGTCTAATCCAAATACAAAGTATACAGTAAATGGCAGAACCCTTAAAAGTATTGATAGTACAGGTACACAGGTCACTGAAAGTGGCAATGCAGGTGGAGAAGGTAGTCAAGAAGACCTGATAGAAGTCCACAAGATTACGAGAGGCATGGTTAGAGTGGATAGTCATAAGCTTTTCCTCAGGGTGGAAGAGTCAATTACTAGGGCACACAAATTTAAAGTGCAAGATTTAAAAGGGATGTATGAAGCAGATTTTTTTACACAGAGGCTGGTGGATGCCTTGAACTCATTGCCGGAGAGAAACGATAGTGGTTCCAGACACAACAGTGGTTTTTAACAGGCGTCTTTTTGACAAATACATGAATAGGATGGAAATAGAGGGATATGATCTCCGGAAGGGTATAAGGGGTTTTAGTTCAGTTCAACAGTATGGACTGTGCAGGCTTGGAAGGCCGAAGGGCCTTTTCCTGTGCTGTAATTCTCTTTGTTCTTTATTCTTTGACCTTTGTACTGAGCCAAGACGTGATGACATAGGCTGGCAAATATTTTATAGTCTGTGCTGAAGAGGGAGACCGGGCACCAGATCTTAAGATGGTGGAAATTCCCCTTCTTGGGCAACAGAGCAATGGCAGCCCTACACCAAGAGGGGGGCATCTCCCCATTTGCAAGGCGCTCTCTCAGAACTCCCGCTTAGTCATTCCCCAGGACTTCCCAGAGTGCCCTGAAGAACTCCATGGGTAGTCCGTCCAATCTTAGGGCACTCTCCCTAGAGAGGCTGGTGAGGGCCCTGATGAGTTACTCCAGGCTCATAGGAGCATCAAACTCACCGGTGCCCTCTGAGCTAACCTGCAGCAAGTCCTTCCATAATAATCCACAGGCATTCTCACTGGACGGATCCAGAGAGATAAGGGCAGTTTAGGAATTTTGGGCAATGGCCTTAATTCCCTCCAGATCCAAGACAGGGGAGCAGAAGAAGGGGGAGTTGCGGTCCAGGTCCGTATGGATCTGGATCCGTGACATGACATACACGGTGAGCCCTTCTTCTCCCTGTTCTCCAGCTGCAGGGCTGAATCTTCACTGGGCTGACTGAGGCGTGACTCCAGGTAAAAAACTTTCTGTTCCGACTCCTTGTTTTCCACCTTGTTATTGACCCCCTTCGCATACTCCTGGCAGAAGGACCAGACGTGAATCTTGCCCACATCCCACCATAGCCTCAAGCAGGGGAGGCCTCTCCACTTCATTCTCCAGCTGGCCCAGAATTGGCAAAACAAGTCCAGAACTGCCCGCCCTCCAGCAACAGGTTGTTAAAGAAGACTCCCATCTGGATGCAAGAGGGAACAAGGCTCCCATCCACGGCAGGTGTTGGTCCGAGAAAGGCACATACTGCACAAAAGCTGATGGACTGCCAGATGCGTACGCCCTCGAAATACAAAGCGGTCAAGTCTGAACACTCTGAATCAAAATCCCTCAAAAGTGGAGGCTCTGGAAACAGATGGAGATGTCTCCAGACACACGCCAAGTCACCCACCAATAAGGCCCTGCAATTTCACTATCGTTGACGTGTGGGGCAAGAGGCTAGAGCAATACAGGGCCTTGAGGGTGCAATTAAGATGCACCCTGGAGGATGATGCACTCACACAATCTGATGGCGTTGAGATGAGCGGACACTTTCTCGTAGAAAGCCATTTGCTGCGGTCCAGCGGTTGAGCATAGACATTAAAAAATGGATATCCACATCCCTCTAGCAGACCATCAAGTGCAGCAATCAGCCTGGTACGGGCTCCTTGGCCACCAGATCTCCAGCTAAAAATGTGGGGCCAACAAGATAGCCACCCCATTAGAATTGGGTGCGAGATGGCTCGTGTAGCTCCCTCCCCCAACCATTCCAGGACACACATAGCTTTGGCTACCAGTGTGGTGTGGGTTTCCTGCAGGAGGCATGCCACACACTTCCTGTCCCAGAGCTTCAAGACATTCTGGAATCTGGATTGTGCCTCTCTGCTGCCATTGATGTTGAGACTGGCAATGGTCACCTTCATTTTAGAAGCTTTGTTCTCCCGTCACCAACATCATTTCCTAGTGTTTGGAAGGAGTAGGGGCTTAAGATGCGCCCATCCACTCCCTCATGAGCCTGGAAAAGATTCCTAGTAGCCAGTCCTGCTCATTTCAGTCCGAATCCCATGACACCTTGGAAAAGACACTCATAAATTGTACCACCAGTGCCAGATCTGACCAGCGGTCAGTTGAATTGTGTCTTGGGGACTGCAGTACTCCGGCAACAAGTCCCAGAGCTCCCCAGGAAGGTTGAGGATGACTTGGTGGAACTTGAAGGGAATCCACTGCCTTTCTGCAAATGGACTCTAAATTGTCTCCCATGCCCACCACCAAGCAGCTACCTTCCTCTGGGCAATCGGCATTCAGCTCTGAGCCCTCCACTGCAGTGAATACAGCAACAGCCAATTAACCGTAACTCTACCTCGATCCCACTTCCAGGATCACTGGAGGAGGTGTTACCCTCAGGTTCCTCTCTGATTTCTTGGTCAAAGGGTAGTAGCGACTCAGACTCTTGCTCCATCCCAGACACTGGGACACCCCAACAGTCTGGAGAAAACTCTAGTTCTGGGGCAGGGCTGCCCAATGCTAGGGGCTGGGACAGAGAAGTGGCTGTCCTTGCCACCACCACCACCCAGAGAGTCAAATATCTGGGTGCCACCACAGTCCTGCACCTTGGGGTGCTAAATTGCACTGGGTGGAAAGAGGCCTTGGGGGCTCTGCTCACACCTGGCCCCAACAAGTCCCACTTGTTTAGTTTTAGTTTTCTTTCTTTTTTTCTTGCCCGCACTCTGCAGTCAAGGTACGAAGATGGGTGGGGGCAGGACAGGAGATGGCATAAAAGTGGGGAGGGACCTTGGGATCCCCTTATCCAAAGCACAGTGCCTATTTTTAACGGGTATCCTGGCAGGGGATGCCTTCCTTGTCTTATCCCCACCCCCTTCCTACTGTTCTTGAGCTTTGTCCTACCTATCCTGGAAGTGTTTCCACCAGCACAGGGCCATGAAACCCCCCTCTTGCAGATCCGGGAACCCGCGGCTGCACAACCCCGGGCCCAGCACATGGCACTAAGGTGGCAATGGGCCTGGTTGATGGAATGGAAGGGAGTCCAGAGCTCTTCTTATTGCCTGAGTCAGTTTTACTGTGACTTGAGTCTTCAGGATTGGTGTCTGTCCATAGTTGCACCTTCCAGCCACATGGATGCTCTCCCCCTTCCCGCCTTCCCGGCCAGTGGTGGCTGCTGCTAGCGTGTCCTCTCCTGGCAGGGAGGCAGTTGGGATATCAGTGGGGGGTGGAGGGGGAGGGGGCTGCAGCACCAGTGTGGCCACTGGCTTGTAGTGTCAGTGGCTTTGGAGACAGAGCAATTCTTCTGCAAATGCCTGACCTCCTTATAGATGTGGCACCGTACACCACCTGTGGACCAGAAGACATGTGTGTTCCCCCGTCAAAGGAGGCATTAAATCCCCCTCTCCAGGCCCTCCTCACAGGCCACTCGGACAAATACCCGGTATCAGAAGGAGTACACATGACTGATGGAGCGTCCTCCAGGCCGACTGGACTGGGGACCACATCTCCCCCACTTGGTGGAAGTGGGGGTTGCGGGAGCTCAGTGGGAACGTTTAATAGAATTATTCTCTGGTGGGGGGTGGGGGAACCTCAACGGGGTCCACTGCCAGGAAGATCCTATCCACTGTGATTGCTTTTTCCAGGGCAAGATGGACTGCCCATTCGGCCTTCCGGAAAAAGACGGCTTTGCTGTGAATTTTAGAGGTGAGGATAATGGCTGAGGGGCCCCAGCCCTTGCTGTGAGGCACATCTCTATTGTCATGTAGGCTGGGTATAGCATTTCAGTTGTTTTGTTATGAGATGGAACAGTGACAGAGCCTTGGGGGTGGTGGATGCTCAAGAAGTCGCCAGCCCCGCCACTGGTGACAAACGGGGATTACCAGCATGATTGCGGAGTGCTAGCCTCACCCTGAGATTGTTAGTGTATGCATATATATTTATATAATGGAGGATTTTTTTCCTTGTCCCCCCACCTTCCCCACGGCCAACTGGGCGGCTGGAATGATCCTATGGCATACAAGTTCAAGGCCTTGAATTCTATTGGGAATATACCCCTGAGGTACCAGGTCAGACAGTTCTGAACACAGGTGCTGCACCGTCACCTTGCACTGGTGCAACTGGTGCTAGCACATGGCTTCACATAGGCCCTCAAAGGACCTCAGTTTCCAGTAGAACTTCTGCCTCTATATCCTCCTTCTTCTGCCCCTTCCAGGAGTCTGCACTCCCACTTGCTGGACCTCACTGGCAGCCCCCTACCCTCCTTCTGCAGGCTCTGTCACTGGCTGCTCTTGCAGTGGCCATGCGAATCCCTCCAAGTCCTGAGACTCCTCCTCCTCCTCCTTCTCCTCAGCAGCTGCCACCCCCATGATGACAAAACCATCTGCACGGTGGGGGTTAGAGACAGAGAGAGATTGATAGATATATTTCTTTGATTTTAACTATCCCCACACTCCCCTCCACCTCACTGGGAATAGTATTCCTACTTGTGGACACTGGCAACACAACACAGTCTGCGGTGCCCTGCGCCACCTGATTAGGTTACCTGCCATTGGCATCGTGAACATGGCAGGCAGGGAGAACATACAGATTGGTGTGTGTGGGTGTGGCCATTGTACATCCTTGAGCCATTGCCATAGGTACTACTAGAGCATTATCTTCCAGGCATGTAGGTCTGGCACACGGGGTAAGCACAGTAAGAAGTCCAACAGGTTTATTTGGTAGCAAATGCCACTAGCTTTTGGAGCACTGCTCCTTTCTCAGTTAAGTGGTCACTGACAAGACATATAAAGATACACACTCCACTTACAGAATACTGATTGGAATGCAAGTCTTTACAGCTAATCAAGTCTATAAGGTACAGACAATGTGAGTGGAGACAACATTAATCATAAGTTAGAGAGATGTGTATTGTCTCCAGACAGGACAGTAAGTGAGATGTTTCAAGTTCTGCAAAGTCATGGGGGTTACAGACAGTGTGACATGAACCCAAGATCACGGTCCTCATGTGTGCGGAACTTGCCTATCAGTCTCTGCTCAGTGACTCTGCAGTGTAGTGTGTTGTGAAGGTTGCTTTGGAAAACTAATAGCCAAGTTCCACACACGAGGATGGCTTCAACCAGGATCTTGTCACACTATCTGTAACCCCCATGACTTGCCTGAATTTGCAATATCTCACTTACTGTCCTGTCTGGAGACAATACACATCTCTTTAACCTATGCTTAATGCTCTCTCCACTCACATTGTCTGCATTTTTAAGACTTGATTAGCTGTAAAGACTCGCATTCTAATCAGTATTCTGTAAACTGTGTATCTTTATATGCCCCGTTTGTAATCAGAACTCCCCATTCACCTGATGAAGGAGCAGCGCTCCGTAAAATAGTGGCATTTGCTACCAAATAAATCTGTTGGACTTTAACCTGGTTTTGTGAAGGGTAGGTTGTGCCTTACTAACCTTATTGAGTTTTTTGAAAAAGTGACCAAAGAGGTGGATGGGGGTAAGGCAGTTGATGTGGTATATATGGACTTTAGTAAGGCGTTCGATAAGGTGGCCCATGGAAGGCTTCTGCAGAAAATGCAGATGTATGGGATTGAGGGTGATTTAGCTAATTGGATTAGGAATTGGCTAGCAGATAGAAGACAGAGGGTGGTGGTTGATGGGAGATATTCATCGTGGAGTTCGGTTACAAGTGGTGTACCTCAGGGGTCTGTTTTGGGGCCCCTGCTGTTTGTAATTTTTATAAATGATCTGGATGAGGGTATTGAAGGATGGATTAGTAAATTTGCAGATGACACTAAAGTCGGTGGAGTGGTAGATAGTGAAGAGGGGTGTTATAGTTTGCAGAGGGACTTGGACAAGTTGCAGAGCTGGGCCGAGAGGTGGCAAATGGAGTTTAATGTGGAAAAGTGTGAGGTAATGCACTTTGGCAGGAATAATAAATGTGTAGAGTATAGGGCTAATGGTAGGATTCTTAATAGTGTTGATGAACAGAGGGATCTTGGTGTATTTGTGCATAGATCCCTGAAAGTAGGCAGTCAAGTCGATAAGGTTGTTAAGAAGGCATATGGAGTCTTAGCTTTTATTGGTAGGGGGATTGAATTTCGGAGCCGCAACGTCATGTTGCAACTGTACAAAACTCTAGTGCGGCCGCACTTGGAGTATTGTGTGCAGTTCTGGTCCCCACATTATAAGAAAGATGTGGAGGCATTGGAGAGGGTACAGAGGAGGTTTACCAGGATGTTGCCTGGTATGGAGGGCAGGTCTTATGAAGAGAGGCTGAGGGATTTGAGGTTGTTTTCGTTAGAAAGGAGGCGGCTAAGAGGAGACCTTATCGAAACATATAAGATGATTAGAGGTTTAGATAGGGTGGACAGTGATAGCCTTTTTCCTAGGATGGAGAAAGCTAGCACGAGGGGACACAGCTTTAAATTAAGGGGTGATAGCTATAGGACGGATATCAGAGGTAGGTTCTTTACCCAGAGGGTGGTTAGGGAGTGGAATGCCCTGCCTGCGGCAGTTGTAGATGCGCCAAGTTTGGTGGCGTTTAAGAGGTTAGTTGATAAGTTTATGGAAGAGAAGGGAATGGTTTAGTTTGGAGGGTCATTGCTTTTTATAATGGCCGGCGCAACATCGAAGGCCGAAGGGCCTGTTCGGCGCTGTAATGTTCTACGTTCTATGTTCTATGTTCTATCTTATTGTGCTTACCTCAGTCCAACACCAGCATTTCCATAACACAGGGCTGGGACAGAATCCTAATTATCACAAGATGGGTTCCCATTCACTGCAGAGTACATGCAGCTTGAGTGTCTATGTTATCATTAGCTCCCCTGTTTGGAACACTGGTTGCCTAACTTGATGAACCCTTTTCCTTAGAAAGACATAGACTTAGAGGAGATCTAATAGAGGTGTACAAGATTATGAGGGATATAGATAGAATAAACAAGGTTAAACATTTTCTTAGGATGGACTCGAATAGCACGATGGGTCACGGGCTTAGGGTGAGGGGGGTAAGGTATAATTTGGATGCTAGAGGGAGTTTTTTCACACAGATGGTGGTGGGGGTATGGAATGCGCTGCCAAATAAAGTGGTGGAGGCAGGTACTGTGGAGTTATTTAAGAAATACTTAGATGGGCACATGGACAGAATGGGAATGGAGGGGTATAGAAAACTGATTTAAAATAGGGATCATGAGCCTTGGGAGTCCCTGGGAAGTGTGTAAATAGATGATGATATTGATGTACTTGTTTTTATCCTACAGGTGCTTACGTCCACCTTGTTGTCTAACAAGGGGCATACACACGATGGGTCGTGAGAGGGTTGCTCTTGGATTTTTTTCGAGAGTATCCTAGTGCTTCACGTCGATGGTGTACGCTTGACCTGGACCATTTGATGGCAACACGACAGCGCAGTGACTATCGCTGTGCTGTGCAGATACGTGGATTTGGTTCTGTGTCTGTGGGAGTTTGCGCATTCTCCCCGTGCTTGTGTGGGTTTTCTCCAGGAGCTCCGGCTTCCTCCCACATCCCAAAGATGTGCTCTTAGGCTAATTGGCAAAATTCTCCCTAAATTGTCTCAAATTTGGTTTTTAATCCACAGATCTATAAACATAGACAGGGATCATGGGTAGAGGTGGGAACGTTGGGGTGGCGGTGCGGGCTCGTTGGGCCGAAGGGCCTGTTTCCCATGCTGTTTTGTTCTTTGTTCTTAAGCAGCACATGGAGCCTTTCCCCCCACTCCCTAAAACCCCAGCACTCAGTGCAATCCCTCACCCCACCTCATGGCCAGAGCTATGGAACCTGAGGACAGCATCTCTATCATTCAAAGAACTTCTCCACTCCACACAGAAAGTTTCTAGCCTCTGCCTCCACCCTCCCCTACACTCCCAAAGCTGCAGCTCCATAATACTTCGCTCCTTGCTCCTGTTCAGTGCTGCCATGCCATGTCCCAACTTTTATGAAACAGTTGTAAATGCTGCCAGCATAATATCACCCTGGAGATGGAGAAGACGTTAGTCGGGGCAGGGGGGAGGAGGGTGTGGTGTTGCGATTCAGTCGTGATCCTTAATGTCCCCTAGTTCACCTGGATGAGGAAGTGGAGGGATGGGTTAGTAAGTTCGCTGATGATGCGAAGGTTGGTGGTGTTTTGGATAGTCTGAAGGAATGTCAGAAGTTGCAGCAAGACATAGATAGGATGTAAAACTGGGCGGAGAAGTGGCAGGTGGACTTCAATGTGGATAAATGTGTAGTGGTCCATTTTGGCAGGACCAATGGGATGAAGCAGTATAATATCAAGGGTGGGAGTCTTGGCAGTGTTGAGAAGCAGAAGGATCTTGGAGTCCAGGTCCGTAGGACTCTTAAATCGGCCCCGCAAGTGGAGGATGTGGTCAAGAAGGCATATGGTATACTGGCCTTCATTAATAGAGGAATTGAGTTTAGGAGTCGGGAGGTAATGCTGCAACTTTATAAGACCCTTGTCAGACCCCACTTGGAGTATTGTGTGCAGTTCTGGTCACCTCACTATAGGAAGAAGCTATTGAGAGGTTGCAAAGGAGATTTACAAGGATGTTGCCTGGATTGGGAGGCATGCCTTATGAAAATTGGTTGAGGGAGCTGGGACTCTTCTCCCTGGAGAGACGAAGGTTGAGAGACGATCTGACAGACGTTTATAAGATGTTGAGAAGTATAGATAGGGTGGATTCTCGGAGGCTATTTCCCAGGGTTGAAATGGTTGCTACGAGAGAACACAGGTTTAAGGTGCTGAGGGGCAAGTACAGAGGAGAAGTTAGAGGTAAGTTTTTCACTCAGAGGGTGGTGAGTGAATGGAATTTGCTGCTGTCAGTAGTGGTAGAGGCGAACTCGCTGGGGTCTTTTAAGAGACTTCTGGATGAGTACATGGGATTTAATGGGATTGGGAGTTACAGATACTTCTATGGCCTGGTAGGTATGGGTATGATCGGCACAACTTGTGGGCCAAAAGGCCTGTTTGTGCTGTAGTGTTCTATGTTCTATGTAACCTGCTAATGATGTGGTAAACTTTGGTAAAGAATGTAAATAGCACGAATCTGAAAAGCTCACTGAAAAGCTTAGGCACGGAGACACATAGAGGCCCAGCTGACCAGTGGGAAGCCCATAAAATGACGACCGCTGATGTCTCCCAGCCTGCTGCAATACTCGAACAGCATCGCGGGCTGGGAGAATCATCCCCAAGGTTGTATTCTCTGAAGGATACAGCAAGAAAAGGGGAGAACTCTGGAAATTGAATAAATGTTTTTATGGATGAAGAGATGCTTCTCAGGTCTGGGACTTTTTTTTAACAGGAAGTTAATTAAAGTTAACCTTCAAAAATGGCATCTGAAAGCAAAAGAGAAAATACTTGAAAATCTAGCAGGTTTGGCAGCACCTATAAAAGAGAGACAAAAGTTGACATTTCAAGTCCAGATGACCTGACAAAGTTTTGACAAAGAGTCATCTGGACTCAAAACAGCAGTTATTTTCTCTCCTAACAGATGCTGCCAGACCTGTTGAGATTTTCCTGCATTTTCTCTTTTGGTTTCAGATTCCAGCATCTGCAGTAATTTGCTTTTATTCAGAAATGGCATTTCTGATATGTCTGCCTTTTTTCTTTAACTGAGACTCCCCACCACGTGTGGTTGAAAGGACACCCAACCACATCAGACCCGTTTCCACTATTCCCTCCCTCCCAGAACAAGGGTAGAGTCCCCCTTGTCCTCACTTTTTACCTCATCAGCCTACACATTCAAAAAAATCATCCTGTAGTGGGCCAGCGCTGAGACACAGCGGGGCTATGGCAGCAACTTCTGGATACGTGGCCCAGTCACAGAGGGTCACGGCTGAGAAGCTGCAGAGCACGGTCCAGTCTCAGAGGGCACTTGCTGCTGCTATTGACAGGTGGCTCCTGGCGTAGATGGCTATGGCAGGGGTTTCAATCATCGTGGCTAGAACACTGGGACATCTCAGTGGAGCAGGATGAAGAGGTTATGATTGCCACCTGGAAGCTGGCCAGGTACCTCAAAGTCCAGACCTTCCAGAGGGTGATTGCCAAGGGTATCACAGGTCATGAGGCACTGTAGGCAGTTGGCCACCTCCACCTCTGATTGCACATCGTGGGGAGGCATAGAACACTACAGCACAAACAGGCCCTTCGGCCCACAAGAAGTAGTGGTAGGCCATGTAAAGTTAAGAAGCTGAAGATCATTAAGATAGCACTAGGTTGGTAGAATATTTGGGCACTATAATGCCTTCTGTTCACATCAAACATAGAACACTACAGCAGAAACAGGCCCTTCGGCCCACAAGTTGTGCCGATCACATCAGTACCTACCAGGCCACAGAACTAACTGTAACTCCCATTAAATCCCATGTACTCATCCAGAAGTCTCTTAAAAGACCCCAGCGAGTCCACCTCTACCACCACTGATGGCAACCGATTCCAATTACTCACCACCCTCTGAGTGAAAAACTGACTTCTAACATCTCCTCTGTACTTGTCCCCCAGCACCTTAAACCTGTAAATTAAACCTGTTTTTATGTTATCTATTATCAAGAAGACACTATTACTGGTACCAATACATGTTATTTCACCAGCCCCCTGTGACTAATTTATCTTAGATTTGCCTCTAACAGGAATGTACTTAACTTGATAGTCGCCAGAGGGACCCTTCATGTTGATGTCACTGGGGCCCCCTCAATGCTATGTCATTGAGAAAATGAAGGCACTCAAATAAATTACTGGTTGCATTGGCAACAACTTACACTATCTGCCATGGCATCCTCAGAGCCCATAAAAGATTCCCTCCCCTCCCCCACCCTGTCCACCTGGGGCCTTATAAGGGGTTCAGTGATCCCTTACCTATTACCCAGATGTGGGCCCAGGTGCCACATGCATGTAGAGTCAGACTACTTCACACCAGGACATCATCACAATAGTGCTTAGCCAGTCGACAGCACCCTCCTGCCTGCCAAAGAAACTCTCTAACACAGTGTAACCAGGCCTCCTTAACAATCCTAAATTCTATCCATAAAGCCTCATTTGAAGATCCTTCCAAAATATTATCACTCCTCATTGCAATAATTGACTCTGTCTCTGTATCTACCTCTGTGAATATCTCTTTATATATCTGTCTCTATGCATAATCTCTCCCTATATCTGTCTCTGTGTGTTTCGCAGAAGGATTGGGAAAGTTGGGACCGTTTTTGGGGAAGAGAAGATTGATAGGTGATTTGATAGAGGTTTCAAAATCATCAGGAGACTGGAAATTGTCAATAGGGAAAAGCTGTTTCCATTGGTGGAAGGATTCAGAACATAGAAACATAGAAAATAAGTACAGGAATAGGCCATTTGGCCCTTCGAGCCTGTACAACCATTCTATATGATCATGGCCGATCATGCACTTTCAGTATCCCATCTGCTTTCTCTCAAACTCCTTGATCCCTTTAGCCACAAAATTCCCTCTTGAACATTTTTATCAAACTGGCCTCATTACCTTTCCGTGGTAGAGAATTCCGCAGGTTCACAAGTCTCGGAACGAAGAAGTGCTTTCTCATTTCAGTCCTGAACGGCATACCCTTATTCTTGGATGTGATCCCTAACTCTGGGTTTCCCCAGCATCGTAAACATTCTTCCCACACTGAGCCTGTCCAAACCTATCAGGATTTTATATGTTTCTACGCGATTCCCTCATTTTCTAAATTCCATTGAGTACAAGCCCGACCGATCTAGTATCTCTTCATATATCAGTCCTGCCATTCCAGGAATCAGTCTGGTGAACCTTTGCTGGATTCTCTCAATGGCAAGAATGTCCTTCCTCAGACTAGGAAACCAAAACTGCACATAGTACTCAAGGTGTGGCCTCACTAAAGTCCTCTATAAGTGTAGCAAGATATTCTTACTCATATCCTCAAATCCTCTTGCTATGAAGTCCAACATGCCATTAGCTTTCCTCACCACCTGCTGTACCTGCACGCCAATCTTCAGTGATGATTCCACCATGACACCTAAGTCATGTTGCACTATCCCCTTTTCCTAAACTGTCACCATTCAGATAATAACCTGCCATTCTGTTTTTGCTACCAAAGTGAATCACCTCACATTTATCCAAATTATATTACTTCTGGTAATCATTTGCCCACTCACACAAATCAAACTGGAGAAGTTCAGAAATCATCTTCCTCAAACCGTACCCTCCCACTTTCTAGAGTTTCCCCCACTACTGGCGTCAGTCTTACTGAGTTTAAATTTTTTTCTATCCCTTTTTAAACAGCGTGGTTACATTAGCTACTCTCCAATCTGTAGGGACTGTTCCAGAGTTTATAGAACCTCGTGCTGCCTCTGGTTCAGTGAGGTGAGTTAGTGAGATTATGTGAGGAGCAAAAAAATGAGAAATGTGGCCATTTTCAAACTGGCTCCCATATTACCAGACACTTCTTTCAGACATGAAAAGTATTGCATCCAAAGTGGGTGAGATGTCAATTAGCATACTTTTGAATGCATTTCAATACAATTAGTGGGTTTAGCACCCAATTAACCTCTAACTTATATTAACCATTTTCCAGCACAGATGTTATGTAGCAGATGTACCCTCCCACCCAACTTCCTGTCATCTGTAAATTTAGAGATATTGACCATGATTCTCCCATCCCACTGTGCTAATTCTTTTAGCACAGCGGACCAGGAGAATCACATGTTATCTGATTTACAGGCTTTCTGTCAGCATTTGTGTCACATTTGCGTCTCCCAGGCCTGGATTTCCAGTGGCGTCAGCGCGGTGCTGGAAATCGGCTGGGAGGTGGGACGAGCATTTAAATAGTATTTTACACATTATTTAAATGCTATTAATGTGCCTGGGACTGAATTCCCCGGGCCCGCTAGCCTCTCCCACCCTGCCAGAGTATTTTGCTCCTGTGGGGGGGTTACAGCTTCCTTGTGCCCCAGTAGCTCCCCTACTTTCGTGGAGCTAGCGACCTCTACCCTGCTGGAATGAAGGGGGGCGGCAATTGGGGCCCCCCCAGAGGATTGAGAAGTGGAGGATGGTGCTCCCTGGGCTTGATAACCCTGGCAATGCCAGCCTATGCCCCTGTTACTGCCCAAGGGCATGGTGCAGTGCCAAGAGACTGGGCCTATTAGGGGTGGGGGGGGGGGGGGGGGGGGGCAGCACTGTGAGGGTCCTGAGCTGGCCAGCAATCAATCTGGCCAGCAAGCCAGAGGCTGACACTTCAGAGCATGCAGAGAGGCCTGCTGATTTCAGCCTCTCCTTGAACAGGTTCCCGTCCCCTGAAATCTAATGATAATCATCCTGGTGACTCTGCAGTGCACAGAATGTGGGAGATTCTTGTCTGAACTCCCACTATGTACTGTAGAGATCACTGAAAGAAACAGTGTGAATTTCTCCAGTTTTCCCACAAATTCAACACTTAGATCCTTTCTTTTAACTGGGATTATATTTAATTCTCTCATTTAAATTATTAACATTAATAATGAATAGCTGGGTTCCCAGCACTGATCCCTGCAATACCCCACTACTCACTAGCTGCCATTTGGAAAATGACTTGTTTATTCCAACTCTTTAGTTCCTGTCTGCCAACCAGTTTTCTCTCCATCTCAATACACTACACCAATCCCACATGCTTTAATTTTACATGCTAATCTTCTATATCCGATTTGTTGAAAGCCTTTTGAAAGTCTAAATAAGCCACATCCACTGGCTTCCTTCATCAATGCTATTAGTTACATCCTCAGAGAATTCCAGTAAATTTGTGTGGCATGGTTTCCCTTTCAAAACTATATGCTGATTCTATCCAATCCTGCCACTGTTTTCCAAGTGTTTTATTATAAAATCGTTGAGAATGGATTCTAGAGTTTCCCCCACTACTGACGTCAGTCTTACTGAATTTAAATTTTTTTCTACCTCCCTTTTTAAACAGCGTGGTTACATTAGCTACTCTCCAATCTGTAGGGACTGTTCCAGAGTTTATAGAACCTTGTGCCAATTGTTCTTCAGTGAGGTGAGTTAGTGAGATTATGTGAGGAGCAAAAAAAATGAGAAATGTGGCCATTTTCAAACTGGCTCCCATATTACCAGACACTTCTTCCAGGCGTGAAAAGGATTGCATCCAAAGCGGGTGAGATGTCAATTAGCATGCTTTTGAATGCATTTCAATATGATTAATGGGTTTAGCACCCGATTAATCCTGAACTTATATTAATCATTTTCCCGCATAGATGTTATGTCAGCGAGAATTACAGCTGCTCTACATTAACATGGTTTAGAGAGTGAGCCAGGAGGTGAGTACCACTGAGAGCCAATCTCTAGGTAGTGGAGATGCAGGTCTTAGCTGTAGCCATGATGAGGTGAGGTGGGGGCTTCCATAGTTGTTGGGGAATCTTGCACCGGCAGGGGTTCCTGCGTTCAGGGATTGTTGCTGGCTTGCAGCTTGTGTCTACAAATCCTCATTGCCCACTGAATTATGCCTGGGGGTCACACAGGAAGTGCATGCCTGACCTCACTGATGTTGCCACAGTTACCCTGCTATCTGTCTGCCAGGAAAGATCTTGGATCTCAGGACCCACTGACAGAAACAAGGATCTGCTCCTGTTGCTCCAATCAAGGTGTTAACATATCTCCTCAAACTGCATGGACTCCGCAATGATAGTCAGGATGCTACTCCCTCCCCCATCGGTCTGAACTGTAAGTCGTTCCCGAAAGACCTGTACAAGAAGGATGGGTTGCATCTAAACTAGACTAGCCTAAATATTCTGGGAGGTTTGCTAGTGTCACACGGAAGATTTAAATTAGTGGTGGCCACCAAAGCAAAGATGAATGAACTAAAACGGAACTAGGGAGTAGAGCCAGAACCAGTAAGACTCAGAGGAAGAGCAGGCAATGTTTGGTTATTAATCAAAGAGGGTCTGGTGGACTGAAATGCATTTGTTTCAATGCAGGAAGTGTAACAGGTAAGGCAAATGAATTTAGAGCTTGGGACTATGATGTTGTTGCCTTTATTGAGACTTGGTTAAGGGAACATAGAACATAGAACATTACAGCGCAGAACAGGCCCTTCGGCCTTCGATGTTGTGCTGACCAATTATGAAAAAAAAGCAATGACCCTCCAAACTAAACCATTCCCTTCTCTTCCATAAACTTATCAACTAACCTCTTAAACGCCACCAAACTTGGCGCATCTACAACTGCCGCAGGCAGGGCATTCCACTCCCTTACCACCCTCTGGGTAAAGAACCTACCTCTGATATCCGTCCTATAACTATCACCCCTTAATTTAAAGCTGTGTCCCCTCGTGCTAGCTTTCTCCATCCTAGGAAAAAAGCTATCATTGTCCACCCTATCTAAACCTCTAACCATCTTATATGTTTCGATAAGGTCTCCTCTTAGCCGCCTCCTTTCTAACGAAACGAAAACGGGAAGGATAGGATTAGCAGCTTAACGTTCCAGAATACAGATGTTTCAGGTGGGATACAGGGGCATATAAAAGGGGTGGGGGAGTTGCACTACTGGTTAAAGAGAATATCACAGCTGTACTGCGGGAAGACCTCGGCATGCTCATACAGAGAGGCAATGTGAGTAGAGCTCAGGAATAGGAAGGATGTAGTCACAATATTGGGGTTACTATAGGCCTCCCAACACCAGTGGGAGATAAAGGAACAGATATGTAGGAAGATCTTAGCAATGTTCTCTGGGAGGCAAGAGAGGCGATTTTCTCTGGGAGGCAAGAGAAGCGATTGCAGAGCGTCTGGCTCTGATCTTCAGGTCATCGTTGGTTACGGGTATAGTGCCGGAAGACTGGAGGATAGCGAATGTGGTCCCATTGTTCAAGAAGGGGAAGAGAGACTTTCCAGGGAATTATAGGCCAGTGAGTCTTACTTCTGTTGTGGCAAAGTATTGGAGAGGGATTTTAGGGATAGGATTTATAGTTATTTAGAGAGAAATGAATTGATTGGGGATAGTCAGCATGTTTTTGTGAAGGGTAGGTCGTGCCTTACTTACCTTATTGAGTTTTTTGAAAAAGTGACCAAAGAGGTGGATGGGGGTAAGGCAGTTGATGTGGTATATATGGACTATAGTAAGGCGTTCGATAAGGTGGCCCATGGAAGGCTTCTGCAGAAAATGCAGATGTATGGGATAGAGGGTGATTTAGCTAATTGGATTAGGAATTGGCTAGCAGATAGAAGACAGAGGGTGGTGGTTGATGGAAGTTATTCATCGTGGAGTTCGGTTACGAGTGGTGTACCTCAGGGATCTGTTTTGGGGCCCTGCTGTTTGTAATTTTTATAAATGATCTGGATGAGGGTATTGAAGGATGGATTAGTAAATTTGCAGATGAAACTAAAGTCGGTGGAGTGGTAGATAGTGAAGAGGGGTGTTATAGTTTGCAGAGAGACTTGGACAAGTTGCAGAGCTGGGCCGAGAGGTGGCAAATGGAGTTTAATGTGGAAAAGTGTGAGGTAATGCACTTTGGCATGAATAATAAATGTGTAGAGTATAGGGCTAATGGTAGGATTCTTAATAGTGTTGATGAACAGAGGGATCTTGGTGTATTTGTGCATAGATCCCTGAAAGTAGGCAGTCAAGTCGATACGGTTGTTAAGAAGGCATATGGAGTCTTAGCTTTTATTGGTAGGGGGATTGAATTTCGGAGCCGCAACGTCATGTTGCAACTGTACAAAACTCTAGTGCGGCCGCACTTGGAGTATTGTGTGCAGTTCTGGTCCCACATTATAAGAAAGATGTGGAGGCATTGGAGAGGGTACAGAGGAGGTTTACCAGGATGTTGCCTGGTATGGAGGGCAGGTCTTATGAGGAGAGGCTGAGGGATTTGAGGTTGTTTTCATTAGAAAAAAGGCGGCTAAGAGGAGACCTTATTGAAACATATAAGATGATTAGAGGTTTAGATAGGGTTGACAGTGATAGCCTTTTTCCTAGGATGGAGAAAGCTAGCACGAGGGGACACAGCTTTAAATTAAGGGGTGATAGTTATAGGACGGATGTCAGAGGTAGGTTCTTTACCCAGAGGGTGGTTAGGGAGTGGAATGCCCTGCCTGCGGCAGTTGTAGATGCTCCAAGTTTGGTGGCATTTAAGAGGTTAGTTGATAAGTTTATGGAAGAGAAGGGAATGGTTTAGTTTGGAGGGTCATTGCTTTTTTTTTCATAATTGGTCGGCACAACATCGAAGGCCGAATGGCCTGTTCTGCGCTGTAATGTTCTATGTTCTATGTTTTCTATGTATAAATGTAACAGGGACGTTGTGTTGGGAAATTTTAACTTCCCTATATTGACTGGGACTTATTTGGTGCTAGGTGTGTGAATGGAACAGAGTTTGTAAGAAGCATCCAGCAGAGCTTCTTGAAACAGTATGTAGATAGCCCAACTCGGGAAGGGGCCATATTGGAGCTAGTATTGGGGAATGAACCTGGCCAAGTGGTCGATGTTTCTGTAGGGGAGCAGTTTGGGAACAGTTACCACAATTCAGTAAACTTTAAGGTACTGATGAATAAAGGTAAGTGCAGTCCTCAAGTGAAAATGCTAAATCGGGGGAAGGCTAATTACAATTATATTAGGCAGGAACTGGAGACTGTAAAATGGGGGCAAATGTTTGAGGCTGATGGAGAGGCTTCTGAGGGACAAGATTTACGAGCATTTGGAGAAGTTTAGGTTGATTAGAAATAGTCAACATGGTTTTGTAAAAGGCAGGTCGTGCCTTACGAGCTTCATTGAGTTCTTCGAAAATGTGACTGTACACATTGACGAAAGAAGAGCAGTGGACGTGGTGTACATGGACTTCAGCAAGGCATTTGACAAGGTCCCACATGCAAGACTTCTTGAGAAGGTGAGAGGCCACGGGATCCAAGGGGCTTTGGCCTTGTGGATCCAGAACTGGCTTGCCTACAGGAGGCAGAGGGTGGTTGTGGATGGCTCTTTTTCTGCATGGAGGTCGGTCACCAGTGGAGTGCCCCAGGGATCTGTTCTAGGACCCTTGCTGTTTGTCATTTCATAAATGACCTGGATGAGGAAGTGGAGGGATGGGTGAGTAAGTTCGCCGATGACACGAAGGTCGGTGGTGTTGTGGATGGTCTGGAGGGATGTCAGAAGTTGCAGCATGACATCGACAGGATGCAAGACTGGGCGGAGAAGTGGCAGATGGACTTCAACGCGGATAAATGTGTTGTGGTCCATTTTGGCAGATCCAATGGGATGAATGAGTATTAAGGGGTATGAGTTATAGGGCGGATATCAGAGGTAGGTTCTTTACTCAAAGAGTGATTAGGGAGTGGAATGCCCTGCCTGCAGCTGTTGTAGATGCGCCAAGTTTGGTGGCGTTTAAGAGGTTAATTGATAAGTATATGGAAGAGAAGGGAATGGTTTAGTTTGGAGGGGCATTGTTTTATTTTGGTCGGCACAACATCGAAGGCCGAAGGGCCTGTTCTGTGCTGTATTGTTCTATGTTCTATGTTCTATGTTCTATGAGTACACTATCAAAGGTAGGAGTCTTAGCTGTGTGGAAGAGCAGAGGGATCTTGGGGTCCAGGTCCATAAGACTCTCAAAACGGCCTCCCAGGTGGAGGATGTGGTTAAGAAAGCTTACGGTGTACTGGCCTTCATTCATCGAGGGATTGAGTTCAGGAGTCAGGAGGTAATGCTGCAGCTTTATAGGACCCTTGTCAGACCACACTTGGAGTACTGTGCGCAGTTCTGGTCGCCTCACTATAGGAAGGACGTGGAAGCTATTGAACGGGTGCAGAGGAGATTTACAAGGATGTTGCCTGGATTGGGAGGCATGCCTTATGAAGACAGGTTGAGGGAGCTGGGACTGTTCTCCCTGGAGAGACGAAGGTTGAGAGGCGACCTGATAGAGGTTTACAAGATGTTGAGAGGAATAGATAGGGTGGACTCTCAGAGACTATTTCCCAGGGCTGAAATGGTCGCGACGAGAGGGCACAGATTTAAGGTGCAGGGAAGCAAGTACAGAGGGGATGCTAGGGGAAAGTTTTTCACTCAGAGGGTGGTGAGTGAATGGAATCGGCTGCCGTCGGTGGTGGTCGAGGCGAACTCGCTGGGGTCTTTTAAAAGACTTCTGGATGAGTATATGGGATCCAATGGGATTGGGGGTTATAGATAGGTCTATGGCTGGGTAGGTTTTGACGTGTTCGGCACAACTTGTGGGCCAAAGGGCCTGTTTGTGCTGTAGTGTTCTATGTTCTATGTTCTATAAATCAACATCTGACATGTGGCAGGGTTTCAACTGTAAATTGATAGGAACTCAGGGCCGGCACAAGGATGAAGGATAAGTATGGCAAGTTTTGGGAACCTTGGATAACAAGAGATATTGTGAGCCTAGTCAAAGAGAAAAAGGAAGAATTTACCAAGGAGGCTGGGAACACACGAGGCAAGTGTAAAATACAAGGCAAGTAGAAAGAACTTTAGCAAGAAATAAGGATGACTAAAAGAGGTCATGGAAATGCATTGGCCAGCAGGATGAAGAAAAATCCCAAGGCTTTTTATACATATATAAAAAGCGAGAGGGTAACCACTCAAAGACTGGGGAGAGAATCTATGTGTGGAGCCATAGGAAGTGGGCAAAGTATTAAGTGAATATTTTGTGTCAGTATTCACCAAAGAGATGGAATTGATGGATGAAGAGGCTGGGGAAGGATGTGTAGATAATTTCAGTCAAGTTGAGATCAAAAAGGAAGAGGTATTGGGATTCTTGAGGAGCATTAAGGTAAACAAGTCATTAAGGCGTGATGGGATATACCCCAGAGTACTGAAAGAGGCAAAGGAGGAAATTGTTGTGGCTTTGAGAGAAATCTTTGTATCTTCACTGGCTACAGGGGAGGTTGTATAGGACTGGAGAATAGCCAATGTTGTCCCTTTGTTTAAGAAGGGTAAGCAAGGATAATACAGGTAATTATAGGCTGGTGAGCCTTATGGTAGGGAAATTATTGGGGAGGATTCTTTGAGACAGGATTAACTCCTACTTGGAAATAAGTGGACATATTAGCGAGAGACAATATGGTTTTGTGAAGGGGAGGTCATGTCTCACCACCTTGGTGGGGTTTTTTGAAGAAGTGATGAAGATGATTGATGAGAGTAGGGCAGTGGAAGTTGTCTGCATGGACTTCAGTAAGGCCTTTGACAAGGTCCCTCATTGCAGACTGGTGCAGAAGGTGAAGTCGCATGGGATCAGAGGTGAGCTGCAAAATGGATACAGAACTGGCTCAAGTTATAGAAGTGATGACGTGGAAATGC
Organism: Sphyrna mokarran; assembly: GCA_024679065.1. Classification (NCBI taxonomy): domain Eukaryota; kingdom Metazoa; phylum Chordata; class Chondrichthyes; order Carcharhiniformes; family Carcharhinidae; genus Sphyrna; species Sphyrna mokarran. Next base: position 75,991,589 of record JAGIQG010000003.1, on the reverse strand, counting down.
TGGCGTTGGACTGGAATAAACACAACATCAGGTTAAAGTCCAATAGATTTATTTGGTAGCAAATGCCATTTACTTTCGGGGCTCTGCCCCTTCGTCAGGTGAGGTGTCAATCACCAGGCAAGACTGTTCTTTTCCTGTTGGCGAACACTTCAGCGGTCACGTTCTTTCAGCCTCTGATCTTCGGGTAAGCGTTCACCAAAGTGGCCTTCATGACACACGACAGCACAGAGTCACTGAGCAGAGACTGATAACCAAGTTCTGCACACACGAGGACAGCTTCAGCCGGGATCCTGCGTACATGTCACACTATCTGTAACCCCCATGACCTGCCTGGGCCTGCAACATCTCACTTACTATCCTGTCTGGAGACAATACACATCTCTTTAACCTGTGTTTAATGCTCTCTCCACTCACATTGTCTGCACTTTTAAGACTTGATTAGCTGTAAAGACTTGCATTCTAATCAGTATTCTGTAAACTGTGTGTCTTTATATGCCCTGTTTGTGAACAAAACTCCCACTCACCTGATGAAGGGGCAGAGCCCTGAAAGCTAGTGGCGTTTACTACCAAATAAACCCATTGAATTTTAACCTGGTGTTGTGAGACTTCTTATTCAGTTATAGAAGGCAGAGTAACAAAGGAAGGATTTCTGAATGAAGGGCTGTGACAAGTGGCTTTCCTCAGCGATCAGTGCTGGGACCTTTGCTGTTTGTAATAAATTGCAGACAACACATAAGTTGGTAGAATAGTGGACAGGACATTCAGAGGATACAGCAACATATAAATCAGTTGGAGACTTGGACAGAGAGATGGCAGATGGAGTTTAATCCAGACAAATGTGAGATAATGCGTTTTGTAAGAACTATTACAGATAGGAAATAAACAGTAATTGGCAGAGCTCTTTAAAATATTGATAGACAAAGGGATCTGTGTATACAGGTACACAGGTCACTGAAAGTGGTAACAGTTGAATAAGGTAGTCAAGAAGACATACCGCTTGCTTGCCTTCATCACCCGGGATATTGAGTTTAAAAATTGGCAAGTCATGTTACCACTTTATAGAATCCTAGTTACGCTGCATTTGGAATATAATGTTCAGATCTGGTCACCACACCACAGAAGGATGTGGAGGTTTTGGAGAGGGCATAGAAAAGATTTACCAAGATGTTGCCTGATATGGACTGTATTAGCTATGAGGAGAACTTGGAGAAATTTGATTTGTTCTCACTGCAACAATGGATGTCGAGGTGCGACCTGATAGATGTCTACAAGATTATGAGGGACGTGGACAAAATGGATAGGCAGAAGCTTTTTCCCAGGGTAGAAGAGTCAATTACAAGGAAACATAGGTTTAAGGTTCAAGGGACAAGGCTTAAAAAAGATGTTTGAGGCAAGTTTTTTATACAGAGGGTGGTGGGTGCCTGGAATTCACTACCAGGGGAGGTAGTGGAAGCAGATACAATAGTAACTTTTAAGGGGCATCTTGACAATTAGGATGGGAATGGAGGGATATGGTCCCTGGAAGAGTGGGGGGGTTTTAGTTCAGTTGGGCAGCATGGATAGTGCAGGCTTGGGGGGCTGAAGGGCCTGTTCCTGTGCTGTAATTTTCTTTGTTCTTTGTTCTTTGACACTGCGCCAGACATTTAGATGGGTGCACCCATGTCTATGCTCCAAGAGTATCTCAATGGGACCATCGTTAGGATGGTCCACCATCCTAACCACCATCGTTAGGATGCCAACTATGCAGAGGGCAACTTATTTACGCATACCACACTGCAGTCCGCAAAACGTCAGGCACCACGGTTCTTGAATAGGAAGGCGTTTGACTTCCTGAATGTTCAGATGATTTGCTTCAAGATGAGCATCAATCATTTGTGTGCTTCATGGGGGTGTGGTCCCAGGGTTTGGTGGGTGCTGGGCTACCATGTCAAGTTGTGTGACCCACTGCTGGGACAAATTGCGGTGAGAGCTTGGAGTTCAATGCCAGTCAGGGGTCTGGCACAAGTGCTAGAAAATGGTGACACTCAGATAGCACTGAGGAGGAAGAACAACGCTTGGAGCTCTTCTGGGACTGATAATCCATGCGGGAGGCAGACCACAGACAGACTCGTCTCAACTTTGAATGCATTAACATGGAGTGCTGATATTTAACAATGCCAAAAAACAATTAGATGTGATCATTAACAGTGCCAATTTCTTAAACCTAATTAGTGTAGTTCTTCTTCTGTGTCCTCTTGGTGGCCTTACAACTTTTTTATCTGGTGTGTCCCCAGGATGTGTATTGGAGTTGGAGGCTGTATTCTGTGCCTCACGGCCTGTGATGTCCTTGACGGGCATCTACTAGAGGGCCGGAACTGGATGGCCCCAGCCGATTTTCTGGTGCACGGAAGTATCCATGCCACCCTGTTCATCCTGCTGCCCTTGAGATATATGGTATCAGGGGGTGGAATTGCAGGGCCAAGTCTCCCAGGTGGAAGACCCCAGCATGGGTCCTAGCCCTTCCTCCTCTCTTTGGGTGCCTATGGGCCCCTGAGCCATTCTGTGGGATGCTGGATGAGCTTTAGAAGCTCCTGTGTCACCTGGTGCTGTCAGTCCTGGAGGTCCAACTGAGTTTGCCTCATGGTGTGTGAGCCCTTGGTGATGGCCCTCAGAGATTGGACCAAGCCTGTCTGTGTCATAGAATCATAGAGTTTACAGCATAGAAACAGGCCCTTTGGCCCAACTTGTCCATGCTGCCCAATTTTTACCATTAAGCTAGTGCCAATTACCTACATTTGGCCCATATCCTTCTATATCCATCTTATCCATGGAAGTGTCCAAATGCTTTTTAAAAGTTAAAATTGTACCCACATCTAATACTGCCTCTTGCAGCTCGTTCCAAGCATTCACCATTCTCTGAGTGAAAAAATTGCCCCTTTTGGATCTGTCCCCTCTCACCTTAAACCTATGCCCTCTAGTTTTAGACTTCCCTCTCTTTGGGAAAAGATATTGATTTCTTCCTGATCTATGCCCCTCATTATCTTATAGACCTCTATAAGATCACCCTAAAACCTACAAAATCCCAGTCTATCCAGCCTCTCCTTGTAACTCAAGCCATTAAGTCCCAGGAGCATTCTAGTAAATCTTTCTTGCATTCTTTCAAGTTTAATAATATCCTTTCTGTAATCAGATTGATGAGGCCAGCTGTCGAGGCCAGCAGTCATAGCTCGCTGAATCTTCAGGATGTTGCCACCATGGGCCGTACTGACTTGAGAGAAGTGTCTCAAGGCTCTCACCCGTTGTCCACGGTGACTTGGCCACGCCTTGGACCCTGCCACCCATGGCAACTATTTCCTGCCCAGACTTTCTCCTGTGGATACTGTGCCCTTTCAGCCATCAGGCTTTCATCACCTTCTCCTGTTCCAATAGAAGAAGAAGGCCCACGATCACTGGGAGCAGGAGAAGACAGTGGGTGGGGTACCCATCCTGAGAATTCTTAATACTTTTGAGGTGAGAGCCCCAGATCTCAGGTGGAGGAGGAGGAGGACAGCACCATGAATGGTAGCCAGGTCAGCCTGCAACATAAAAGTGAGCATCCACCAATTGTTTATTTGTTTGAGATAAGCTGTCCAAATACCTGTCCCTCTTTTGCACTTAACCTTGTGTCCACTGATGCAGGAAATTAGTCCAAGGCATTCAGCCTGTTTCGACATTGCCACCCTGGCATCTGTTTGATGCAGCTCTCTGTTGTTAATGCCATACAGCTGCAGCCACTTTGAATGAGCCCAGAAGGTCCATTCTGGCGAGAACTCCACTGAGGCTTTTATTTTGCAAAAAGTGCCATAGGATTGCAACCTGCAGCCCACCCAAAAAACTGACGCAAATCTCTCCCATTTTCTCACTCGTTTAGTACTTAGAATTTTTTTCATTAGCTTGCACACTTGTTGTTTCTCAGCTCTGTTCATAAATTCAATATCTTTCCTCACTATTGTGTTTGCTCTTTAACCAGCAATGCAACTTCATGATCTTTTCTTTCCTGTGTGTCCATTCTAAATATAGAATACACTTGACTGTTCAATAAGAAAGCAGAATGTGTTAAATGGAGAACAGAAGTCAGTGGTGCTAAACTGAATAAGAAGTGGCAGATAGCCCTGAGGAGGAGAGAGCAGGATAGATGCGAGGGGTGGGGATATATGGGTGAGAGGTGCTATGAGGGGTAAGGGTGATGAGCAGGTTGGGATAATGCGAAGGGTGGGGGTAGTGTGAAATTAGGGGGTGGTGTGGGTGTAGGAACGATGTGCGAGGGGAGTGGATTTGGATGGGGAGGAGGAGAGCATGGGGTTGAGTTTTCTCCAGGGATGGAGGTGATCCTTAGGCAGTGTTGAGGGTGGAGGTAATGTTGGGATGGAGTAATGTAGGGGGTGGGGTTGATATGAGGGGTGGGGTGATGTGGGGGTTGGAGGTGTGTAGGGGTGTGAGTGATGCTGGGGGTAAAAGGGTTGTAGGAGCTAGGGTGATGTGAGGGATGGGATATAGAGGGTTCTTTTAGAAAGAACCATCCAATTAGTTCCAATTCCCCTTTCTCTTCTCCCAGAGCTCTGCAACTCTTAGGATAGAGGGTTATAGATAGGTCTGTGGATTGGTAGATGTGATCGGCGCAACTCGTGGGCCGAAGGGCCTGTTTGTGCTGTATTGTTCTATGTTCTATGTTCTAACTGTTTCCCCTTTCACATTATTAACCAATTTCCTTCAGTACTTCCTTATTGAATCCACTTCTACCGACAGCACCTTCCAGATCACAACAACTGACTGAGTTTGAAAATAGCCCCTCATCTTCCCTCTAGATTTTATATTAATCATCTGAAATCTCTATACTCAATTCAAACACCTTTCTCTCAGTGGAAATAATTTCATTTTGTCTACTCTATTGAAACCTTTTCTATTTTTGGACCATTTTATTAATTTGCTTACTATTTCCTGTCCTGAGGAGGATAATTTTAGTCTCTGGCCTCTCACATAACTGAAATCCCTTATTCTTTGATGTCAGTTTTGTAAATCTCCTTGATACCCTCTCCAAAACCTTAATGTGTTTCCTCAGATACAATACCAAGAATGTGATAAGAAGTACAGCTCTGGCCAAAGTGGAGTTTTGTCAAAGTTTACCAAAACTTCCTTGTTCAGCTGGATTTCCCTGGGCTTGCTTTTCATACATTCATCCACCTGGTAACTGTATCAAGAACAACAAACTGAACAGATACCAGCTGGCCTCATTATGAATGCTTGTCTGAGTTTCAAGTCTGACGACAAGTCTGCATTATTGCTTTGATCTTTCTTTAATCAATGTTTGTATTTTCAACCCACTTCACACCTTTTAATTAAGAAATCAATTAAGAAATTAAGAAAGAATAGCTTGTGCTTGATTGACAGATTTTTGAGAGGGTGATGGGATAATATTTTCCAAAGAGAATATTGATTGGATTTTTAATTAATGAGCATTTCAAACATTTCCCAGTGTTATTATAAGACTCATCATAGATACCTGGTGCATACTGGATGAGTGAGCATGGAGGGGGCATGGGATGCTTAGATGGCATATATGGGAGCGTGGGAATTGAAGGATGAGGCCAAAGAGTCGAACAACCACAGATACAACTGGGCCAACATCCCAATAAATAGAGGCAATGTGCTATCCACATGTCTCTGTTTGCACCTCTGGCTTATCTTGGACATGCGAGCCCTATTACCAGCCTATGCCTACCTCCCTGGTGTAAATATACAGGAGCAAGTATAGGAAATTCCCTAATACTCACTTCCAATCTCCTTGACACAATTCTGGCTCTATGTCTCTACTTATTAAGCCAGATCCCAGATGTCTTTGTAACAGTGTTAAGGTATAGAAACCCTGTAGTGCAGAAAGAAGCCATTTGGCCCATTGAGTCTGCAATGACCACAATCCCATCCAGGTCCTACCCCGATATCCCTACATATTTACCTGCTAATCACTCTCATCTACACATCTCAGGACTCTAAGGAGCAATTTTAGCATGGCCAATCAACACCCATATCTTTGGATGATGGGAGGAAACCAGAGCACCTGGAGGAAACCCATGCAGGCACGAGGAGAATGTCCAAACTCCACACAGACAGCGACCTAAGCCGGGAATCAAACCCAGGTCCCTGGAGCTGTGAAGAAGCAGTGCTAACCAAGGTGCTACCATGCCACCCCATAGTCACAGTAACATAGTCATTAAATTACTGGACAGGTATAGTATGTGATAAATACTTAAACTGCTGTCTGAAATGGTCTAGCCGGCCACTTAGTTCAAGGGCAATTAGGGATGGGCAATAAATGCTGGCACGGCTAGTGACACCCGCATCCTGGGAGTTAATTTAACTTGTCTTGCTGCTGCCAAAGGTTTGTGTGCATACATTCCCAGGTCTCTCTGTTCAGGAGCCCTTTCGGAGTATTCCACATTAGTCTCATGCAAACTCACCATGCTTTGGCGTGTGGACATGATTTCCAGTCAGTGCAACAGAAAACCAGGCAAAGGCATCACAGCAGCAGAGTAAATGAGATTTATTTTACAAAAATCATTTCATAAAATTAACAATTTAAACATTTCAAAAATGGTCATAATTTTAATCACAATCATTTTTACACATTTGATGAGGAAGACAGGTTACTAACATTTAAACAATGAAAGCACTTTTGGGGAGCTAGGAGCACAACCCTACTGGAGTTAAGGGGGCCAAACAGGGTCCCCCAGAGGGTTAGGTAAGAGGGTGATGTCCTCTGGACATTGGCACTCTGGCAGTGCCAGCCAGTACCCCCAGCACTGCCCAAGAGGCAAAGTGTCAATGCCTGGCAGGGTACCTTGGCACTGCTCGTGGGGCAAGGGGGGTTTGGTAACCAAGGGGACAAGGTCTATGTGGGGGTAGAGACTGGGTGGGATCTGACAGGGCCAGGGCCTGATGGGGGCAATCGATGGGGATGGGAGGGTCCTGCTGCCACTCTGCAGACAGGATTGGTGGGGGAAAGAGGGAGGCTAATGGGAGGCGAGGGGGCAGTGCAGGGGATGTGGTCAGCCTACTCAGGAGCTCGGCACTCTGGGGAGGGAGTTAACTGTTGAGGGGAGAATCGGTGGTGTGGGGAGGGGCTGGACATCAGAGAGGCTGATCCAGGAATGGTTGGAGAGGATTCAGTGATTGGGCCATGGGGGGGTTATAGAAGGATGGATTACTAAATTTGCGGATGACACCAAAGTTGGAGGAGTGGTAGATAGTGAAGAGGGGTGTGATAGTTTGCAGAGAGACTTAGACAAGTTGCAGAGCTGGGCCGAGAGGTGGCAAATGGAGTTTAATGCAGAAAAGTGTGAGGTTATTCACTTTGGCAGGAATATTAAATGTGTAGAGTATAGGGCTAATGGTAGGACTCTTAATAGTGTTGAAGAACAGAGGGATCTTGGTGTATATGTGCATAGATCCCTGAAAGTTGGCAATCAAGTTGATAAGGTTGTTAAGAAGGCATATGGAGTCTTAGCTTTTATTGTAGGGGGATTGAATTTTGGAGCCGCAACGTCATGTTGTAACTGTACAAAACTCTAGTGCGGCCGCACTTGGAGTATTGTGTCCAGTTCTGGTCCCCGCATTATAAGAAAGATGTGGAGGCATTGGAGAGGGTACAGAGGAGGTTTACCAGGATGTTGCCTGGTATGGAGGGCAGGTCTTATGAAGAGAGGCTGAGGATTTGAGGTTGTTTTCGTTAGAAAGGAGGCGGCTAAGAGGGGACCTTATCGAAACATATAAGATGATTAGAGGTTTAGATAGGGTGGACAGTGATAGCTTTTTCCTAGGATGGAGAAAGCTAGCACGAGGGGACATAGCTATAAATTAAGGGGTGGTGGTTTTAGGACAGATGTCAGAGGTAGGTTCTTTACCCAGAGGGTGGTAAGGGTATGGAATGCCCTGCCTGCTGCAGTTGTAGATGTGCCAAGTTTGGGAGCATTTAAGTGGTCAGTGGATAGGTTTATGGATGAAAAGGGAATGGTTTAGGTTAGAGGGTCATTGCTTTTTCTTAATTGGCTGGCGCAACATCGAGGGCCGAAGGGCCTGTTCTATGCTGTAATGTTCTATGTTCTATGGGTTGTTGAGAGGGCTGGAGGTCATTGGGCTGGCAAGTGATTTGGAGGCTGGTAGAACAGGGCTACTGCACATGTGTCTATCTTGATGGTGATTGATGGGTGCATTCAGAGTGGCCTGCTCAGCGCTATGCTGCTGGCCTCTCCAGTATGAATAGCTCTTGCCTCTTGATTTTTAATAATATACATGATATTGACCTCTGCAGTGCATAACGTGTGAGAGATTCTCCTCTGCAAAAACAATGTGAAACATTCCAGTTTTCACCCAAATTTGGCACTTGGAATTTTTTGGTGGGAGAATTCTGGCCCTTTGCTCAGTTTGCAGCCATGAATCTTATCTTCTTGTTGCTTGCCATTTTAAAGCAGTACCTCGCTCTCCTACTACATGTCCATCCTTGGGCTGCTGCAGTAGAACATAGAACATAGAACATAGAACATTACAGCGCAGAACAGGCCCTTCGGCCTTTGATGTTGGGCCGACCAATTAGGAAAAAGCAATGACCCTCTAACCTAAACCATTCCCTTTTCATCCATAAACTTATCTACTAACCTCTTAAACGCCACCAAACTTCGCACATCTACAACTGCAACAGGCAGGGCATTCCATACCCTTACCACCCTCTGGGTAAAGAACCTACCTCTGAAATCCGTCCTATAACTACCACCCCTTAATTTAAAGCTATGTCCCCTCGTGCTAGCTTTCTCCATCCTAGGAAAAAGGCTATCACTGTCCCCCTATCTAAACCTCTAATCATCTTATATGTTTCAATAAGGTCTCCTCTTAGCCGCCTTCTTTCTAACGAAAACAACCTCAAATCCCTCAGCCTCTCTTCGTACGACCTGCCCTCCATACCAGGCAACATCCTGGTAAACCTCCTCTGTACCCTCTCCAATGCCTCCACATCTTTCTTATAATGTGGGGACCAGAACTGCACACAATACTCCAAGTGCGGCCGCACTAGAGTTTTGTACGTTGCAACATGACGTTGCGGCTCCGAAATTCAATCCCCCTACCAATAAAAGCTAAGACTCCATATGCCTTCTTAACAACCTTATCGACTTGATTGTCAACTTTCAGGGATCTATGCACATATACACCAAGATCCCTCTGTTCATCAACACTATTAAGAGTCCTACCATTAGCCCTATACTCTACACATTTGTTATTCCTGCCAAAGTGAATTACCTCACACTTTTCCACATTAAACTCCATTTGCCCCCTCTCAGCCCAGCTCTGCAACTTGTCCAAGTCTCTCTGCAAACTAGAACACCCCTCTTCACTATCTACCACTCCTCTGACTTCCAGTGAGGCCTGGCATAAGCTGGAGGAGCAACATTTCATCTTCCAGATTGGTACACTGCAGTCTTTAGAATTCAACTTTGAGTTCAATAACTTTAGATTTTTATCATTCTCATCTATTTTAAACTCTTTTTAAAAAATACCCCAACATATATAGTCTCAATGTACCTATCCCTGCTAATACAGACACACAGACAACAGTCCATCTGTTTATTGTTCTTAAAATTGATCTCACAGCTACAGTTTAATATCTGACGCACTCTTTCTCTTTTCAGTTTGGACAAAGAGTTGAACAGACTCGAAATACTAATTCTATTTTCCCTCCCTATTTATGCTGCAAGATCTGTTTTTTTTTCCAGCATTCTCTGATCTCATGTGGGTCTCCTCATTTAGCATTTATGAAATAAGAGAAGGCCAAGTCACACCTGAAAATATCAGTTCTAACATGAACAAAAAGCAAAGAAAATTATAGCTCAGGAACAAGTCCTTCAGTCCTCCAAGTCTGCAGTGACCATGCTGCCTGTCTGAACTCAAATCCCCTGACAGGAACCATATCCCTCTATTCCCATCCTATTCATGTATTTGTCAAGATGCTCTTTAAGACTCATTATTGTATCTGTTCCCACCTTGAGAAAACTTTTGATTAGTCACTCTGTCCATGCCCTTCATAATTTTGTAGACTTCTATCAGGTCATCCTTCAACCTCCATCATTCCAGTGAGAGCAAATCAAGTTTCTCCAACCTCTCCTCATAGCTAATGCCCTCCATAACAGGCAACATACTGGTAACTCTTTTCTGTACCCTCTCCAAAATCTCCGCTTCCTTCTGGTAGTGTGGCGATGAGAGTTGAACACTATATTCCAAAATGAGGTTCTATAAAGCTGCAACATGACTTGCCAATTTTTAAACTCAATGCCCAGGCGATGAAAGCAAGCATTGCCTTATGGCTCTGCACCAATTTCATGGTCCTAACCTGTTGTACAAATCTGCAGCTCAGTAACAGACATTACAAGGCAGTCATGGTCCCAAGATTGGTGTTCATTGACCTAAGCCACAATTCCAGCTTACACTGGCAGTTGCTGGGTCACTCCAAGTGCTGAACTTGTCATCACAAAATTTACGAATGCATCCCTTTTCTGTTACATTGGCTTGAAACAGCATGAGCATTGTAGAGATGTCTCAATTCATATCTTTCCTTGTGAGGCTGAAAGGTGAATAAGCCTACAAGATGATACACTGACTCACATTAACACTCAGGCAGCAAAAACTCCCAGAGACTGGTTATACTAGCTACAGGATCTGGTTATATCAAAGGGATAATGATGCTATTAGTGCAGTGCTCAGCCAAGGGTGCACTGCATTCTTACAGGATCTACTGCCCCCGATAGAATCACAGAATCCCTACAGTGCTGAAAGTGGCCATTTGACCTATCGAGTCTGCATTGACTCTCCGAAAGAGCATCTTATCTAGGCCTTTCCCTTTCTTCTATCCCTGTAACCTCATTTCCATGGCTAATCTGCCTAACCTACACATATTTAGACACTAAGGGGAAATTTAGCATGACCAATCTACCTAACCTGCACAGTTTTGGATTGTGGGAGGAAACCAGAGCACCCAGAGGAAACCCATCCTGACACAGAGAGAACCTGCAAACTCTGCACAGACAGTCACCCAAATTGATTGGAATTGAATCCAGATCTCTGGTGCTGTGAGGCAGCAGTGTTAACCACTGTGTCACTGTGCCATCCATTAAACATTCATTCATATAAAGTAAAGCAAATCAATTTTGATCACAATTCATTCTAAATCTATTACTTTTATAACTGCTGTTTCTGGTACTCTAACAACACATTCACTTATATACACATAGAAATAGACGCAGTCAGATTTGTACAGATGTCCTGCTTATAATTTAACAATAACTGAGAGCAATCTTTCAGTAAAGGCCTCACCTTCCAGTGCAGCAGCTGTAGTGTTAATAACTTGATGAGTTTATCATATTGTATGAGACCCTGCTTGGATTATTATTCCTTTGCAGTGGCCTAGATTGCTTTCTGCTGACAAGCAGGGCCAGGTTAATCCAATGTTGCTTTATAAGACCCAATGACCTCTGGGAGGGGAGATTGTGGCCTGTCATTGCTTAGGGTAGTCACTTGTCTCCACTGGGCAGTGTCAGGTTCAGAAAGGGCCACCTTGGAAAGGAGGAAAAAGGAAGAAAGAAAGAAAGAAAGAAAAAGAAAGAAACGGAAGAAAGAGGAAAGTTTTACTTCTGCTGAATTTCAGAGCCGCCTGCAATCATGAATGGTACAGAGGGAGAAAACTTCTATGTGCCCATGTCCAACAAGACGGGAGTGGTAAGGAGTCCATTCGAATACTCCCAGCACTACTTGGCTGAGCCGTGGATGTTTTCAGTGCTGACAGCCTATATGTTCTTCCTCATGATAACAGGTTTCCCTGTTAATTTCCTCACCCTATATGTCACCATTGAGAATAAGAAACTCCGGCAACCCCTTAACTACATCCTCCTCAACTTGGCTGTTGCTGATCTCTTCATGGTCTTTGGTGGATTTACGGTGACGCTGGTCACCTCAATGAATGGCTATTTTATTTTCGGACCAGTGGGCTGTAACTTCGAAGGTTTCTTTGCTACTCTTGGTGGTAAGTTCCAGATAAATTTCAAGTAAATCTCGTTGCTTGCTCCAGTTCTACATGAAACCGTGAGGACTGTGCCAACCAAAATCTGAAGTCTGAGAAATGTTGCAGGAATTTTTGTTGTGGGTCTTTCCATGATAAATATTAACAAACTTCAGTTTAAGTTGTTGCAGTGTAAGTTATTGCTCAAGGTACAAATCAAAAATTTTAGATGTGACTTGATTAACTATTTAGAATATCTAGTGTACAATTTGGTCATTGTCCAGGGCAGAAATTTATCTTACGCCTATCACTTCAGACACAAGTTATATTCTCCCTAATACTCACCATCTATTAAAACGAATCTTTCTGAATATTGAAAAGGGTAACGCAGTGTATAGCACTGAAGGCAAATAAACTCTTCATAGGAGAGACTAAACTCAGTACAATCTTAACACACAATGGGACACAGCAGAGGATAATTGAAACAATGAATTACCCCCTTTAAAGTTGGGTATTCTGTCCTCAGCTTCATCCAAAATTTTGATATTATATTAATGGTCCAATAGAAAATTGGTTATGGAAAACAAAAATTTACAGACAAACTGACAGAACCCAAAGCAAATAAAAACAGCTCAAGAAGCATTTACCTGTGATATTTAAAGAAATGGAGATGGAAGAAATGAGAAATGCCATCAAAAATGGAATATCAAGAACAGCAAAATAAAAAGTAACATTAAGGAACAAAAATGGAAATGGAGGAAATCTACTGCAGAACAGAAAACAATGAAATCTAAAATCAACCCAAAGACGCAGATCTCAAAACATAAGGACCCAAAGTAACAGCTTAACTAGAAAAATGTTACTAAAAGCCAAGTGGGATACATGGAGAAATAATGATTTTATCACAATTTTCTTAAAAGATGCAGAAGATTATGATAAAAGCAGTGAAACATAAGGGAAAATAAGTGATCGAAGTGAATCTTACTAATTTAAAAAAACTGTCCAAAATGATTATATAAGTGGTGCATAGGAAATGAGCTACTGGGGAAAGAAAATTCTGAAGATCTGTACAATTTACAGAACACTTCTCGGAAGATAAAGAAGAAAATTTTCATGATAGACTTAATAAAAGCAAGTCCCTGAATTTGGTTAATATAGTTGTATAGTTATTGCAAATGGGTGGGGAAACATTCTTTGACAGTAGTGTAAATGTTATTTAGCGTGTTGCCTGCCACACGGTCTGTTTTAACTCTTATATGGTGGACAAATAAGACATCTTATTACTGAAACCAATATTTATTTAAACCTACATAATCAATAATCATCCACCCAACCAACAAAAAGTTATCTTGCAGAAAATACTAGAATTCAAGTCCAATACAAGACCTTGACTTAACTTTGCGTGACTTGCTCGTACCCAAACAGATATTGGCCTTTATCTGTACGCTGGTCTCAGTAGTTGTCTGTGTAGTCTGGTCCCTTTGCTTGGTCTGGCATTCTGGCTCTGGTCTTCTTCCTTCCTTGTTGGGTGCAGTGGCTCTCCTCATGCTGGCGATGGCCATTGTTGTGGCTTGTTCGTAGGGTCAGAGAGAGAGATTCCTGGTTGTGCAGCACGCTTTATAATCCATTTGGTTTCACACTCCTTTTGGCCATTGCCAATCAATTGATCAGGACTTGATCACCCTGATCAATAAGAGTCCAATCAGGTGCTACCACACCGATCTCTGGGTGTGTCCCCAGTGGCCATGTCTGTAGGTGCTGGAGACACATAGAGTCACATACTCCCTCCTAAATAAGGGGTCACGGTGCCCTTATATCTGGTACACAACCCAGTGTGACCAGAAAGTCTCTTTCATCCTGAAGATGAAACAACCCAATGTGACTGTGAAGTCCCTTTCATCCTGGAGATGACCCATATCCTGTTTATTCACTCGTCAGGGTTGTAGCCTTTCTGTCTCTGTCTTTAAATTGCAGCCTTTTGGTTTAGTTTCTTGCCCAATTGTCCCAGTGTGCTTTACAAAACACCATTTTAGATGGCCCGTTTGACCGCAAGCAAGATTTGTGAAGTTGAGCTAGTGTCTGGCAATTGGGCAAAGATGATAATGCCAATTTACAAAAAAAGAGCAAGAGCACATGCAACAATTAGACAGTTATTATTTTCTCGAGTACAGCAGGAAAGTACCTATTAAGATACTGAAGAAGAGAAGAGTAATGATACTGCATGGGAACTAGTTAGATTTAGATCAGACTGAAATACAATAGGTACAACCATTTGTATTATGGCAGGTTTTGTCGAAATGTATTAAACATGAGCACTTCATAGCTTTTAAGAGTGTCCTTGAGTATGTATGGTATTCTGAAAACCTTGTGAGGTTGATAGAAACATAATAAATAAAGTAAATGTAAATTTTTGTTTTATTGCTGCCAAGTAATTAATTGATAAATAAATGAAGATGAGAATGGCTAGCATGTCAGGACTACAGTATGCAAACAGTTATGTAAACCAAGTCATGTAGAGTAAAAATTGAACATATTGAAAATCAACCTTGATGTAAATGGAGCAGGATGCAAATTGAATTCATTATGAGCTAATTTGATGTAAATTGAACTGGGTGTAAATTGATTTTAGTGTAAATTCAACATGGTGTAAATTGAAATTGATTTATACCAAAGTTTGAAATAAATTTAATGAGGCATAAGTTGAATATGAAGTAAGCAAAAATGGGTATAAATTGAATTTGGTGTAAATTAAATATGGCATGAAGCAAATTTGGTATAAACACAGCAGGCTGTAAATCAAATTTGGTGTTTTTGAATTTGGTATAAATTGAGAAGGTGTAAATCAAATATAGAATAAATTTAATTTTGTGTATAGCAAACTTAGATTAAATCAAGCAGAATATAGATAAGGTACAATTTGCAATTTGGTAAAAATGGAATTTTATGTAAATAGAATTTGGTATTCAAATGGAATTTGGAATAAATCGAATTTGGTATAAATCGAATTTGTTGTAAATAAAATTTCCTTAATTCAAAACAGTCATTGAACTTGTTGCTGATGATGTCATTGAATTTATTGGAGATTATATCATCATGCTTGTTGCTGATGATGTCATTAAGCTTGTTGCTGATGATAGCGTTGTTTATTGGAGATTATGTCATTGACTTTATTGCAAATCACATCATTGAGTTTGTCAGTGACGACGTCTGTGAGCCTCTTGCTGATTTTCTCATTGCATTTATTGAAGATTGTGTCATTGAGATTGTTGCTGATGATGTCATTGAGTATGATGTTGTTTACCTCATTGAATCAATTGAAGATTATCTCAATGAGTTTGTTACTGGTTATATCATTTATCTAATTAGAGATTCTGTCTCTGAATATATCCTTGAGATTGTTGCTGATGATGTCATTGCTCATACTTTGATTATATCATTGAGTTTGTTCCTGGTTAGGTTATTGATTTCACTGCTGTTGATGACATTGATTTTGCTGTTGATTATGTCATTAAGTTCACTGTTGATGATGTCATTATGTTTCTAATGATGTCATTGTGACTTCTGCTAATTATGTACGAGTTTGTTGCTAATAGTGCCATAGGGATTAGTGCTGCAAATGGCATTGTACCTGTTCAAATTGAAGTAATTTGTTTATTGATGTTTATATTATAAGGTTTGGGCAGAATTTTCATGTCCTGCCCACCAAGGAATTGTATTGGGGATAATGACATTGACGCTGTCACTGATTCTGTCTTTGAAATTAATCCTGATTATATAATTGCGTTTATTGGAGATGATCTCAATAAATTTGTTGCTGAGATTGTTGCTAATAATATCAATGAGATTTTTGATTTTACCATTTAATTTATTGTGGATAATATCGTTGAGTTTGTTGCTGATTAGATCATTGAGATAGCTGTTGATTATATCATTGAAATTGTTGCTGATTAAATCATTGAGTTTATTGGAGATGATACCATTAAGTTTGTTGAAGATTAGACCATTGAGATTGTTGCTGATTATATCATTAAATTTATTGGAGATGATGTCATTAGTATGTTGATAATTAGACCATTGAATTTGTTGCTGATTGTATCATTGACATTGTTGTTAATTATATCATTGAGATTGTTGCTGATTATTTAATTCAGAATGTCGCTGATTATATAATTGAAATTGTTGCTCATTATTATCATTGTGATTGTTGCTGATCATATAATTGAGTTTATTAGGGATATTAATGGGGATGATATCACTAATTTTGCTGCCGGTTATATCATTGAATTTGTTGCTGACTATATCGTTGAGTTTATTGGAGATAATGCTATTAAGTTCATTGAAGATTAGAACATTGAGATTGTTGTTGAGTGTATCATTGAGATTGTTGCTCATTATAGCATTGAGATTGTTGATGATACTATTGTGATTGTTGTTGATTATATGATTGAAATTGTTGCTGCATGTATCATTGAGCTTGTTGTTGATTATATCGTTGAGATTATTGCTGATTATGTTATTGAGATTGTTGCTAATTACTTCATTGAGATTGTTTCTGAATATATCATTGAGATTGATGCTGATCACATAATTAAGAGTGGTGCTGATTATATAATTGAGTTTATTGGAAATAATATCACTAAATTTGTTACTAATTCTGTCCTTCAGATTCTCGCTGATTATAACATTGATTTTAATGGAAATGATATCACTGATTATATAATGAAAATTGTTGGAGATTATATCATTGTGTTTATTAGCGATAATATCATTGACTTTATTGTTGATTATATCATTGGGATGGTTGCTGATTACATCATTGAGACTTTCGTTGAATTGTTGATTGATACCACTGTAGAAAATATCATTGAATTTGTTGTTGATTGTATCATTGATATTATTGAAGATAATATCATTGAGATTGTTGCTGATTAAATCATTGTAATTTGCTGATTATATCATTGAGATTGTTATTGATTATATCATTGAATTTTGTGGAGATAATGCCACTGAGGTTGTTGCAGATTATATTATGAGTTTGATGCTGATCATATCATTGAGATAATTGAGATTACTCCTGAATACGATGTTGAAATTGTCGCTGATTATGTCACTGAGATTGTCGCTGATTATGTCACTGAGATTGTTGCTGATTATATCATTGAGATTCCTATTGATTATGTCATTGAGATTGTTGCTGATTGCAACACTGTGATTGTTGCTAATTATATCATTGAGTTTTTTGGAGAAATTGTCATTGAGATTGTGTGTGATTACTTCATTTAGATTGTTGCTGACTATATCATTGAGATTGTTGCTGATTATATTGTTGAGTTTGTTGTTCATTATATTATTGAGATTGTTTCTAATTATTTTGTTGAAAATGTTGCTGATTATATCATTGTGTTTGTTGATTAAGACTATTTTTGATTATATCATTGGGATTATTGCTAATTGTTGCTGATTCAAATATTGAACTTTTTGGAAATAATGTCAATGATTTTATTGATTGTAATCTCATTGAGATTGTTGCAGATAATATCAATGAGATTTTGGGAAATAATGTCATTGAGATTATTGAGACTATATCATGGAGGTTGTTGCTGATTACATCATTGAAATTATTGCTGATTATATCATTGAGATTGTTGTTGATTATATCATTGTGTTTGTTGCTCATTATATCACTGAGGTTTTTGGAGATAATTGTCATTGCCATTGTTGCTAATTATATCATTGTGTTTGTTGTTGACTATATCACTGAGTTTTTCAGGGATAATGCCACTGAGATTATTGCTGATTATATCATTGATTTTATTGCTGATTATATCATTGAGATTGTTGCTGATTCTATCATTGAGTATTTTAGAAATAATGTCAATGATTTTGTTGATTGTAATATCATTGAGATTGTTGCAGATGATATCATTGAGATTGTTGGAAGTAATATCATTGAGATTGTTGCTCATTATATAATTGAGATTGTTGCTGATTATATCCCGTTGAGTTTGTTTCTGATTATATCATTGGGTTTATTGGAGATATGTTATTGAGATTGTCGCTGATTATGTCATTAAATTTGTTGTGATTCTATCATTCATATTATTGGAGATAATATCATTGAGTTTACTGGAGATAATGTCATTGTGTTTGTTTATGATTATTTCATTGAGGTTGTTGCTGACTAGGCTGAGATTTTTGGAGATAATGTCATTGAGTTTGATGCTATTTACTTTATTGAGATCATTGCTGATTACCTCATTGAGATTGTTGCTGATTATATCATTGAGTTTATTGCTGATTATATATGAACATAAGAACATGAGAAATAGGAGCAGGAGTAGGCCATCCAGCCCTTCAAGCCTGCCCTGCCATTCAATAAGATCATGGCTGATCTGTAGTGGTTCACTACCACTTTCCTGCTTTCTCTCCCTAACCCTTAATTCCCTTGTCAATTAAAAACCTATCCACTCTTGACTTGAACATATTCAGCCAGGATCAAGCAGAGAATTCCAAAGATTCACCACCCTTTGCGTGAAGAAATTCCTTCTCAACTCTGATCTGAACCCCCACACCCCCCCTAATCTTGAGGCTGTACCCTCTAGTCCTGCTATCTTTGTTAAGTGGGAAGAGTCTCTCAACATCTACCCTATCCATCCCCTTCATTATCTCATACATATCTATAAGGTCCCCTCTCAGCTTCTACAAACCTAGCCTATTCAGTCTCTCCTCATAATCCAACACCCTCATCTCCGGTATCATCTCTGCACCCCCTCCAAGGCCAATATATCCTTCCTCAAATGCGGCAACCAAAACTGCACATAGTACTCCAGATGCAGCCTCACCAGTACCTTATACATCTGCAAAAGTACCTCCTTACTTTTATATTCTATCCCCTCGCTATAAAGGCCAACATTGCATTCGCCTTCTAGATCACCTGCTGCACCTGCATACTGTGTTTTTGCGATTCGTGCACAAGGATCCCCAGGTCCTTCTGCACAGCCTCATGCTGCAGCTTTTCACCATTTAAATAGTAATCCTTCCTACCATTATTCCTACCAAAGTGGATAACCTCACACTTGCTAACATTATACTCCATCTGCCAGGTCCTTGCCCACTCACTCAATCTATCCAGATCCCTCTGCAGGCTTTCCACACCTTCCACGCAATTTGCTTTTCCACTCATCTTTGTGTCATCAGCAAATTTCATCACCCTGCACTCAGCCCCTTCCTCCAGATCATCTATGTAAATGATAAATAGTTGAAGCCCCAGCACCTATCCCTGGGGCACTCCACTAGTCATGAGCTGCCGATCAGAATAGCACTCAATAATATCTACCCTCTGCTTCCTATTAGACAACCAATTCTCTATCCAGTCTAATACCCTACTCCCAACTCCCTGCACCCTAACCTTCTGCAGTAATCTTTTGTGAGGCACCTTATCAAACGCTTTCTGGAAATCCAAAAACACTACATCCACCGGTTTCCCCTCTATCTACCACACTAGTCACTTCCTCATAGAACTCCAATAAATTCATCAAGCATGACTTCCCCTTAACAAATCCGTGCTGCGTGTGCCTGATCAAACGATTCGTATCCAGGTGCCTCATTATTCCTGCTTTGACGACAGATTCAAGCATTTTTCCGACTACAGACGTTAACTAACTGGCCTATAATTCCCTGCCTTCTGTCTGCTACCTTCTTTTAAACAGCAGCGTAACATTAACCGTTTTCCAATCTTCCGGCACATTCCCAGAGCCCAGTGAATTTTGAAAGATAATTACCAGGGCATCCGCTAACACCTCTGCCATTTCCTTGAGGACCCTGGGATGCATTCCATCCGGTCCCGGGGACTTATCTGCCCTCAGCCCTATTAGCCTATCAAGTACCACCTCTCTAGTGACTGTAATACCATCAAGGACCTCATCTCCTATCATCCTTCTATCTTTAATTTCAGGCAAGCTATTTGCGTCCTCCTCTGTAAAGACCGACACAAAAAACTTATTCAAGGTCTCCGCCATATCCCTGTCATCCACCCCTCTCATCCTCCAAGGATCCTACATTAACTCTGGCCATCCTCCTATTCTTTATATATTTATAAAAACTCTTACTGTCCTTTTTGATATTCCAAGCTAGTTTGGACTCATATTCTATCTTTTCTTTTTTAATCACTTTTTTAGTCACTCTCTGCTGTTGTATAAAACTTTCCCAATCCTCTGATCGCCCACTATTTTTAGCTGTTTTGAATGCCTCAGCTTTAGATTTAATACTCTCCTTAATTTCCTTAGAGAACCACGGCTGATTTTCCCTTCTCCTACAGTCCTTCTTCACCATCAGAATATATTTATGCTGAGTACTGAAAAAGATCTCTTTAAAAATCCCCCACTGTTCCTCAGCCGTCCTACCAACCAGCACACTCCTCCAATCTACAGTCACCAATTCCTCTCTCATTCTATCATAGTCCCCTCTGTTCAAACATAATGCACATGTCTGGGACTCTACTATGTTATGGAATACTATGTTATCATCCTAATCGAAACATATAAGATGATTAGAGGTTTAGATAGGGTGGACAGTGATAGCCTTTTTCCTAGGATGGAGAAAGCTAGCATGAGGGGACATAGCTTTAAATTAAGGGGTGATAGTATAGGACGGATATCAGAGGTAGGTTCTTTACCAAAGGGTGGTTAGGGAGTGGAATGCCCTGCCTGCAGCAGTTGTAGATGCGCCAAGTTTGGTGGCGTTTAAGAGGTTAGTTGATAAGTATATGGAAGAGAAAGGAATGGTTTAGTTTGGAGGGTCATTGCTTTTTATATTGGTCGGCGCAACATCGAAGGCTGAAGGGCCTGTTCTGTGCTGTAATGTTCTATGTTCTATGTTCTATGTTCTACTACCTCATCTTCCATCTGCATCATAAATTCTACCATACTATGATCACTCGGCCCTAGAGGATCCCTCACATGAATATCCCTAATTCTACCCACCTCATTACATAGTACCAGGTCTAAGATAGCACGCTCTCTCGTCGGTTCCATAACATACTGTTCAAGGAACCCATCCCTAAAGCATTCCAAAAATTCTTCCTCCAGCCCACTGTGTCCAATTTGTGTCGCCCAATCAATACGCAGATTGAAATCTCCCATTACTAACACCGTCCCATTTCTACATGCATCTCTTACTTGTTTGTTTATAGCCCTCCCCACCTCAAAGCTGTTATTTGGAGGCCTAAAGACCATACCCACCTGCTTCTTCATCCCCATACTATTCTTTATCTTCACCCACAGCGATTCCACATTTTGCTCTTTGAGGCCTATGTTCTCTCTTACCACTGCTCTGACACTATCCTTAATCAACAGAGCCACCCCACCCTCTTTTTCCTCCTGTCTATCCTTCCTAAACACCTGATAGCCATGGACATTCAGCTCCCAGTCCCTGTACCCCCCGCAACCATGTTTCTATAACGGCCACTAGATCATATCCATTTGCGCCAATTTGCACCAATTTGTTCCGAATGCTTCGTGCATTCAGGTAAAGTACCTTTATACCAGCCTTTGCCTGGACCTTATTTGCTGAAGCGTCTCTCATGCTCCCTACTCCTCTAATAGGCAGAACATCCTCAACATTCACCTGCACACGTACCTTTTCCTTTACTCCAGATTTAGTAATTTCTCCTATCCCTGCACCCTCCCCCACACCCACCCCTCCCCAAATTAGTTTAAAGCTCTCTCTACATCATTGGGATTGTTGCTGATTATATCTTTGAGATAATTGTTATTACGTCATTAGGATTGTTGATGACTATATTGTTGAGATTGTTATTGATTATATTGTTGATATTATTACTGATTATATCATTGTGATTGTTGCTGATAATATCACTGAGATTGTTGCTGATTATATAATTGTATTTGTTGGTCTTATTATCATTGCAACTGATGTTGATTATATCATTGTGATTGTTGCTGATCATGTAATTGCAACTGTTGCTGATTATATCATTGAGGTTGTTGTTGATTCTATCATTAAGTTTGTTGCCCATTATATCATTGAGATTGTTGCTGATCATATCATTGAAGTTGTTACTGATTATATCATTGAGTGCATTGGAGATAATACCATTTAGATTGTTAGTGATTATATCATTGAGACTATTGTTGATTATGTCATTGAGGTGGTTGCTGATTATATCATTGACTTTGTTGCTCACTGTATCACTGAGATTTTTGGAGATATTGTCATTGCATTTGATGCTATTTACTTTATGACTTCATTGGGATTGTTGCTGATTGTATCATTGGAATTATTGCTGATCATATTGTAATTGCTGCTGATTATATCATTGAGATTATTGTTGATTATGTCATTAGCATTGTTGATGATTATATCATTGAGATTGTTGCTGATTATATCACTGTGATTGTTGCTGATTATACCATTGAAATTGTTGCTGATTATACCACAGAGATTGTTGTTGGTTATACATTATGTTTGTTGGTCTTAATATCATAGTGATTGCTGCCAATTATATCATTGAGATTGTTGCTGATTATATCGTTGCAATTATTGCTGATTATATCATTGAGATTTTTTTTGATTCCACCGTTGAATTTGTTGCTCATTATATCATTGAGATTGTTGCTGATTATATTGAGTTTGTTGCTGATTATGTCATTGAGTTGTTGCTGATTCTATCATTGAGTTTGTTGCTGATTAAATAATTGAGTTCATTGAAGAAAATATAATTGAAATTGTGATTATATCAATGGGATTCTGGCTGGTTATATTATTGAGTTTATTGGAGATAATATCAATGAGTTTATTGCTGGTTATATCATTGGTATTGTTGCTGATTATATTATTAAGATTGTTGCTGATTGTATCATTGAGATTATTGGAGATAATATCACTGGGATTGTTGCTGATTATATAATTGAGATTGTTTCTGGTTCTATTATTGAGATTGCTGGAGATAAAATCATTGGTTTTGTTGCTGATTATATTGTTGAGATTGTTGCTGATTAAATTATTGATTTTGTTGCTCATTATATCATCAATTTGTTACTGAATATATCATTGAGATTATTTTTGATTATATCATTGAGATTTTTGGAGATAATATCCTAGTGTTTATTGGAGACAATATCATTGACTTTATTGCTGATTACATCATTGGGATTGTTGCTGATTATATCACTGAGTTTGTTGATGGTTATATCATTGATTTTGTTGCTGATTATATCATTGAATTTGTTGTTGATTATATCATTGAGATTGTTGCTAATTATAAATTGAGATTGTTGCTGATTATATCATTGAGTTTGTTGATAATTAGGTTATTAAGTATATTGGAGATAATACCATTGAGATTGTTACTAATTATGTCACTGAGATTGTTGCTTATTAGATCATTGTGATTGTGGCTGATTATGTTATTGAGTGTTGATGATTATCTTATTCAGTGTATTAGAGATAATATCATTGAGATTTTACTGATTATATCGTTGAGATTGTTGCTGATTAGATGATTGTGATTGTCACTGATCATTGAGTTTGTTGTTGATCATATATTTGAGTTTGTTACTGATTATTTCATTGAGATTGTTGCTCATTATATCATAGACTTTATTGGAGATAATGTCATTGTGATCATTGCTGATTAGACCATTGATTTTGCTTCTGATTAAACATTGAATTTATTAGAGACAATATTGAGTTTGTTGCTGGTATTTACATTTAGATTGTGGCTGATTATATCATTGAGATTTTTGCTGATGATGTAATTGAGTTTGTTGGAGATAATATCATTGCGATTGTTGCAAATTACTTCATTAAGATTTGTGCTGATAATATCATTGAGATTGTTGCTGATTATATCATTGAGATTGTTGCTGATTATATCATTGAGATTGTTGCTGATTGTGTAATTAAATATATTGGATATATATATATATATCAATGAGATTGTTGGAGATATCATTGAGATTGGGTTTTACTGATTGTATTATTGGGTCTATTGGTGATAATATCATTGAAATTGTTGGTTATATCATTGAAATTGTGCTTATTATATCAGTAAATTTATTGGCGATAATATCATTGACATTGTAGCTGATTATATAATCAAGATTGTTTCTGGTTCTGTTATTGAGGTTGCCAGAGATAAAATCATTAAGTTTCTTGCTGATTATACAATTGAGTTCATTGGAGATAATATAATTGAAATTTTTGTTGATTATATCAATTGCATTGTTACTGATTATATCATTGCATTTATTGGAGATAATATCAATGAGTTTATTGCTGATTATATCATTGAGATTGTTGTTGATTTATATCATTGAGTTTGATGTTGATTGTATCATTGTTGTTGATGATATAATTCAGTTCTTTGGAGATAATATAATTAAAAATGTTGCGGATTATCTGAATGGGATTATTGCCGATTATGTCATTGAGATTGTTGTTGATTACATAATTGAGTTTATTGGAGATAATATTGAGATTGTTGCTGATTAGATCATTAAGTTTCTTTCTGATTTATTATTGAGTTTACTGGAGGTAATTTCATTGAGTTTGTTGCTGATTATATCATTGAGATTTGTGCTGATTATGTAATTGAGTTTATTCGAGATAATATCATTGCGATTGTTGCTGGTTATATCGTTAAGTTTATGGAGGTAATACTAGTGAAATTGTTGCTGATTGTATCATTGATATTATTGGAGATAGTATTGTTGAAATTGTTGCTGATTATATCATTGAGATTGTTGCTGATTGTATCAGTAAGTATATTGGAGGTAATATCATTGGGATTGTTGTTGATTATATCATTGAGTTTGTTGATGATTATATCATTGCATTTATTGGAGATAATATCATAGAGATTTTGCTGATTATATAATTGTGTTTCTTGGAGATTGTTGCTGATTATGTCATTGAGTTTGTTGATGGCTATATCATTGATTTGGGTGCTGATTATGTCATTGAGATTGCTGTTGATTATGTCATTGAATTTGTTGCTGATTCTATCATTGGAATTGCATTATTGACTTTGTTGCTAATTATATCATTGAGATTGTTGCTGATTATATTATTAAGTTATTGGAGATAATATCATTGACATTGTTGCTGATTACATCATTGAGTTTATTGGAGATCTGCCTCATACACGTCCATTAAACCTTGCCCTTCGCATCTTAAACCAATGCCTAAAACTGAATGATAAATCTATATCATTGAAATTGTTGCTGATTATGTCATTGAGACTGTTGCTGATTATATCCTTGAAATTGGTGCTGATTATATGATTGGGAGTTTTGCTAATTGTATCATTGAATTTATTGGAGATACTATCACTGAGATTATTGCATATTAGATGATTAGATAGTTACTGATTGGGACATTGTGTTTTTGAAGATAATATCATTGACTTCATTGCTGATTATATAATTCAGATAGTTGCTGATTACATTATTGAGATTATTGCTGATTATATCACTGAGATTATTGGAGATATTGAGATTGAGATTATTGCTGATTATATCACTGAGATTATTGGAGATATTGACATTGGGATTATTGCTGATTATATCATTGAGACTGTTACTGATTACAGCATTGAATTTGTTGCTGATTATATCATTGAGAATGCTGCTGATTATATGATTGAGATTGTTGCTGATTATATCATTGAGGTTTTTTTTGCTGATTATATCATTGAGCTGTTGAAGGTAATGTCATTGAGATTATTGCAGATTATGTCATTGTGCTTTTTGTTCTTTATTTGATTGAGTTTGTTACTGATTATATCGTTGAGTTTATTGCTGATTGTATAATTGAGTGTTTTTGCTGATTATGTAACTGGGTTTACTAGTGATTATATTATTGAATTTTCTGTTGATCGCTGGAGATATTATGATATCATGTTGAAGTGATGATGTCATTGTGCTTTTGGGTTAGTATTCGGAGTGATGATGTAATCATGTTTTTGTTTTGTTTTGATGGTATGATGTCTGGATGATGATGTAATTGTGTATTTGGGTTAGTGTTGTCGTGATGAGTGTCACTGTGTTTTGATATTGTGTCAGTGTTGATGATGTCATTGTATTTTTCATATGGCATTGGGGTGAGGATGTCATTGTATTTTTGATATAATATTGGAATGAAGATATCATTGTGTGTTTTGTATGGTGTTGGGGGGGATGATGCTATTGTGTTTTTGATATGGTGTTCGGGTGATGATGTCATTGTGTTTTATTATGGTACTGGGAACGATGATGTCATTGTGTTTTATTATGGTACTGGGAACGATGATGTCATTGTGTTTTCGATATTTTGTTGGGAACGATGATGTCATTATGTTTTTGGGTTAATGTTGAGGTGATGATGTCATTGTGTTTTTGGTGTGGTGCTGAGGGTGATTATGTTATTGTGCTTTTGGTTTCATGATGGGGCTGATGATATCATTCTGTTTTAGTGTAAATGTTGTGGTGATGATGTCACTGTTTTTTTGGCTTGGTGTTGGGGTAATGATGTCTTTGCGTTTTGGGGTTAATGTTGGGGTGATGATGCTATTGTGATTTTGCTACAATATTGGGATGATGATGTCATTGTGTTTTTTGATGTGGCGTTGGGGCAAATGATTTCATTGTGTTTTTGGGTTAGTGTTGGGGGATGAAGTCACCGTGTTATTGGCATGGTGTCGAAGTGATCATGTTATTATGTTAAAAAAATTTGGTTTAGTGTTAGGGTGATGATGTTATTATGATTTGGTTTAGTGTTAGGGTGATGATGTTATTATGATTTGGTTTAGTGTTGGGAGGGATAATATCATTGTGTTTTTGATATGCTATTGGGATGATGATGTAATTGTGTTTTTTCTATGGTGCAGGAGGTGATGATATCATTGCATTTTTGATGTAAAGTTGGGGTAATGACGTAACTGTGTTTTTTGTATGGTGCTAGGGTGGTGATGTCATTGAGCTTTTGATAAGGTGTCTGGATGATGATGACATTGTGTTTTTGATATGGTGCAGGAGGTGATGATATCATTGTATTTTTGGTGTAATGTTGGGGTGATGATGCTATTGTGTTTTTCATATAGTATTAGGGCTGATGATTTTATTTTGCTATTTTTTACATTTCTTTGTTTTTTTCAGACTTTGTTAGTGTTGACTTTTTTATTCTAACAGCTTTTGTAGTTCCTTTACTGGACTAATAACTTTTCTTCTCCACTTTTCTCCCTCAGGTGAAGTTGCTTTATGGAGCCTTGTGGTTCTTGCTATCGAACGATATGTGGTTGTTTGTAAACCCATGAGCAACTTCCGCTTTGGCAGTCAGCATGCCATTATGGGTGTTGGTTTCACATGGGTGATGGCTCTGGCCTGTGCCGTTCCCCCACTTGTTGGATGGTCCAGGTAATCACATTTGTAATACATTGCACCCCACCGCTTCAGTCATCCAAAGTCCAAATAAGCCAAAATCTTGATTCCCAAATCTGCTGGTTACAGCCTTAAGGAATTCCAATGGAATCATAGAATAATAGAATCATTACAGTGCAGAAGAAGGCCATTTGGTCAATCGAGTCTCCACAAACCACAATCCCATCTAGGCTCTATCCCCATAACCCCATTTATTTACCTTGCTAATCCCACTGATACTAAGGGGCAATTTATTATGGCCAATTCAACTAATCTGCATACTTGGGAAGAAACCAGAGCTCCTGGAGGAAACCCACGCAGACACAGGGAGAATGTGCAAACTCCACACAGTCACCCAAGGCTGGAGTTGAACCTGGGTCCCACAAGGCTAACCACTGCCACCATGCTGCCCTTAGATTTGTTAAATATGATTTCATGTTCGTAAATCTATGCTGCCTCTCTCTGATCCTGCCTTTATTTTCCAAGTGCTGTACTATTAAATCTTTTACAATGCACTCTCGCATTTTCTCCACTGCCAACATCAGGTTTACTGCACTATAATTCTTTGTTTGCTCTCTAACTCCCTTTTAAATAGTGGGGCCACATTATCTATCCTCTAATCTGTAGGAATTGTTCCAGAGTCTATAGATTCTTGGAAGATAACCATCAATGCATCCATTATTGGGATGTAGAAATTGGTGAAGAAATCAAAGTGTACGTTTGCCTTCATGGCAGGAGGATTTGAGAACAGGAGCAAGGATACCTTGCTGCAGTTACATAGACCTTGGTGAGATGGCATTTGGATGTCATTATCTCAGATAGGATGTTCTTGCTCTAGAGGGAGTGTAGCAAAGGTTTACCAAACTGATTCCTAGAATGGCAGGACTCACGTGTGAGGAGAGATTTGGTTGTTTAGGATTATATTTGATGGAGTTTAGAAGAATGGAAGAGAAGGGAATGGTTTAGTTTGGAGGGTCATTGCTTTTTATATTGGTCGGTGCAACATCGAAGGCCAAAGGCCCTGTTCTGTGCTGTAATGTTCTATGCTCTATGTTCTATGTTCTATTAATGAGGGGGAAATCTGATAGAAACTTGTAAAAATCTGATGGCACTAGATAGGGTAGATGCAAGAATGGTGGGGGAGTCCAGAACCAGGAGTCACAGTCTGAGGATACAGGGTAGACAGTTGAGGACTGAGATGAGAAGAAATTGCTTCACCCAGAGAATGGTGGGCCTGTGGCATTCTCTACCACAGAAAGCAATTGTTGCCGAAATATAATGTATTTTTAAAAAGGAGTTAGACATAGTATTTGGAGATAAAGGGATCAAAGGATATGAGAAGAAAGTGGGATGAGATTACTGAGTTAGATGATCAGCTGTGAATTACAGAACAGATTTAAAGGGCCGAATGTCATATTCCTGCTTCTATTTCCTATGTTTCTACGCTTTATGATATTAGCATTTCAACATCGTCACACTGTCACAAGAATATGATCTCACTTAAATCCCTGAGCTGAAATTAATAACCTATATAAATCTGATAATATCAAGAAAAATAGATGAAATAGGAAGAATAAAGCATAGACAAACAAATTTGTTCCAACACAGAATTCTCTCCAAAACATTTTAAGTGTCCCCACTTGGAAAACTGATTAGATTCCTGTTAGGAGGACAGGTATGATTCATTATTTCATCACACTTAGAAATTCTTTTGGTCTTTGGAGAGATTCTCACTGATTTTTGCCCACACTTTGTTTTGGAGTGGGACCTAAATGTGCTCACAAGGCCATTTTTAAAAGGTGACTTAATCTCCAGAAAACCCTGCAGATCCTTACTAATCATAGAATCATGGAATGCCTACAACTCAGAAGGAGACTATTTGGCCCACTGAACCTGCACTGACCCAGTTCCTAGCCCGTAACTCCACCTATTTACCTTGCTGGTCCCCTGATACTAAGGGGTAATTTATCATGGGTCAATCAACCTAACCCGCGCATTTTTGGATTGTAGGAGGAAACTGGAGCACTCAGAAGAAACCCACTCAGACACGGGAAGAATGTGCAAACTCCATAGTCACCCAAGGGCATAATTGAAAGCGGATCCCTGGTGCTGTGAGACAGCAGTGCTGACTATTGTGCCACTGTTTTAATTGACAGTGAAGAACCACATACCTCATTCGTTGGCATCAGACCCTCTCCCCCACTCCCACCCTGAAGTGAATGACACCTCATTATGGGATCACCAAAGGTGCCCCTTTTCTGCCCTCCCCCCCAAATTCTGCTGCCTTTCATGCTGTCCCCATGTTCCACCCACCAATTTTCAATGCAGAAATGCTAGAGGACAGAGGGTCTTGTATGAATGAGGAACTGAAGGAAATCTTTATTAGTCAGGAAATTGTATTGGGGAAATTGCTGGGATTAAAATCCAGATTAAATCCATAGGGTCTGAATCTCAGAGCATTCAAGGAAGTGGCTCTAGAAGTAGTGGACACATTGATGATCATTTTCCAGCATTCTATAGTTCTAGTGGATTGGAGGATAGATAATGTAATCCCACTTTTTAAAAAAACGAGGGAGAGAGAAAACTGGGAATTAGAATCCTGTTAACCTGACGTCAGTGAAAGGAAAATCCTGGAGTCAATTATTAAGGATATAATAATTGAGCATTTGAAAAGCGGTGTCAGGAACAGTCCAAGTCAATATGGATTCACTAAAAAGAAATCAAACTTGACAAATCTTCTGGAATTTTTTTGAGAATTTGACTAGTAGAGTGGGGAAGGGTGAACCAGTGGATGTTGTATATCTGGACTTTCAAAAGGCTTTTGACAAAGTCCCACACAGAAGATTGGTGAGCAAAATTAAAGCTCATGGTATTGGGGATAATGCATTGATGTGAATAGAGAACTGATTGGCAGACAGGAACTATAGAGTGGGAATAAATGGATTGTTTTCAGAGTGGCATGTAGTGACTAATGGGGTACCACAAGGTTCAGTGCTGGGACCCCAGCTATTCACAATACACATTAAAGCTTTGGGCAAAGGAATTGAATGCAATATTACCAACCTTGCAGACAATACTAAACTGGGAGGCAGTGTGTGTAGTGAGGAGGCTGCAGGGTGATATAGATAGATTGGCTGAATGGGCAAATGCTTGGCAATACAATGTGGATAACTGCGAGATTATCCACTTACGTGGCAGAAACAGGAAGGAAGATTATTATCTGAATGGTGACGGTTTAGGAAAAGGGGAAGTGCAAAGTGTCATGGTGGAACAGCAGCTGAATGTTGATATGCAGGTAAAGTAGGCAGTGTGGAAAGCTAATTGCATGCTCGCCTTCTAACAAGAGCATTTGAATATATGGGTTAGGATGTTTTGCTGCAGTTATACAGTGCCTTGGTACTTGGGACTAGCTGGGAGTGTATCATGGTCAGCATGAATTGGTTGAGCCAAAGGGTCTGTTTCTGTGCTGAATTCTCCATGATTGTATGGATGGGATTTTCCCACCACGCTAGTCCCAAACTTGAAAACTTTTCCTAAGGTCAGCAGACCTTTGCATGATCTGCCCTCCACCCGCTATGATAGACCTTGAGTATTGTGTGTAGTTTTGCTCTCCTTGTCTGAGGAAAGTCATTCTTACTATTGAGGGAGTCCAGCAAAGATTCACCAGACTGGTTCCTGGAATGGTAGGACTGATATATATGATATATATGCCGGCTGATTGGGCTTGAACTCAATGGAATTTAGAACAATGAGAGGGGATCTCATACAAACATATAACATCCTGATTGGCCAGAACAGGCTAGTTGTGGGAAGAGTGTTCCCGATGTTGTGAAGTGCAGAACAAGAGGTCACAGTCTAAGAATAAGGGGGAAGGCATTCAGGACTGAGCTAAGAAAGAACTTCTTCACTCAGAGAGTTGTGTATCTGTGGAAATAGTTTGTCAAATATGTTCAAGGGGGAGCTGGACGTGGCCTTTGTGGCTAAAGGGATCAAGAGGTATGGAAAGAAAGTGGAAGTGGGCTACTGAAAGTGCATGGTCAGCCATGATCATTGATGATGGTGCAAGTTCAAAGGACCAAATGGCCTACTCCTGCACCTATTTTCTATGTTCCTATGTGATCCTCCAGGCAATCTGGCATTGCCTTGCAGTGGCAACCTGGCAGCTCCAACCGGGCAATACCTAACAACTTGGCACCCTGGCATTACTACAAGGGATACACTTCAAATGTAATTAGCTGCAGGATAATCTGAGAGAGAGACTGTCTCTATATCAACACATGTCCTGTGGAGGTTCTGTGAGGCTGGCAGGGGCTGGTGTTTGGGGCAGACTGGGATTTTGGCCTCACTGGGTTGTTCCGGTAGTGGGTCACAGCCTCCAACCTTAAATGGGGGGCTGCGCAATTGCCTGCCCGTCACTGCAGCATTCTCAGCTGACAGTGGGTTAGGATTGCACCATACCTCCCATACAGGCCATCACCACTTTAATTTTGAATTAGATATCAGGAAGTGAATGCAAAACCACAAGAGTGCAGCAGTAGCACACACTTGCTGGTTTTCCATATCAGGAATGGCACACCATAGTTAAAATTCCACTCTGGCTTCTTTTATTCTAATAACTTGAGACTTCTTTACCTTTGCAGGTATATTCCTGAGGGATTGCAGTGCTCGTGTGGAGTTGATTACTACACCCCAAAACCTGAAATAAATAATGAGTCCTTCGTCATCTACATGTTTGTTGTACATTTCACGATCCCTCTAATTGTTATATTCTTTTGCTATGGTCGCCTAGTCTGCACAGTGAAAGAGGTAATTTCAAATACATTTCTTAGTTCTTTCTACTAAAGCAAAATACTGCAGAAGCTGGATCTCAAAAATAAACAATAGAAAATACTGGAAATACCCGTTAGTTCTGGCAACATCTCTTGGTCAATGAGCTTTCATCAGAACTTTGAAAAGTTTGATAAGATGGGAAGTAGATCAGATGAGGGAGGGCGCTAAATAAACAGAAAGGAAGGTCAGTGATCAGACAGAAAACAAGAGATATTGATTAGCACAAGAGTTGGTTATTCAGGAGAAAATGGGAGTGTTAATGGGACAAATAAAGGCATAAAAGATGTGGCTGAAGATGTTGTGAGTACAAAGAACAAAGAACAAAGAACAACACAGCACGGGAAACAGGCCCTTCGGCCCAACGAGCCCGCGCCGCCATCCTAACGTCTTAATGACATATAGAGACCAATATAGGGACAATTTGTTACCCAATCAGCCTAAGAGCACATTTTTGGGATGTGGGAGGAAACCGGAGCACCCGGAGAAAACCCACGCAACCACGGGGAGAACGCGCAAACTCCCGCAGACACAGGCCCAAATCCATGTGTCTGCACAGCAACAGCGATAGTCTCTGAGCTGTCATGTTGCCCATCTGATGGTCCAGTTTAAGCATACACTAACGACGTGAAGCACTAGGCCACTCCTGAGTAGCAGAATAATGAATGATAACCGCCTGAAAGCATTAACAAAATAAAGACCAAAACCTGTAAAGAAAAGGAAACCAAGTAGGGGCAAATATTATAGTCTAAAATTGTTGAACTCAGTGTTGAGTCCTGAAGGCTACAAGATGCCTGATTTTCTTTGTCCTTTGAAGGGTAGGGGGTTTTAGTTCAGTTGGGCAGCATGAATAGTGCAGTCTTGGAGAACTGAAGAGCCTGTTTCTGTGCTGTAATTTTCTTCGTTCTTTGTTCTTGAAAAGCTGCCCGTCTTGCTAAGTACTTAGAACCATGGGAGAATTTTCCTGTCCCACTCACACCAGGAATCATAGCAACAGGCTGGGGAAGTACCAACCATGCAAAGGTACACTGACTTCGGGGGCGATTTTCTAGTTTTGGAGTGAGTGAGATGGGAAAATCCCGCCTATACAGTCATGGAGGAATACAGCATGGAAACAGGCCCTTTGCCCCAATCAGTCCGTGTTAACCAATCAGTTCGTGTTAAAGCTAGCACGAGGGGGACATAGCTTTAAATTAAGGGGTGGTGGTTTTAGGACAGATGTCAGAGGTAGGTTCTTTACCCAGAGGGTGGTAAGGGTATGAAATGCCCTGCCTGTGTCAGTTGTAGATGCGCCAAGTTTGGTGGCGTTTAAGAGGTTAGTAGATAAGTTTATGGACGAAAAGGGAATGGTTTAGGTTAGAGGGTCATTGCTTTTTCCTAATTGGTCGGCGCAACATCGAAGGCCGAAGGGCCTGTTCTGTGCAGTAATGTTCTATGTTCTATGTTCTATAGTACACTTTCAGCTAGTCTCAACTGCCCACATTTGGCCCATATCTCTCTAATCTCTTCCCATTCATGTACTTCTCCAAATGCTTTTTAAATGTTGTTATTGTAACTGCCTCAACCACTTTCTCTAGCTGCTCATTCCATATACACCCCAACCTCTGCATGAAGGAGTTGACCCTCAGGTCCCTTTAAATCTTTCCCCTATCATCTTAAACCTATGCCTTCTATTTTTCAATTCTCCTTCCCTGGGAAAAAGACAATGTGCTTTCATCTTAACTATTCCCCTTATGATTTTATTCATCTCAATAAGATCACCCCACATTCTCCTACGTTCCAAGTAATAAAACCTGGCCAATCTCTCCTTATAACTCAGGCCCACTAATCCTGGAAACATCCTTGTAAATGTCCTTTGCACTCTTTCCAGTTTATCAATGTCTTTCCTATAACAATGTGACCAGAACTGTAAGCAATACTCCAAGTGTGGCTTCACCAAAGATTTATACAACTGTAACATAGGTTGAAATATCACAAGATTTCTTCCAAGTGTTGGTTGAGTTCCAGATGCGTTTTTTTTTGGGTGAGTTTTCAGGCACTCTGTCTGCAGAACTTTGGACCAGTCTGTTTCTGACCAGAAAGGCTGTGGGTGGGGGATTAAGATGTAAAGATGCCGGCGTTGGACTGGGATGGTAAGAACTCGGTAAGAATTTAGCAACACCAATTTTAAATCCAACCGATTTATTTGATAGTAAAATTGCAAGCTTTCAACACTCTTGTGTCTTCGTCAGGCAAATGCAGTGTTCTGGTCTGCAATAGCACACATCAGCACAGACAGTCAGAGATTGCTGATTAGAATGCAAATCCTTACATCTAACCTGCTATTCAAGTGTTAAAGTGGCTAACAATGTGTGTGAAGGGAATCGTGAGCATTGGTTAGAGAATTGTGTATTTTCACCAGACAGCACAGTAAGTGAGATTTTTTGCTAACCCAGGCAAGTTATGGGGGTTACAGATAGTGTGTCATGAAGCCAAGATCCCTATTAAGACCGTCCTCATGTGTGCGGAACTTGGCTATCAGTCTCTGCTCAGCGACTCTGCGCTGTTTAATGATTAATGCAGCCAACAGCCTGTAGAGGGAGGTATTGCACTTGTGCAGACCTCTGATGCTGCACATTAACAGTCATGATGTAGAGATGCTGGCGTTGGACTGGGGTAAACACAGTAAGAAGTCTGACAACACCAGGTTTAAATCCAACCCATTTATTGGATAGTAACTCGCAAGCTTTTGACCTTCTGGCCTTTGTCAGGTGACACCTCATTCACCTGACGAAGGCCAGAGGGTCGAAAGCTTGTGAGTTTACTATCAAATAAATCGGTTGGATTTAAACCTGGTGTTGTCAGGCACATTAATAGTAGCAGTGGTCTGACAGACACAGAGAGAGCTGTAAGCACCCTGCTACTGCAAGCAGTCTCAAGAACTGACCCACCCCTCTTCTGCAATCGTGAGTGCCCCTGCAAACTGATTGTGGACCCCATCCCCTCCCACCGATTGCAGCCCTGCCTCCCTCCCCCACTGATCGAGACCCTGCCGCCCTGCCCCCACCGATCATAGCCCTACTTACTTTTCCCACCAACTGGATACAAAGTGTTAGCAGCCCCTTCACTACAGGCCACTCTCCCATCAACCCTCTCCACAGGTCCCATCCCAATGACCCTGTCACACACTGACCTTGTCCCAGTGGGCATTGCCCAAATGCCAGACTGACACTGACTGTCACTGCCCGAGGGGCCCCCCCTGCTTTGCCCTGGGCCTCCCTGGGGAGCCTCAATAGCCTCTGGTTCCACTAGCGAGGCCAACTCGACTGTTCCCCGTTTATGGGGTGTCGGTGTTTTCCTCGCCAGAGAGAACCTGTCACGGCAAGGCCATGAAAAGCAAGCATGATTGAAAGCAGAGCTTGCAAAAGACACGGAGATCAACATTTAAATAAACTTAAATAAATTAACCAGCCTCTTGCCCATTTCCAACGAGAGGCTGACCGCACTGGAAATCTGGGTGTCGTAAAATCACACTGGGCGTGAAAACCAATCCAAATCACACTAGTCGGTTTACGCCCAATTTTATGGCATTTTTCCACTGCCAAATGGGTGTAAAGCAGCTGTAAAATCCTGCCCATAATGTCCCAACTCCTATACTCAATGCCTGGACTGATGATGTGGAGAAGTCGATGTTGGACTGGTATAAGCACAGTAAGAAGTCTCACAACACCAGGTTAAAACCCAACAAGTTTATTTGGTATCAACTGGTGACTAACCTGATGTTGTGAGACTTCTTACTGGACTGACGAATGCCTTTGTGACCACCCTGGCTCCCTATGAAGTCACTTTCAATGAACTACATACTTGTACTTCTTGATTTGTTTATTCCTCAACATTCCCCGGGGGTCCTACCATTCACTGTATTAATCCTACCCTGCCAATCCTCAAACTACTTCCCTAACTGATCAAAATCCCCTTGGGATTTTTCATAACATTCTTCTGTATCAAGGATACCTCCGACTTAGTATCATCTGCAAACTTATTAAACATGTCTGTATGTTCACATCCAAATAACTTACATAAATAATGAATAACAAGGGCCCTAACACTGACCCCTGAGACACACCACTAGTCATAACCCTTCAGTCTGAGAAACAACCATCAACTATCACTGTCTGCTTCCTCCCATTGAATCCTATTCATTCGCTCTTCCTGAACCCCATGCAACCTTATCTTCCAGATTAGTCTGCCATATGGGACAAAGAACAAAGCAGAAGAAGAAGAACAAAGAATAGTACAGCACAGGAACAGGCCCTT
The DNA here is from genome assembly GCA_024679065.1 of Sphyrna mokarran. Taxonomy (NCBI): domain Eukaryota; kingdom Metazoa; phylum Chordata; class Chondrichthyes; order Carcharhiniformes; family Carcharhinidae; genus Sphyrna; species Sphyrna mokarran. The sequence goes on along the minus strand of JAGIQG010000003.1, from coordinate 75,954,998 downwards.
TGGCCCTCCAAGCCTACACAAATCATGATGCCAGCCTAAACTTAAACCGTACGCACTTATGGAGTCCATTTCCTTCCATTCCCATCCTGTTCATGTATTGTCTAAATGCCCCTTAAATGCTGCTACCGTACCTGCTCACCACCTCCTCAGGCTGCGTGTTTCAGACATTCAAACATTCTGTAAAAAACTTGCCTTGTACATTTCCTCTAAACTTTTCTCCATGCACCTTAAACCTATGTCCCCTAGTACTTGACTTTTCTACCCTGTGAAAGAGCATCGGACTACTCACTCTGTCCATGCCACTCTTAATTTTATAAACTTCTATCACGTCGCCCTTCAACTTCCATCGTTCCAGTGAGAACAAACTGAGTTGGTCCAATCTTTCCTCATAACTAATACTCTCCAGACCAGGCAACATCCTGGTGAACCTCTTCTGTACCCTTTCCAAAGAATCCTTCTGATGTGACGGCCAGAATTCTAAATGAGGCCTAATCAGGTTCTGTACAGCTGCATTTTGACCTGCCAATTTTTATACTCAATGTCCTGATCGCTGAAGGCAGTCATGTCGTACACCTTTTCAATTCCTTTTCCACCTGCGTTGCCACTTTCGGTGATCAGTGAACATGTACACCCAGATCTCTCTGTCAATACGCCTAAGGATTCTACCACTTACTGTGTAATTCCTACATGTATTGGACCTTCTGAAATTCATTATCTTATATTTGTCTGGATTAAACTCTATCTGCCATTTCTCCACCTAATACTCATTCTATTCTCCTCCTTATCCATAGGCTGCTGCCCAGCAACAAGAATCAGAAACCACTCAGAGAGCTGAGCGAGAGGTCACTAGGATGGTGATAATCATGGTTGTCGCTTTCCTCATCTGTTGGTCACCATATGCTTCAGTGGCTTTCTACATCTTCACCAACCAAGGCAGTGAATTTGGGCCTATCTTCATGACAATCCCAGCTTTCTTTGCCAAAAGCTCATCGCTGTACAACCCTCTCATTTACATCCTGATGAACAAACAGGTAAGGAAAAAACATCCTCAAGACTGTCAAACACTCTCCCACCCTCTCACTTGCACAAAAACACCACCTCCCCGTAACCAATCTATATCAGTCTCAGTGTGTGTGTCTCTCTCTGCCAATATACGTACCCATTTCTCTGCCAGTGTGTCTATCTGTCTCTCCTCCTCTGCCAGTGTGGGTGTCTCTCTCTGCAAATGTGTTTTGTCTCTCCCTCTCTCTCTCTCTGCCCATATGTGTAACTCTCCATGTCGGCGGTGTATCTCTTTCTCTCTTCCAGTGTGTGTGTGTCTCTTTGTGCAGTTGTGAGTGTGTCCCTCTGGGCCAGTGTGTGTCTCTCTCTGTGCCAAAATGTCTATTTTGTTCTCTCTGTCAGTATGTGCGTCTTGGTGCCAATATGTGTGTTTCTCTGTGCCAGTGTGTGTGTGTGTGTGTGTGTGTATGTGTGTGTGTGTGTGTGTCTGTCTTTGTGCCAGTGTGTGTTCCTCTCTCTGCCAATGTGTCTGTCTCTCTCCCTCTCTATACCAGTATGTGTCTTTCTGTGCCTCTGTGTGTGTGTGTGTGTGTGTATGTGTCTCTCTCTCTCTACCAATATGTGTGTGTGTGTCTCTCTCTCTCTGCCTGCCTGTGTCTCATTCTCTGCCAGCATGTGCTAGTGTGTGTACCTCTCTGTGTGCCAATGTTTGTGTGCCTCTCTCTGTCAGTGCATGTGTCGCTCTCTTTGCCAGTGTGTGTCTCGCTCTGCCAGACTATATCTCTCTCTGCCAGTGTGTGTGCCTCAATGTGCCTGTATGTATATGCCTGTGTCTCTCTCCGTGCTAGTATGTGTGTGTGTCTCCCTCTCTGCCAGTGTGTATGTGTGTCTCTGTGCCAGTGTGGGTGTCTTTCTTTGCCAATATGTGTCTCTCTCTGTGCCAGTTTGTGTTCTTTTTCTGCCAGTTTGTGCCAATAAATGTGTCTCTCTGTGCCAATGTGTGTCTCTCTCTGTCAGTGTCTGTCTGCCAGTGTGTGCGTGTCTCTCTCTCTCTGACAGTCTGAGTCTTTGTCTGCCAGTTTGTGTGTGTCTCTCTCTCTGCCTGTGTGTGTGTGTCTGTGTCTCACTCTCCCTGCCAATGTGTGTGTGTTTCTCTCTTTCTGTCAGTGTGTGTGTGTTGCTCTCTGCCAGTCTGTGTATGTGTGTGTGTGTGTGTGTGTGTCTATGTGTGTGTGTGTGTGTCTTCTCTCTCTCTTCCAAAGTCTGACTCTGCCAGTGTGCATGTCTCTCTCTCTCTCTCTCTCTGTCAGTGTGTGTGCATCTCTCCTCGCCAGTGTGTGTTTATCTCTCTCTCTGTTTCTCTGCCAGTGTGCATGTATGTATGTGTGTCTCTCTCTCACTATCAGGGTGTGTGTCTCCCTTTCTGCCTGTGTGTGTATGTGTGTATGTGTCTCTCTCTCTCTCTCTCTGATTCTCTGCCACTCTGTGTCTCTCTCTTTACCAGTGTCTATATCTCTCTGTGCCAGTGTGCGTGTCTCTCTCTGCCAATGTATGTGTCTCCTCTCTGCCATTGTATGTGTGTGCATGTCTCTCTCCCTGCCAGTGTGTGTGCGTGTCTCTCATTCTGCCAGTGTATGTGTGTGTGTGTGTGTCTCTCTCTCCCTGCATCTGTATGTGTGTGTGTGTGTGTGTGTGTGTGTGTGTGTTCCTCTGTCTGTATGGGTGTATGTCTCTCTCTGTGCCAGTGGATACGTGTGTTTACCTCTCTCTCCCTCTGCCAGTGTGTGTGCATGTTGCTCTTGTCCAGTTGTGCCTCTCTCCCTGCCAGTATGTGTATCTCTCTCTGCTGGTTTGTGTGTGTGTCTCTGCCAGTGCGTCTCTCTCTCTCTCTTCCACTGTGTGTCTGTTGTGCCTGCTGCACAGATTCTTTTAATCATTATGCAGTGGACAAATAACTGCGAGTAGATATCTTGTTAGTACAAAACATATTTACTTAAGACACACAATCAATAATCACCCACCCAGCCAACAATAAGTTATCTTTACAGAAAATACTAGAGTTCAAGTTCAATATAAAGTCTTAACTTTGTGTGACTGGCAAGTAATCAAGCAGATATTAGCCTTTATCTGTGTGCCAGTCTCGATTGTCCTCTGTGTAATCTGGTCTTTTGGTCTGGTCCTCTGGTCTTCTTCTTTCCTTCTCGGGTGTGGTGGCTCTCCTCATGCTGGTTGCCTTGGCGACGGTGGGGTCAGAGACAGAGAGAGATTCTTGGTTGTGCAGCACCCTTTATACCCCATTGGGATTCGCACTCCTTTTGGCCATTGCCAATCAATCGATCAGGACTTGATCACCCTGATTGATAAGAGTCCAATCAGATTCTGCTACACCAATCCCTGACCATGTCTATAGGTGCTGACAGCATGTAGACTTCACACCTCCCTCCCAAAAAATGGGTTACGGCAACGTTATCTTTGGTAAACAATCCAGTTTGACCAGAAAGTCTCTTTTAGAACATAGAACATAAAACACTACAGCACAAACAGGACCTTCAGCCCACAAGTTGCACTGATCACATCCCTACTTACTAGGCCTATCTATAATCCTCAATCCCATTAAATCCCATGTACTCATCCAGGAGTCTCTTAAAAGACCTTATCGAATTTGCCTCCACTACCACCGACAGCAGCCGATTCCACTCACCTACCACCCTCTGAAGGAAAAACTTACCTCTGTACCTACTCCTCAGCACCTTAAACCTGTGTTCTCCCGTAGCAACCATTTCAGCCCTGGGAAAAAGCCTCTGAGAATCCATCCGATCAATACCTCTCAACATCTTATAAACCTCTATCAGGTCTCTTCTCATCCTTTGTCTCTCCGGGGAGAAAAGACCGAGCTCCCTTCATAAGGCATGCCCCCCAATCCAGGCACATTCTTGTAAATCTCCTCTGCATCCTTTCAAGAGCTTCCACATCCTTCCTATAGTGAGGCAACCAGAACTGCGCACAGTACTCCAAGTGGGGTCTGACAAGGGTCTTATAAAGTTGCAGCATTATCTTCTGACTCCTAACTCAATCCCTCTATTAATGAAGGCCAGTACACCATACGCCTTCTTGACCACATCCTCTACCTGCAAGGCCTATTTAAGAGTGCTATGCACCCGGACCCCCAGATCCTTCTGATCCTCAACACTGCTAAGATTCCTACTCTTGATATTATAATCCTTCATCCCATTGGTCCTGCCAAAATGTATCACTACACATTTATCCGTGTTGAAGTCCATCTGCCACTTCTCCGCCCAGTCTTGCATCCTATCAGGCTAATGGGATACAGGGACAGGTAGCTAGATAGATAAGTAACTGGCTTAGTAATAGGAGACAGAGAGTATTAGTGGAAGGGTGTTTTTCTAGCTGGAGGTCACTCACTAGTGATGCGTCGCAGGGCTTAGTACTGGGACCTCTTCTATTTGTAATATATATAAATGACTTGGGAGAGGGAGTGAGTGGAGTGATCAGCAAGTTTGCAGACGATACAAAGATGGCTGGACTTGCGGATAGTGGGGAGCATTGTCAGGCGATGCAGCAGGACATAGATAGGCTGGTAGCTTGGGCAGACAGATGGCAGATGGAATTCAATCCTGATAAATGTGAGGTGATGCATTTCAGGAGAAAAAATGTAGGGGGGAGGTATATGATAAAGGGTAGACCTATTAAGAGTATAGAAAGGCAGAGGGACCTGGGGGTGCAGGGGAACAAGTCTCTGAAGGTGGCAGAGCAAGTGGAGAAGGTTGTGAAGAAAGCATATAGTATGGTAGCCTTTATAGGAAGGGGTATAGAGTACAAGAGCTGGCCTTTAATGTTGCAGTTGTATAAAACGTTGGTTAGACCTCATTTGGAATACTGCATCCAGTTCTGGTCACCTTACTACCAGAAGGACGTGGAGACTCTGGAGAGAGTGCAGAGGAGGTTTACCAGGATGCTGCCTGGTATGGAAGGTCTGAGTTACGAGGAGAGGTTAGGCAAATTGGGACTGTTTTCCTTAGAAAGACGTAGACTTAGAGGAGATCTAATAGAGGTGTACAAGATTATGAGGGATATAGATAAACAGGGTTAAGCTTTTTCCTAGTGTGGACTCGAATAGCACGAGGGGTCACGGGCTTAGGGTGAGGGGGGTAAGGTATAATTTGGATGCTAGAGGGAGTTTTTTCACACAGAGGGTGGTGGGGGTGTGGAATGCGCTGCCAAGTAAAGTGGTGGAGGCAGGTACTCTGGAGTTATTTAAGAAATACTTAGATGGGCACATGAACAGAATGGGAATGGAGGGGTATAGAAAACTGATTTAAATAGGGATCATGAGCCTTGGGAGTCCCTGGGAAGTGTGTAAATAGATGATGATATTGATGTACTTGTTTTTATCCTACAGGTGTTTTGGTCCACCTTGTTGTCTAACGAGGGGCATACACGCGATGGGTCGTGAGAGGACTGCTCTTGGATTTTTTTTGAGAGTATCCTAGTGCTTCACGTCGTTAGTGTACGCTTGACCCGGACCATCTGATGGGCAACACGACAGCTCAGTGGCTATCGCTGTGCTGTGCAGATACATGGATTTGGGCCTGTGACTGTGGGAGTTTGCACATTCTCCCCGTGCTTGCGTGGGTTTTCTCCGGGAGCTCCGGTTTCCTCCCACATCCCAAAGATGTGCTCTTAGGCTAATTGGCAAAACAAATTCTCCCTAAATTGTCTCAAATTTGGTTTTCAATCTATAAACACGGACAGGGATCGCGGGTAGAGGTGGGAACATCGAGGTGGCGGCGCGGGCTCGTTGGGCTGAAGGGCCTGTTTCCCGTGCTGTTTTGTTCTTTGTTCTTTGTTCTTTTCTCTATCTGTGTCACTCTGCAACCTCAGACATCCCCCAGACTATCCACAACACCACCAACTTTGTGTCATTGGCGAAGTTACTAACCCATCCCTCCACTTCCTCAACCAGGTCATTTACGAAAATGACAAATGTTGTCCTGGAGATGACCCGTAATCCTGTATATTCACTCGTCTGAGTTGCAGCTTGTTTATCTCTGTCTTTCAGGCTGCAGCCTGCTATTTTAGTTCTTGCCCAATTGTCCCAGAGTACCTTACAAATCACCATTTTAGATGGCCCGTTTAGCCACATGTCTCTCTCTCTCTCTGTCTCTCTGTTAGTACATATGTCTCTCTCTGCCAGTGAATGTGTGCCCCTCCTTTCCAGTGTGTGTGTGCGTCTCTCTCTTTCTGCCACTGTGTATCTCTCTCGCTTTGCCAGTGTGTGTGTCCCTCTCTCTGCCAGTCTGTCCGTGTCTCTCTTTGACAGTGCGTGTGTGTGTGTGTGTGCGTGCGTGTGTGCGTGCGTGTGTGCGTGTGTGTGTGTGTGTGTGTGTGTGCCTCTCTCTCTCTGTCAGTGTGTGTCTCTCTCTGTATGCTGGTGTGTGTGCTTCTCTCTCTGCCAGTGTTTGTGTCTATGTGTCTCTCTCTCTCTCTGCCAGTGTGTGTCTCTAACTTTCTGTCAGTGTGTGTGTGTGTGTGTGTGTGTGTGTGTGTGTGTGTGTGTGTGTGTGTGTGTGTGTGTGTGTGTGTGTGTGTGTGTGTGTGTGTGTGTGTGTCTGCCAGTGTATATCTCTCTCTCTTTCTTTTTGCCAGTGTGTGTATCTCTCTCTGCTAGTGTGTGTGTCTTTATCTCTGCCACTGTGTGTGTGTGTATGTGTGTATCTCTTTGCCAGAATGTGTGCTTCTCTGCCATTGTCTTTCTCCCCAATCTGTCTCTCTGCCAGTGTGCATTGGTCTCTGCTATTGTGTGCCTCTCTGCCAGCTTGTTTGTCTCTCTGTCTTTGCCAGTGTCTGTGTGTGTCTATGTGTCTCTCTGCCAGTGTGTCTCTCAGCCAGTGTCACTCAGTGCCAATGTTTGTCTGAGTGTGTGTTTGTGCACGCGTATGTGTGCATGTGTCTCTGCTGGTGTGGTGTCTCTCTCTGCTGATGTGTGTGTCTCTCTGCTAGTGCGTGTTTGGTTCTATATTAGCGTGTTGTCTTTCCACCAGTGTGTATGTCTCTGCCAGCGTGTATGTCTGCGTGTGTGTCTTTATGTTAGTGTGTGTGTCTCTTTCTCTCTCTTCCAGCGTATACTTCTCTGTTTCTCTACCAGTATTTGTTTCTATTTTTTTGGCAGTGTGTATATGTCTCTATGTCTTTGCCAGTATGTGTGTCTCTATCTTTTTGTCAGTGTGTTTGTCCATCTGTATCATTGTGTGTGTGTCTCTCTTTCTGCCAGTGTGAATGTGTCTCTCTTTTCCCTAGTGTGTGTATGTGCCTCTCTCTCTGTCAGTGTATGTGTGTCTCCCTCTTTGCCTGTGTGTGTGTGTGTGTGTGTGTGTGTCTGTCTGTCTGCCAGTGTGTCTATCTCTCTGCCAGCGTGTGTATCTCTACCAGTGTGTCTGTGTATCTCTACCAGTGTGTCTCTCTGTGCCAGTTGTGTGTCTCTCTGCCAGTGAGTGTCTCTATCTGCCAATGCCTTTGTGTCTTTACCAGCTTGTGTATGTCTCTGCCAATGTGTGTTTCTCTATCTGCCAGTGTGTATCTGTGTCTGCCGGTGTGTGTATCTCTCTGCCAGTGAGAGTGTCTATCTTCGTGGATTCTTACTGCCTAGATATTGACTATTGTGATACCACACAGTAACTGTTGTGAAATGATGTACAGCTCCTATTGCATGTCTAACTAAGGAGGAATTTGCAGGCTTGCTGGTGAGCTGACCAGATGATTGGTTGTGCTGAGATGTTCGAGCTTGACTTTTGCACTCTTTGATCTCCACCTGTTAGCCCGGAATTGACTGTTTTTATCTCTTTCCTAGTTCCGTAACTGCATGATCACCACCCTTTGTTGTGGCAAGAACCCATTCGAGGAGGAAGAGACAACTTCAGCCAGTGCCAGCAAGACAGAAGCTTCCTCCGTCTCCTCCAGCCAGGTGGCTCCTGCATAAAAGCTCGTTTCAGCAAACTCGAGTGAGCCAGAGGCCGAAGCTGCATTCTCCAAACAAACTGACGGTGTCAAGGTTTGAAGGCCCAAGATATTGAAACAAAAACAAGTCCAAGCATCATGAAATAGTGGAACTTTTCAACTGCGTGGCGAATATTTGAACAGAATGAATCACTCTGTCCTGAGCTTTCTGACTAAATCATCAGAGTCCATCAGTAAGACTCCCAGAGCTGCCATGCTGTGAGGATATTGTACATTATTACATTCACAGCAGCCATCTATAGGACTAGCCATTATTTCTAAAATTCAAATGCTTTTTTAAAATCCCTCCTATTGACAATAACCCAATGTAACTTCCATGTCCAGGTCTAATCTAGCAGATATAGAACCAGTTAATAAAGAGCACATTGCAAATAGTCTTGCCTCCTGTTTTTTTATTCCATTCAGTTCTCAGCTGAATCTGACAGCAAGACATTGCCTTTACTGTTTAGGCACATGACACTCTTCTGATCTCAACATCATATTCAACACTTCAGATGATTAGGTTTCCCCCACCTCGATCCCTTTGTGTCTAATTTATTTAATTTTTATCTGTTCTCTATCTTTTATTTCTTTATTGTCTTTCTTCATTTTCTCCCCCTCATTTTTTGATTTATCGCTCTTTTCTTACCTTTTCTCCCCCCTTCTTCCCTTTCCCCCTTTTTTTCAATTTTATCTCTCTCCCACCTAGCTCCCCACTTCCCACCACCCCTCCTCCTCCCCCTCCCCCCCCTCCTCCTCTCTCTCTCCCCCTTTATTTTCATCTGTCAGTTTACCCTCTCATTTCAGCTTCTCTGTCGTTTGGCCATCCACAATTGTTATTCTCTCCGTGGACTGCCATTAGCACCTCTTAGTCTTTTCAAAAGAGAAAATGTTGGAAAATCTCAGCAGGTCTGGTTGCATGGGCAGCACAGTGGCACAGCTGCTTCACAGCTCTAGGGTCCTGGGTTCAATTCCTGGCTTGGGTCACTGTCTGTGTAAAGTTTGCACATTCTCCTCATGTCTGTGTGCGTTTGCTCTGGTTTCTTCCCACAGTCCAAAGGTGTATGGGTTAGGTTGATTGGCCATGCTAAAAAATTGCTCCTTAGTGTCTTCAGATGCATAGGTTAAGGGGATTAGCAGGTGGGATATGGGGTTAGGGCCTGGGTAGGAGTGTGGTTGGTGCAGACTCGATGGGCCAAATGGCCTCTTTCTGCACTGTAGGGTTTCTATGATTTAAGATGATCCGTAAGGAAAGAACAGAGTGCATTTCTGTTTTTTGTCAAAGCCTGCTTGCTTTTATCTTAGTCTTTCCCCTTGTTTTGTGGTTATGACTCATCTTTCATTCCCTCACCCTGCATTATAAATAGCTCCCAATTTCTATGCCTTTTTGCTTTGAGAAAGGGTCATCTGGGCTTGAAACATCAGCTCTTCTCTCCTTACAGGTGCTGCCAGATCTGCTGAGATTTTCCAGCATCTTTTGGTTTTTTAGTAAACTTTCTTGTGTGTCACCATTCTGTGGTGCAGCAGATATTGCCACTCCCTCTTTAACTTTCAATGCCCAAGATCCCACTAGTGGGCTTTCACACAACTCTTACCAACCCTATCACCAATCTTCAGATTGATAATTGACCCATTGATGATTGATGGAATTCTTCTTCTGAGTTCAGTCGCCCATTTGCTGTGCTCTCCATCCTTGTTACATTGTCCTGCTCCTCCTCAGGGCCCTTACCTTGCTGAGGGTTAGATGCAGTTACTTCTACTGCTATCCTGATTTGCTCCTGATAGTTCATGTTGTTAGAAATAAATCCATTTTGCTGAAAGTATCGCTTGCTATTTCAATTCTTTTGATAGTTGCTGTGTCACACTGAACTTCCTCCTTAATGATCAAGGTACACAAATCAGTCTACCAGTGCTCCCTTGGCTCCGTCAGTTGACGTTTGTTTTGTTCTGATAACCGTTCCTTCGTTTTTTTTTGCCAGCATTGTTTATATGGTGATTATCCGTTTAAGGATCAACCTGCAGAGCAAGGTTCATGGCGGCACAGTGGTTAGCACTGTTCCCTCATAGCGCTAGGGGCCTGGGTTCAATTCCCAACTTGAGTCTGTGTTGTAGTTTGCAAATACTGCCCATGTCTGCGTGGGTTTCCTCCCACAGTCCAAAGATAGGAGCAGGAGGAGGCCATTTGGCCCTTCGAGCCTGCTCCACCATTCATTATAATCATGGCTGATCATCCAACTCAATAGTCTAATCCTGTTTTTTCCCCCATCACCTTTGATCCCATTTGCCCCAAGTGCTATACGCAGCCACCTCTTGAATACATTCAATGTTTTGGCATCAACTACTTCCTGTGGTAATGAATTCCAAAGGCTCACCTCACTTTGAGTGAAGAAATGTCTCCTCACTTCCGTCCTAAATGGTCTATCCTGACCCTGAGACTGTGACCCCTGGTTTGGAACTCCTCCATCATCAGGAGTATCCTGCCTGCATCTACTCTGAATAATCCTGTTGAAATTTTATAAGTCTGTATGAGATTCCCCTTGTTCATCTGAGCTCCAGTGAAAATAATCCTAACCTCATCAATCTCACCTCATACATCATCCCCAGAATCAGTCTGGTAAACCATCACTGCACTCCCTCAAGGACAAGAACATCCTTCCTCAGAAAAGGAGACCAAAACTGCACACAATCCTCTAGATGTGGCCTCACCAAGGCCCTGTATAATTGCAACAACACATTCCTGCTCCTGTACTTGAAACCTCTCGCAACGAAGGTTGGCATACCATTTGCCTTCTCTACCACCTGCTGCACCTGCAAGATGAGCAAGTTGGGTGGATTAGCTATGCTAAATTGCCTCTTAGTGTCAGGGGGACTAGCTAGGGTAAACGCAAGAGTTATGAGAATAGGGCGATTGTGTTCGGTGCAGACTTGACGGGCTGAATGGCATCCTTTGGCACTGTAGGATTCTATGATACAATGATTCCACATGATCTGGGGAACCAACTGGGGAGCAGGGCAAGGCGGGGAGAGAACATTGTTGGGAGCTGGCTGCAGCCATGAGACTGTAAGCCTCTGTATAACCTTTACCTGTAAACAGACATATGGTTGTTTTGTCCATAATTATTAGTTAACTTCAGCTGTAATCCATTTAAATGCTTTTTAGTCTCGGGAATTGACACGGTGTCATCTGTATATTTAATATTGTTTATTCCACCAATATATATTTCATCAAGGAGTTTTTTTCTCTCTGAATATCACTTCAGTGCTGAGATAAAACTCAACCCTGAAATATTCTTCCTTTGATCTGTATCTAAACTAACTCTGTCTTAAACATCCTTACAAAAATTGTTTGGATCCAGAACAATTTTTCCACTAGTTTTGGGCCTTTCCCATTCATTCCCATGTTCCTCGGACTTTCCATCTTAGCTTTTATTGGTGGGGGGATTGAAACATTTTATTGGTAGGGGGATTGAATTTCGGAGCTGCAACTGTACAAAACTCTAGTGCGGCCGCACTTGGAATATTGTGTACAGTTCTGGTCCCCACATTATAAGAAAGATGTGGAAGCATTGGAGAGGGTACAGAGGAGGTTTACCAGGATGTTGCCTGGTATGGAGGGCAGGTCTTATGAAGAGAGGCTGAGGGATTTGAGATTGTTTTCGTCAGAAAGAAGGCGGCTAAGAGGAGACCTTATTGAAACATATATGATTAGAGGTTTAGATAGGGTGGACAGTGGTAGCCTTTTTCCTAGGATGGAGGAAGCTAGCACGAGGGGACATAGCTTTAAATTAAGGGGTGATAGTTATAGGACGGATATCAGAGGTAGGTTCTTTACCCAAAGGGTGGTAAGGGTATGGAATGCCCTGCTTGCTGCAGTTGTAGATGTGCCAAGTTTGGGGGCGTTTAAGAGGTTAGTGGATAAGTTTATGGATGAAAAGAGAATGGTTTAAGTTAGGGGGTCATTGCTTTTTCTTAATTGGTTGGCGCAACATCGAAGGCCGAAGGGCCTGTTCTGCGCTGTAATGTTCTATGTTCTATGTTCCGTAAGTATTACACTTTTAAACAGAGATCAAGAGAATTTCTTTCTCAGAGGGGCAGTACGGTGGCACAGTGATTAGCACTGCTGCCTCACAGCGCCAGACTCAGGTTCGATTCCAGCCTTCATTGTCTGTGTGGAGTTTGCATGTTCTCCCCATGTCTGCTTGGGTTCCCTCTGGGTACTTCAGCTTCATCCCATAGTCCAAAGATGTGTACGTTAGATGGATTGGCCATGCTAAATTGCACCTTCGGGTTTCAAGGTGAGAAAGCTAGGAGAATTAGCATAGGATTACGGGGCTAGGGTGTGGGCTAGGCCTGGGTAAGATGCTCTATTGGAGAGTCAGTGTAGTCTCAATGGGCCGAATATTCCTTCTGCAGTGTAGGGTTTCTATCGTTCAATGGTTGTCAATCTCTGAAATTCTCTTCCTCAATAGATTGTGGAAACAGAATCTTAAAATCTTTTTAAGAGAGAGCTAGATAAATTCTTGATTAACAAGGGAGTGAAAGATTATCAGGGTTAGGTAGGAATGTGGCGATATAGGTCACATTCAGATCAGCCATGATCTAATTGAATGGCGAAATAGGCTCGAGGGGCCTACTCCTGCCCCTAGTCCAGACATACATACATTCATGATTCACATGACCAAATGCTATTTCATCGTAACATCGGAACACTTTGTTATCTATCTCACGGTACAGTCACAGATAGTTCTCATGTTAAAGCTTCTCACTGAGTTAAGTTGGCACAATAAAATGTGTACTTCACTGACCTCTCCCCCAAGCACACTCTTGGTGGGCGTGTGGCACTGGGGATAAGGGTATGGTAGAAGGTGGGGGTGGGGATGGGATACCAGGCTGGGGTTCTGTGGTTGGGGATTGGGGGGGAGGTGAGCTGTGGAGTGGGAGATGAATTTCCTATCGGCATGGTGACAGCGGAATGTGCACTCCTGTCCTGATGGTTCACCATTCCCTTGGGGCTGGCCTACAGATATTTGCCATCTTGTTAATGAGATGCCGCTTCTCACCCACTGCCTGATAGTCCATCCTGCTGCCAGTCTGAGATCTTTAGGCATGTGGGCAGTAGCCTGGACCAGACCCCGAGGCAGTTCAAGGCATGGAAAGCTGGGGTTGTGTGACCAGTGAGCCTGATACGCCAGTGCAGCCAGTGGAACATCTACAAGAGCGTGCAGAAACTTGTACCTCTTGCTGCTGCTGTTCAGCTGCATGTGGTACTGCTGGATGGTGATGATCTGTGCTGGGGAGTAGGGGATGGAAATTAAACAGGGAGAAGATAAATAAAGAGGTGATGTGGGTGTATATGCCTGGTGGACAGTTGGGGGAGGACCATGGGAGAAATTGGGGAAGGTAAAGGAAAGAGGGAGATGCTGTGGAGGTTATGAAATGGCTGAGAAGTTCCATGCAAAGGGAGGGGGTGAGGGTGCAGATGTAACCCGGAATTAGGAAGAAGAGGCCAAACAGGTTTAGAGGGAAAGGTTCCTGATGTCAACTGTTAAATTCTGGGGGGGCACTCTGAGGAAATTGGTGATAAGAAGGAACTCTAAGGACTAAAGAAGGCAGTGGGAGCTGGGAGAGTGAGTGTCCTGTTATATTGAGTGGAAGGTGCTGAGTGAGGTTTGTCAGCCTCAGCGAAAATGGAACTGGATTCTGGGTGTTGGTATGATAATGGAAGCACGATGATTGTCATTGGGCTAAGTTCCATGTCATGAGCTCGGGGAAGTTTATGGTGTTAAACCAGGAGGGTTTATGGGAAGGTGGATTGTGGGGATGTTGAATGTACAAAGAACAAAGGAAAATACAGCAAAGGAACAGGCCCTTTGGCCCACAAGTCTATGCTGATCATGATGCCCTGACTGAACTAAAAGAATATAGATAAAAATCCAGATACTGTCAGCATTTTTCTCCCCTTACGGATGCTGCCAGACCTGCTGAGATTTTCTAGTATTTCCTCTTTTGGTTTCAGATTCCAACATCTGCAGTAATTTGAAGTTAGATAAGTCCCCTGGCCCGGACGGGATTTACCCTAGGATTCTCTGGGAGGCGAGAGAGGTGATTGCAGAGCCTCTGGCTCTGATCTTCAGGTCGTCGTTGGTTACGGGTGTGGTTCCGGAGGACTGGAGGATAGCGAATGTGGTCCCATTGTTCAAGAAGGGGAAGAGAGATTTTCCAGGGAATTATAGGCCAGTGAGTCTTACTTCTGTTGTGGGCAAAGTATTGGAGAGAATTATTAGGAATAGAATTTATAGTTATTTAGAGAGAAATGAATTGATTGGAGATAGTCAGCATGGTTTTGTGAAGGGTAGGTCGTGCCTTACTAATCTCATTGAGTTTTTTGAAAAAGTGACCAAAGAGGTGGATGGAGGTAAGGCAGTTGATGTGGTATATATGGACTTTAGTAAGGCGTTTGATAAGGTGGCCCATGGAAGACTTCTGCAGAAAATGTAGATGTATGGGATAGAGGGTGATTTAGTTAATTGGGTTAGGAATTGGCTAGCAGATAGAAGACAGAAGGTCGTGGTTGATGGAAGTTATTCATCGTGGAGTTCGGTGACAAGTGGTGTACCTCAGGGATCTGTTTTGGGGCCCCTGCTGTTTGTAATTTTTATAAATGATCTGGATGAGGGTATTGAAGGATGGATTAGTAAATTTGCAGATGACACCAAAGTCGGAGGAGTGGTAGATAGTGAAGAGGGGTGTTCTAGTTTGCAGAGAGACTTGGACAAGTTGCAGAGCTGGGCCGAGAGGTGGCAAATGGAGTTTAATGTGGAAAAGTGTGAGGTAATGCACTATGGCAGGAATAATAAATGTGTAGAGTATAGGGCTAATGGTAGGATTCTTAATAGTGTTGATGAACAGAGGGATCTTGGTGTATATGTGCATAGATCCCTGAAAGTAGGCAGTCAAGTCGATAAGGTTGTTAAGAAGGCATATGGAGTCTTAGCTTTTATTGGTAGGAGGATTGAATTTCGGAGCCGCAACGTCATGTTGCAACTGTACAAAACTCTAGTGCGGCCGCACTTGGAGTATTGTGTGCAGTTCTGGTCCCCGCATTATAAGAAAGATGTGGAGGCATTGGAGAGGGTACAGAGGAGGTTTACCAGGATGTTGCCTGGTATGGAAGGCAGGTCTTACGAAGAGAGGCTGAAGGATTTGAGATTGTTTTTGTCAGAAAGAAGGCGGCTAAGAGGGGACCTAATTGAAACATATGAGATGATTAGAAGTTTAGATAGGGTGGACAGTGATAGCCTTTTTCCTAGGATGGAGAAAGCTAGCACGAGGAGACATAGCTTTAAATTAAGGGGTGGTGGTTTTAGGACAGATGTCAGAAGTAGGTTCTTTACCCAGAGGGTGGTAAGGATATGGAATGCCCTGCCTGCGTCAGTTGTAGATGCGCCAAGTTTGGTGGCGTTTAAGAGGTTAGTAGATAAGTTTATGGATGAAAGGGAAATGGTTTAGGTTAGAGGGTCACTGCTTTTTCCTAATTGGTCAGCGCAATATCAAAGGCCGAAGGGCCTGTTCTGCGCTGTAATGTTCTATGTTCTATGTAATTTGCTTTTACTTAAAAATAACTTTCTGCCCTTACTCTGTCTGTATCCCTCTATTCCCTACATATTCATGTACCCATATTGCTAATGTGCCTGCTTCCACTACTACCTCCGGCACCACATTCCAGGCACCTAATGCATTCTGTGAAAAACTTCCCCTACACATTTTTTTAAAGTTTTTCCCCCTCATCTTGAACCTGTGTCCCTTTGTAATAGACACTTCCACCCTGGGAAAAAGTCCCTTTATCCACCCTGCCTGCACCTCCCATAATTTTTTAGATCTCTATCAGGATGGTTGTAGAGATTTGCCTTTCAAACTAGAGGCCTGTGACCAGCGGTGTGCCTCAAGGATCAGTGCTGGGTCCACAATTATTTGTCATTTATATTAATGATTTCAGTGAAAATATAGGAGGCATGATTAGTAAATTTGCAGATATAACTAAGATTGGTGGCATAATGGACAGTGAAGAAAGTTAATGGGATCTTGATCAATTGGGCCAATGGGCTGACAAATGGCAGATGGAGTTTAATTTAGACAAATGCAAAGTGATGCATTTTAGTAGATTGAATCAAGGCAGGACTTACTCAGTTAATAGGAGGATGTTAGAGAGAGTTATAGAACAAAGAGGTTGAGGGGTAATATTCAAGGCTCCTTGAAAGTGGAGTCACAGGTAAACAGAATAGTGAAGAAGGCTTTCAACGTGCTACAAAGAGTGCAGAAGAGATTTACTAGAATGCTACTGCAGTGCTGCCCCTCCAGCCTCCAGCCAACAGCCCAATTGTGGCCCCATGATAATTCCTGAGCCAGCCCTGACCGCCCTCCCCTGTTTCAAAGAGCCCCGATGTCCAGCCCACACCACACCACCCACCAGCAGTGGCAATTCTTCACCCCCTCATCACGGTAAACTTCCTTTCCCCCCCCCAACTAACCACCCTGGGGTCAGATTACTCCTCCCCCCCTGGGAGGCAGGCCCCGCCTCTTGGCAGACAGACCAGACCCCTCTCCTCCCCCAGCCTGCCCTAAACACTTGGAACAATCCCAATGTAGAGTGGCAGCAGGACCCCCCTCACCTCTACCTACAATAGGTCCCACCCCCTTGGCACTGCCTGATGCCCGGTGGGCAGTGCTAAGGTGCCATCTGGGCATAGGCACTTTGCCCCTTGGGCAGTGTCAGGGGCACAGGCTGGCACTGCCAGGGTGCCCATGCCCAGGGAGCAACATTCCCCCGCTGTCTGACTCCTTGCCAATTGTCTCCCCTTCATTCCAGTGCAGTCTCCCGCTAGTTCCCCAATTGTGGGGAGATACTCTAAACCCCAACGGAATGAAGTATTCCTGGTAATGCAGGAGATTCAATCAGGACCAGTAATTCCCAATAATGAAATGTAAAATATGTTTAAAACAGATTAAAAAAAGATTCAAATTACCCGTCTTGCCACCAGTTTCCAATGTGACCTGATCTCCAACTGTTCTCTGGCTCTGGGAGATGCACATGTATTCCTGGCACAAATCCTGGAACAGGCCACTGACGCTCATCTCCCACCCTAACCCTCCAGAAAAGTTGTGGGTTGTGTTGGGAGAATTTCCCAACTCTTGTGCTCAATTCCACAGCTAATGAAGGGGAATATGCCATATGCCTTCTTAGTCATCTTGGCCACCTATGTTGCCACTTTTAGGGAACTGTGGACCTCCTGTATGTTAAAATTCCGAAGGGAATATTATTATTGGATGTTGACCTCTATCAGAAAAGTCACATACAGCACAGCAATTTGTATATATCCAGAGCCTCGAAGTTAAGATCTCCAGATGCTGCATTAGGAGTGGGAACAGTGAGGGGTGAGCAAAGCAACACATCAGCTCAGCTGGACAATGGAGGGGGAGACCCAATCCCGTGTGTTGCCAATGCCAGGCTATGGGACAGAGGAGAATGTGAGTGCAGAGTGTATCTTGCCCCCTGCACATGCATGATTCCGACGGACATAAATACAGCATTGGGTGCACCCCTACCGTGGCAGTCCCATTTCCTGGGATGCTCCCCTATCCTGGGTGATTCCCTATCATGTAGTGTCTCCCTTTCCTGGAATGTCTCCCTGACCTGGAGCGTCTCCTTATCCTGGAATGTCTCCCTGTCCTGGAGTGTCTCCCTATCCTGGGATGTCTCCTTATCCTGGGAGCTCCCTCCCCCTGGGGTGTCACTTTGAAAATGTTGGGGAAAAGATTGTAGAGACTTACAGACTATGAATTGCTACCAAACTACACCATTAAAGTGTAAGTGCAAAGTGCTGGAACATAAATGATCATAGTTTTCCTGTCACATCTGCAGTTTGGGGTGGAGGCACCATGTTGAGCAGTTTACCCTCATAACTTGGAAGACCTCTTTTCTGTGAGCCAGAGGCCTCCCCCCCCCCCCCCCCCCCCCCCCCCCCCATGGGGGAGGAGCGGTCTGGCCCCGGAGTGGTTAGTGGGGGGAGGAGGAAGTTTACTTTGTTGTCCTGCTGTGGGGCAGCTGTTTGGTCATAAAGAATGAAGTTGAAGGGGTGGCAATTGGTACAGGGAACAGGGGTGGGGGAGGTTGGGGTTATCCAGAGTGCCAAGTAAGGGTCCCAGGAAAGGGAAAAGACTCCAAGATAGGGAGACAGATCCAAAGGGTGGCATGGTGGCATGGGGAGGGGGAAGGGCAAAGCCAGCACTGCTGCCTCAACAGCTCCAGCGACCCAGATTTGATTCCTGGATTGGGCCACTGTCTCTGTGGAGTTTGCACATTCTTCCGATGTCTACGTGGGTTTCCTCTGGGTACTTTGGTTTCCTCCCACAATCCAAAAATGTGCGGGTCAGTTTGATTGGCCATGCTAAATTGCCCCTTCAGGAGGTTAGTAGGGCTAATAGGTAGGATTGTGGGGATAGGGCCTAGGTGGGATTGTAGTCGGTGCAGACTTGATGGACTGAATGGCCTCCTTCTTCACTTAGGGAGTCTAAGATTCTAAGAAGATTCTTTGTGTGACTAAATCCCCCTATCTGATATCTTGAAGTGAAGGGACATTAGGGGAAAGGTCAAGGTTACTTAAAAAGGAACTTAAAAAGGAAATTAGGAGAGCCAGAAGGGGTCATGAGAAGGCCTTGGCAGGTAAGATTAGGGAGAATCCCAAGGCCTTCTACAAATATGTGAAAAGTTAAAGGATGAGAAGAGAAGGGATAGGGCCTATAAAAGGTGAAGGGGGAAAAGTCTGTGTGAATCCGGAAGAAATGGCAGAGGTGTTTAATGAGTACTTTGCCTCGGTATTCACGGTGGAAAGTGAACTGGGAGATTGCACTGCAGGTTTGAGGCATACGGAAAAGATTATGTGGATGTTAGGAAAGAGGATGTGTTAGACCTGTTAAATTCTATCAAGATAGACAAGTCACCGGGACCGGATGGGATGTACCCCAGGTTATTGTGGGAGGTGAGGGAAGTGGTTGCAGAGCCCCTGGCGATGATCTTTGCGTCGTCCGTGGAAACGGGAGAGGTTCCGGAGGATTGGAGGATTGCGGATGTGGTTCCTATCTTTAAGAAAGGGAACAGGGATAGTCCAGGAAATTACCGACCGGTGAGTTTGACTTCAGTGGTTGGTAAGCTGATGGAGAGGCTTCTGAGGAATAAGATATATGAACATTTGGAGAAGTTTGGACTGATTAGAAATAGTCAGCATGGTTTTGTCAAGGGCAGGTCATGCCTTACGAGCCTAGTTGAGTTCGTCGAAAATGTGACTGAACACATTGACGAAGGAAGGGCGGTGGACGTAGTGTACATGGACTTTAGCAAGGCGTTTGATAAGGTCCCCCATGCAAGGCTTCTGGAGAAGGTGAGAGGGCATGGGATCCAAGGGGCTTTGGCCTCGTGGATCCAGAACTGGCTTGCTGGCAGAAGGCAGAGAGTGGTTGTGGATGGGTCTTGTTCTGCATGAGGTCGGTAACCAGTGGAGTGCCCCAGGGATCTGTTCTGGGACCCCTGCTGTTTGTCATTTTCATAAATGACCTGGATGAGGAAGTGGAGGGATGGGTTAGCAATTTCGCCGACGATACAAAGATCGGTGGTGTTGTGGATGGTCTGGAGGGATGCCAAAAGTTGCAGCGGGACATAGACAGGATGCAAGACTGGGCGGAGAAGTGGCAGATGGACTTCAATGCGGATAAATGTGTAGTGGTCCATTTTGGCAGGAATAATGGGATGAAGGAGTACAATATAAGGGGTAGGAGTCTTCGCTGTGTTGTAGAGCAGAAGGATCTCGGGGTCCGGGTCCATAGGACTCTTAAATCGGCCTCGCAGGTGGAGGAAGTGGTCAAGAAGGCGTACGGTGTACTGGCCTTCATTAGTCGAGGAATAGAGTTCAGGAGTCAGGAGGTAATGATGCAGCTCTATAAGACTCTTGTCAGACCCCAGTTGGAGTATTGTGCGCAGTTCTGGTCGCCTCATTTTAGGAAGGATGTAGAGGCTATTGAGAGAGTTCAGAGGAGATTTACAAGGATGCTGCCTGGATTGGGAGGCAGGCCTTATGAAGATAGGTTGAGGGAGCTGGGACTCTTCTCACTGGAGAGACGTAGGGTGAGAGGTGACCTGATAGAGGTTTATAAAATGTTGAGAGGAATAGATAGGGTGGACTCTCAGAGACTATTTCCCCGAGCTGAAATGGTCAATACGAGAGGACACAGATTTAAGGTGCAGGGAAGCAAATACAAAGGAGATGTCAGGGTAGGTTTTTCACTCAGAGGGTGGTGAGTGAATGGAACCGACTGCCGTCGGAGGTTGTTGAGGCAAACTCACTGGGGTCTTTAAAGAGACTTCTGGATGAGTATATGGAAAAGAATAGGATAGGGGGTTATAGATAGGTCTGTGGATTGGTAGATGTGATCGGCGCAACTAGTGGGCCAAAGGGCCTGTTTGTGCTGTATTGTTCTATGTTCTATGTTCTGTGTACTTGTATCTCTGTCACGTAACCACAGAAATCTCACTCATGGCTACAGCAATGGAGTGCAGCTCTGAGCACGTATCTGCAGGACTAGGTTCTCCATTGAATCCACTATGCTCTCCATGGTGACCTCCACATGCACACAAGTTGGAACTACTTTATTAGAGAGAAGGTGACCTGACATTGCCACACTTTTGAGGGCCTCTATACATCTGACTGATGAGGTCCATCCCAAAGTCTAATTGCATGATTTGGACATTGTGGATGTCTGATCTTCAACTGTCCACTGAGTATTGGTAAGCTTTGCTGACCCTGTCTCCTGTTGTGGAACTGCAGCCATGCAGCGAGCAGCAGAATGTGAGATTCTACCTGAACTAGATCCAGTCTCCATTGCAGTATGTGCGTCTGGTCTACCATGAGGTGCAGGGGACTGCAGTAATGCCTCTACTGGTGCACTGCCTCCACCCCCAAGGCTGCCAATTCCCTTGGGCTGGAGGAGCTGCTGGACAGGCATTCCCCTCTTCCTTTTGTCATTGAGAGAGGAGAAAGTGAGTGGTGGAAAGGAGTTAGAATCATAGAATTCCTACAACACAGAAGAAGGCTGTTCATCCCATTGAGCCAACAGCAACAATTCCACTCAGGGCCTATTTCCATAACCCAATTTTACCAAACCATATTTTACCAACGATTTTGTAACAGAGAACACTCTTTTTTAGCAATCTAAAAGAAGAATGTATCCATGGGAGAACACAATCAATTTGATTATTGTAATTAGCCAAAAGTTTAGAAGTTAAAAACCACAAGGAATTGACATTGGACTGATCATTACTGCTGTAAAATGTAGGAAACAAAAGAAAACTGTATTCAAGGAGCATCATAATGTATTGTTTCTGTAGTAATTGTAAAGGATCGGTGACTGCCAGTTAGTATAACACACTATAACCATTTATTTACCAACACACATTTACACCGAACACTTCCACAATGTTCTCACTTCCTGCTCTAGGACCAAACCAGGCTGCAAAAGACCAAGATACCTACACTCTTTCGCCATTGGGTGATTGGGTCACATACATGCCCCTTAAAGGGGCTAGTTACTGCATCCTTCCCCTTTAAGTCTCTTATATAATACATAAATAACTGATATAATTGCCAAAACATTAGCAATAATAAACATTTTAACAGTTTATTAGAAATTCTGAGGTGGAGACGCTGATATTGAACTGGGTGGGCACAATAAGAAGTCTCACAACACTAGGTTAAAGTCCAACAGTTTTATTTGGAATCATGAGCTTTTGGAGTGCTGTTCCTTCTTCAGGTGAGTGACTTACCTGATGATGGAGCAGGGCTCTGAAAGCTCATGATACCAAATAAACCTATCAGAAACTCAGTCTGTCAGGGGATTTTCTCTTCCTCTGGGAGTAATGGAGCTCAATTGACTGAGATTCAACTGTAGGAATAGTTTTGGTAGATATGCTTCCTATTGTGATAGCCATTAGGGCTATGGGAGATCATTAATAGATCACCTTGTGAATTTCATGGAATACAAGCAGCCTTCTGAGCAATCATAACATGTTTCATCAAAATGCAGCGTGATGTAGTTGATTCTGAAACTAGGGTCCTGAATTTTAATAAAGGAAATTTTGATGATATGAAGTGTGAGTTGGCTATGATGAATTGGAAAATGCTACTTGAAGGAATGACATTGGATAGACAATAGCAAACATTCAAAGAACACATGGGTGAACTACAAAAATTGTTCATTCTTGTCCAGTGCAAAAATAAAACTGAAAAGGTGGCCAAACCATGGCTTACGAAAGAAATTAGAGGTAGTAATTGATCCAAGGAAGAGGGCGGCACGGTAGCACAGTGGTTAGCACTGCTTCTTCACAGCTCCATGATCTTGGGTTCAATTTATGGCTCAGGTCACTGTCTGTGTGGAGTTTGCACGTTCTCCTCATGTTTGCGTAGGTTTCCTCTAGGTTCTCCGGTTTCTTCCCACAGTCCAAAGATGTGTGGGTTAGGTTGTTTGGTCATGCTAAGAAATTGCCCCTTAGTGTTCAGGGATGTGTAGCTTAGAGGGATTAATGGGTACAATACGTAGGGAAATGGGGGCAGGGCCTGGATGGGATTGTGTTCGGTGCAGACTCAATGGGCTGAAGAGCCTCTTTCTGCACTATAGGGTTCTATGATTTGTATGAATACAAATTGGCCAGAAAAAGACAGCTTGAGGATTGGGAGCAGTTTAGTATTCAGCAAAGGAGCACGAAGGATTGATTATGAAGCAGAAAATAGAGTATGAGAGTAAGCTTGCATGGAACAGAAAAATTGACTAGAAGTTTCCATAGGCAAGATTGAAATGTAGGATCAGGCTATTGAGTTGAATGATCAGCCATGATCATAATGAATGGTGAAGCAGGCTAAAGGGCTGAATGGCCTCCTCCTGCTCCTATTTTCTATGTTTTTGTGCTCTAGAGTGAATGGAAGCTTACCCAATGCGAAGAAGTCAGCGGGGTTTTTTAAACTTGTCACCTTACTCAGGCCATAGTTGTAGATCGCAAGACTATCTGAAGACTATCTGACTGTGAGCCGCAGGAGCAGTCCATCACACAATAAAGTATGGTGACGGAATGAATCAGTGTCACTGGGACTTTCTCCTGTACCAACACATCACTTTCCACTATTTCCTCAGTTTCATTGTGAGCAGCACTTTGGTCTGTCGCTGGCTGATCAGTCACTTCCCTCCTTGGACAAACAACATTACTTAGTGGC
Organism: Sphyrna mokarran; assembly: GCA_024679065.1. Taxonomy (NCBI): domain Eukaryota; kingdom Metazoa; phylum Chordata; class Chondrichthyes; order Carcharhiniformes; family Carcharhinidae; genus Sphyrna; species Sphyrna mokarran. Next base: position 75,931,671 of record JAGIQG010000003.1, on the reverse strand, counting down.
ACACTAAGTAACTCTGGCTCTTGAGAAGTTGGTGTCTCTGCACATATTTCTTCACTAACTTGTCCTGTGCTTTCCCTTCATAGGACAGTGGCCCCATTCTGGCCACAGCAACTCCTTGCAGTCAATTTGTTTCACTTCCAAAATTCTTCACAAAGACTAGATAATCTATTTGAAATGCTTCTTCATTCTTGACGAATCATAGAACATAGAACATTACAGTGCAGTACAGGCCTTTTGGCCCTCGATGTTGCGCTGACCAATGGAACCAATTTTATGACCCTCTATCCTAAACTATTCCAATGCTATCCATATGCCTATCCACTGCCCATTTGAACACCCTTAAACTTGGCGAGTCCAGAACTGCTGCAGGCAGGGTATTCTACGCCCTAACTACCCTCTGAGTAAAGAACCTCCCTCTGACATCCGTCCTATAACTACCACTCCTTAATTTAAAGCTATGTCCCCTCATGTTATCCATCTCCATCATGGTTCTTTTTCTGACAATACTGCCTTGTTTCCACTCTCTCCGCCAAGTTTGGAACTAGCAGGCTCAATCTGGTTCTCGAGTATTGACCCATCATCAGCTCAGCTGGACCTATCCCAGCAGTGGAATGCAGGGTAGCTCTACAGGCTGACAGGAAATGTGCTACTTTAATTTCAAGTGACTCAAAGGGTTGTTTCTTCATACAGTCTTGAAAGTCTGAACTGCATGTTCATTCAACCCATTTGATAAGGAGTGATGTGGTATGTTTTATTTCATTAGATGGTATGAAATGCTGGATTTCAGCACTTATGTTCTATTGTCTCAGTAAACCTGGTACGCAGTGAGTGGCCAAACATTGACACAGTTTCTGAAGTGTGGTATGTGAAATTGTGGATCTTATTTTGAACACCTCCATCCATTTTGAATGGGTGTCCACTAACAAAAGGAACTTTGCATCCATAAATGGGACAATGTAATCCATGTTACCTCTTACCCATGGCTGAGCTGGCTATTCCCAAAGGTGAAAGAAGCTGGTAGCTTTTACTGGAACTGGCATTGGTCGCACAGTTTGACACAACCTTTCTATATCAGCATTGATGCGAGGCTAGCAGATAGAGCTTCTGACTAGCATTTTCAACTTCCACACACCTGGATAGATACTATGCAATTCTTCCAGCGATAACTCTCTTCCTAGTAAATGGACAATCACTCTCACTCCCCAAAGGATGACACCATCCTCACAACTGAACTCATCCTCCCTGAACTGATAAAGCTCAATTTCCTCTGAAGCTCTCTCACTAAGCCATGCATGCAGTATCATATGTTTAATCTTAGGTAACTATGGGTCTCTATTGTGCTGTTACAATATAAGGCCAGTAAAATTGCTTGCAATATTAAAGGAGATGATGTACTTTCTGTTAACTGAATGCATCTGCATTGGCCATCTGAAGTTTGGCCAAATTCAAAGGTGTATTTGAAGGGCAACAAGAACAATGCCCATCGCTGTAATCTAGCAGAAGCAATTGATGGAATTGCCTCATCCTCTTGAAGACTGGCTTGGAGTCTGTGTTAATAGCAAAATGTCTCCAGTTTATGTATTGATAAAATTTCTTGATGCCAAAGATAACAACTCAGTTTCTTATCCTATTTGGGAGTATCCTTATTCCATGTCTGACAGGGTTCTTGATAAACTTAAAGCCAGACTTGCTTTTCAAAGGAAACTGAGGGACTGCTGTGTGCTCAGTTTCACGGAGAAATGGCTCACTCCTGCTTCACTGGACTATGCTCTATAACCATCAAATGGATCATACAGAACCTCAGGCAAGGCTAGGAAAAGTGGGGTCTGCCCTCTGAGCAACACCACTTGGTGCTCATAACTACACTGGTGAGTTTTTCGTCCCCAGACCTAGAGTAACTGGCGTTGCCTTCCGCGAGATCTCTTTTCTGTTATCCTGTCAGCAGTTTACATCCCACCCCATATGGACTGAAGTCTGTGCTGGGTGAAATATATATCACCACAAATAGCCTTGAGATGAAACATCCCGAGGCCTTGTTCATTGTGGCTGGGGACTTCAATCAGACCAAGCTCAAGAGCATACTGCCAAGTTACAATTAACACATCTCCTGTTCCACCAGAGGCTTGAGCATCCTGCACCACTGCTAAACAAACGTCAAACGTGCCTAGCACTCTATCGCCTGCCCACGTTTTGGCAAATCAGACCACAAGGCTCCCAGCTTACAAGCAAAAACTGAAACAGGAGAATCCAATAAAGTAAGTCATTCAATGTTGGTCTGAGGAATCAGATGATTTCTTACGGGACCGCTTTGAGTTAGTGGACAGGCCAATATTTAGGAAGAAGTCTCACAACACCAGGTTAAAGTCCAACAGGTTTATTTGGTAGCAAACATCACTAGCTTTCGGAGTGCTTGCTGCCCCTTCATCAGGTGAGTGGACTTTAAACCTGGTGTTGTAAGACTTGTTATTGTGTGTACTCCAATCCAACGCCGGCATCTCCACATCAATATTTAGGAATTCAGCGACCAGCCTGAATGAGTATTCCATTATAGTAATTGACTTCAATAGTAAGTGTATAGAAGACTGTGTGCCAAAGACCAAATCTATGTGTTTTCCATGGGAACCTATGGATGAACAGGGATATCCACTGCTTACTGAATTCCAGGTCTGAGGCATTCAAGTCAGGTGACCCTGGCCTACACAAGAAAGACCTGGGTTCACAAACAAGGTATATACAAACACAAACTCAATTTACATAATAATGATTGGAATGTGAGTCTTTGCAGGTAATCAAGTCTTAAAAGGTACAGACAATGATAGTGGAGAGAGCGTTAAGCACAGGTTAAAGAGATACAAGGAACAAAGAACAAAACAGCATGGGAAACAGGCCCTTCGGCCCAACGAACCCATGCCGCCACCTCGATGTTCCCACCTCTACCCACGATCCCTGTCCATGTTTATAGATCTATGGATTAAAAACTAAATTTGAGACAATTTAGGGAGAATTTGTTTTGCCAATTAGCTTAAGAGCACATCTTTGGGATGTGGGAGGAAACCGGAGCACCCAGAGAAAACCCACGCAAGCACGGGGAGAATGCACAAACTCCCACAGACACAGGCCCAAATCCATGTATCTGCACAGCACAGCGATAGTCACAGCTGTCGTGGTGCCCATCAAATGGTCCAGGTCAAGCGTACACCATCGACGTGAAGCACTAGGATACTCTCGAAAAAAAATTCAAGAGCAGCCCTCTCTCAACCCATCTCATGTATGCCCCTCGTTAGACAACAAGGTGGACCAAAGCACCTGTAGGATAAAAACAAGTACATCAATATCATCATCTATTTACACACTTCCCAGGGACTCCCAAGGCTCATGATCCCTATTTTAAATCAGTTTTCTATACCCCCTCCATTCCCATTCTGTTCATGTGCCCATCTAAGTATTTCTTAAATAACTCCAGAGTACCTGCCTCCACCACTTTACTTGGCAGTGCATTCCATACCCCCACCATCCTCTGTGTGAAAACACTCCCTCTAGCATCCAAATTATACCTTACCCCCCTCACCCTAAGCCCGTGACCCCTCGTGCTATTTGAGTCCATCCTAGGAAAAAGCTTAACCCTGTTTAATCTATCTATACCCCTCATAATCTTGTACACCTCTATTAGATCTCCTCTAAGTCTATATCTTTCTAAGGAAAACAGTCCCAATTTGCCTAACCTCTCCTCGTAACTCCGACCTTCCATACCAGGCAGCATTCTGGTAAACCTCCTCTGCACTCTCTCCAGAGTCTCCACGTCCTTGTGGTAGTAAGGTGACCAGAACTGGACACAGTATTCCAAATGAGGTCTAAACAACGTTTTATACAACTGCAACATTAAAGGCCAGCTCTTGTACTCTATACACCTTCCTATAAAGGCTAGCATACTATATGCTTTCTTCACAATCTTCTCCAATTGCTCTGCCACCTCCAGAGATGTGTGTTGTCTCCAGCCAGGACAGTTGGTGAGATATTGCAAATCAAAGCCAGTCATGGGGATTACAGATAGTGTAACATGAATCCAAGATCCCAGTTGAGGCCGTCCTCATGTGTGCGGAACTTGGCTATCAGTCTCTGCTCAGCGATTCTGCTTTGTCATGTGTTGTGAAAGCCGCCTTGCTGTCACCGGCATTCAGTTTCTGATCTTTGGGAAAGCATTCTCCAAGGTGGCCTGTTCGCGAGCACAAGTCCTCACTCACCTGATGAAGGAGCAGCACACTGAAAGTTTGTGCTGCCAAATTAACTCTTTGGACTTTAACCTGGTGTTGTGACACTTCATACTGTGCTTATCCCAATCCAATGCCATTATCTTCATATCATGGCTACACAAGAAATCCAGATACAATCTGCAAAGAGACATCAATAATGCCAATTTAACCGGACCAAACCAGAGTTCCAGGCTAGCCACACATACTCCCACCAGCAATGCAATGTCTGCATGTCACAACGGGCTACAAGATGAAGGCATGTAGAATCACTGGCGACATTGCACCCATCTCCGATGAGCTCAATACATTCTATGCCCATCTTGAGCAAAAGATCAGTGAGAGGACATATTCCACCTTGAAAGCCTTGGCTGAACCAGTATTCGATGTCACTATTGCAGATGTCAGGTTGGTCTTGAAAGTTAATCCACGGAAAACGACTGATCCGGATGGAGTGCCTGGATGAGCACTCAGATCCTGCATGGACAAGCTGGCCGGGGTATTTGCAGACATCTTTAACCTCTCCTTACACTGATCTGAGGTCTCTACCTGTTTCAAGAAGATGACCATCATTCTTGTATCATAGAAAAGCCAGGCAGCTTGCCTTAATAATTATTACCATCCGGTGGCTCTAACATCCATCATTTTTCTTTTATTTATGGAACACAGACGTTGCTGGCTGGCCAACATTTATTGCTCATCCCTAGTTGCCCTTGAGATGGTGATGGTGAGCTGCCTTCGTGAATCGCTACAGTCCATGTCTGTGGGTTGACCCATAATGCCACGATGAAAGGAATTCCAGGATTTTGATTCGGCGACTGTGAAGAGATGATGATATATTTCTAAGTCAGGATTGTGAGTGTCTCGGAGGGGAATCTGCAGGTGGTGGTGTTCCCATGTATCTGCTGGTCTTGCCCTTCTAGATGGAAGTGGTTGTGGCTTTGGAAAGTACTGTCTGAGGATCTTTGGTGAATTGCTGCAGTGCATCTTGTAGATTATCCACACTATTGTTGGTGGTGGAGAAATTGAATGTTTGGAGATGTGGTGCCAATGAAGTGGGCTGCTTTGTCCTTGACGGTGTCAAGCTTCTTGAGTGTTGTTGGAGCTGCACCCATCCAGGCAAGTGGGGAATATTCTATCACATTGTTGACTTGTGCCTTGTAGGTGGTGGATAGGCTTTGGGGAATCAAGAAATGAGTTACTCACTGCAGTATTCTGAACTTTGACCTGCTTTTGTAGCCACTGTGTTTATATTGTGAATCCAGCTGAGTTTCTGATGTTGACCGTGGGACATTCAGTGATGGTTAAACCATTGAATGTCAAAGTGCGGTGATTAGAGTGTATTTTATAGATGATGGTCATTGCCTGGCATTTGTGAAGCATGAATGTTACTTGCCACTTGTCAGCTCAAGCCTGGATATTGTCCAAATTGATTGCATTTGAACATGGACTGCATCAGTTTCTGAGGAGTTAGCAATGGTGCTGAACATAGTGCAGTCACCTGTGAACATTCCCACTTCTGACCTTATGACAGAGGGAAGGACATTGATGAAGCAGCTGAAGAGTGCCGGGCCTTAGGACACTACCCTGAGGGAGTCCTGCAGAGATGTCCTGGAGTTGAGATGAGTGGTTCTCTACAATCATAACCATCTTCCTATGTACCAGGTATGACTCTGACCAACGGAGTGTTTGCCTGTGATACTCATTGGTTTCAGTTTTGCTCCTTGATGCCGCATTCAGTCGAATGCGGCCTTGATGCCGCACTCAGTCGAATGCGACCTTGATGCCGCACTCAGTCAAATGCGACCTTGATGCCGCACTCAGGGCTCCTTGATGCCGCACTCAGTCGAATGCGACCTTGATGCCAAGGGCTGTCACTCTTACCTTACCTCTGGAATTCAGCTCTTTTGTTCATGGTTGAACCAAGGCTGTAATGCGTTCAGGAGCTGAGTGACCCTGGCAAAACTCGAACTGGGCATCATGAGCAGGTTATTGTTGAGCAGGTGCTGCTTGAAAGGACTGTTGATGATCCTTTCATTACTTTACTGATGATGAAGAGCAGACTGATTGGGTGGTAATTGGTAATTGGGGTGGGACTTGTCCTACCTTTTGTGTACAAGACTAATATCTTGGCGGGAAGACTGGCTAGGGCTACTGAGGGGACTTTAAACTAGAAAGGTTAGAGGGAGGGAATAGTGATGTGGAGACTGGGAGCAAGGAAGTTAGCTCCCAGGTAGGAAAGGACTCTAGGCAGGATGAGAGGCAGGTTAGACGAGTGGGGGAGAAGGGAAATGTCCAGTCTGAGGGACTGAGCTGTGTCTATTTTAATGTCAGGAGTGTAGTAAATAAGGTGGATGAACTTAGGGCGTGGATTGCTGCTTGGGATTGTGATGTGGTGGCCATTACAGAGACTTGGATGTCTCAGGGACAGGACTGGTTACTACAGGTCCCGGGATTCAGATCCTTCAGGAAGGACAGGGAGGGAGGCAAAAGAGGTGGTGGAGTGGCACTGTTGATCAGGGACAGTGTCATGGCTGCAGAGAAGGTTGATACCGAGGAGGGAATGTCTACGGAGTCTCTGTGGGTGGAAGTTAGGAATAGCAAAGGGTCAGTGACATTGCTGGGTGTATTCTATAGGCCGCCCAATAGTGACAGGGAAGTTGAGGTGCAGATAGGGAAACAGATACTGGAGAGATGTAGAAATAACAGAGTTGTTGTGATGGAGACTTCAATTTCCCAATCATCGACTGGAATATCCCAAGGGTAAGGGATGGGGAGGAGTTTGTTAGGTGTGTTCAGGAGGGTTTGCTGACTCAGCACGTGGACAAGCCTACGAGAGGAGAGGCTGTACTGGACCTGGTACTAGCTAATGAACCAGGACAGGTGATGGATCTCTCGGTAGGAGAGCATCCTGGGGATGGAGATCATAATTCTATCTCCTTCACCCTTGTATTGGAAAAGGATAGGATCAGGTAGGCTGGGAAGGTGTTTGTCTGGAATAAGGGGAAATATGAAGACATCAGGCAGATGTTGGGGCGAATAAACTGGAAGGAGGTGTTCTTGCGGAAAAGCACAGAAGGAAGGTGGCAGATATTCAAGGAATGCTTGTCTGGAGCTCTGCACGACAACGTTCCGGTGAGACAAGGAGGTTTTGGTAGGATGCGGGAACTGTGGTGCACGAAGGCTGTGGTGAACGTAGTAAGAAAAGAAAGGTGTATAAAAGGTTCAAAGAGCTTGGAGATGTTGGGGATCTAGAGAAGTATAAGGCTTATAGAAGAGAGCTTAAAAAGGAAATTAGGAGAGCCAGAAGGGGTCATGAGAAGGCCTTGGCTGGTAAGATTACGGAGAATCCCAAGGCCTTCTACAAATATGTGAAAAGTAAAAGGATGAGAAGAGAAGTGATAGGACCTATAAAAGGTGAAGGGGGAAAAGTCTGTATGGAACCGGAAGACTTGGCAGAGGTGCTTAATGAGTACTTTGCCTCAGTATTCACGGTGGAAAGTGATCTGGGAGGATGCACTACAAGTTTGCGGCAGACTGAAAAGATTGAGTATGTAGATATTAAGGAAGCGGATGTGTTAGAACTTCTAAATGCTATCAAGATAGACAAGTCTCTGGGACCAGATGGGATGTACCCCAGGTTATTGTGGGAGGTGAGGGATGTCATTGCAGAGCCCCTGGCGATGATCTATGCGTCGTCGATGGAGACGGGAGGGGTTCCAGAGGATTGCGGATGTGGTCCATATTTTCAAGAAAGGGAACAGGGATAGTCCTGGAAATTACCGACCGGTGAGTCTGACCTCAGTGGTTGGTAAGCTGATGGAGAGGCTTCTGAGGGACAAGATTTACGAGCATTTGGAGAAGTTTAGGTTGATTAGAAATAGCCAGCATGGTTTTGTAAAAGGCAGGTCGTGCCTTACGAGCTTAATTGAGTTCTTCGAAAATGTGACTGAACACATTGACGAAGGAAGAGCAGTGGACGTGGTTTACATGGACTTCAGCAAGGCATTTGACAAGGTCCCACATGCAAGACTTCTTGAGAAGGTGAGAGGCCATGGGATCCAAGGGGCTTTGGCCTTGTGGATCCAGAACTGGCTTGCCTGCAGAAGGCAGAGGGTGTTTGTGGATGGCTCTTTTTCTGCATGGAGGTCGGTCACCAGTGGAGTGCCCCAGGGATCTGTTCTAGGACCTTTGCTGTTTGTCATTTTCATAAATGACCTGGATGAGGAAGTGGAGGGATGGGTGAGTAAGTTTGCCGATGACACGAAGGTCGGTGGTGTTGGGGATGGTCTGGAGGGATGTCAGAAGTTGCAGCATGACATCGACAGGATGCAAGACTGGGCGGAGAAGTGGCAGATGGACTTCAATGCGGATAAATGTGTTGTGGTCCATTTTGGCAGATCCAATGGGATGAATGAGCACACTATCAAAGGTAGGAGTCTTAGCTGTGTGGAAGAGCAGAGGGATCTTGGGGTCCGGGTCCATAAGACTCTCAAATCAGCCTCCCAGGTGGAGGATGTGGTTAAGAAGGCTTACGGTGTACTGGCCTTCATTCATCGAGGGATTGAGTTCAGGAGTCAGGAGGTAATGCTGCAGCTTTATAGGCCCCTTGTCAGACCACCCTTGGAGTACTGTGCGCAGTTCTGGTCGCCTCACTATAGGAAGGACGTGGAAGCTATTGAAAGGGTGCAGAGGAGATTTACAAGGATGTTGCCTGGATTGGAAGGCATGCCTTATGAAGACAGGTTGAGGGAGCTGGGACTGTTCTCCCTGGAGAGACAAAGGTTGAGAGGCGACCTGATAGAGGTTTACAAGATGTTGAGAGGAATAGATAGGGTAAACTCTCAGAGAATATTTCCCCGGGCTGAAATGGTCGCGATGAGAGGGCACAGATTTAAGGTGCAGGGAAGCAAGTACAGAGGGGATGCTAGGGGAAAGTTTTTCACTCAGAAGGTGGTGAGTGAATGGAATCGGCTGCCATCGGTGGTGGTCGAAGCGAACTCGCTGGGGTCTTTTAAAAGACTTCTGGATGAGTATATGGGATCCAATGGGATTGGGGGTTATAGATAGGTCTATGGCTGCGTAGGTTTTGATGTGTTCGGCACAACTTGTGGGCCGAAGGGCCTGTTTGTGCTGTAGTGTTCTATGTTCTATGTTCTAAGACATAACTGGGTAATTTTCCACATTGTTGGATAGATGTCTGTGTTGTAACTGCAACAAGCTGTAGCTTGGCTAGGGGAGCGGTAAGTTCTGGAGTTCAAGTCTTCAGTACAATTGCCAGAATGTATTCAGGGCCCATTGCCTTTGCAGTCCTTAGTGCCTCCAACCATTTCTTGATATCACATGGAGCGAACCAAATTGGCTGAAGACGCTAGGGACCACTAGAGGAGGCCAAGATGGATTATCCACTCGGCACTTCTGGTTGAAGATTGCAGTGAATACTTCAGCCTTATCTTTCGCACTGATGTGCTGGGCTCCTCCATCACTGAGGATGGAGATATTCCTGGAGCCTCCTCCTCCAGTGAGTTGTTTAATTATCCATCACCATTCATGATTTAGATGTGGAAAAACTGAAGAGCTTGAATCTGATCCATTGGTTATGGAAATGCTTCGAAAGAATAGTCACGGCATAAATCAATTCTGGCCTCCCAGATTGCCTGGATCCATTCAGATCAGCTATCGCTGCAACAGGAGCCATCTCCCTGGTCCTACATTCAACTCTGGAACACTTGGATAATAAAGGCAACTATGTCAGACTTCTATTTATTGACAACAGCTCAGGCTTCAAAACACTATCCTAACAAAACTCCAAACTCGGTAGCCTGGGACTTCGCTCCTCCCTCTATGACTGGATCCTAAACTTCCTAACCCATAGACCTCTCATAGTCAGTAAGGAAAAGCAATAACATCTCCTCTATGATTATTCTCAAAACTAGTGACCGATAAAGCTGTGTTCTCAGCCCCTTACACCTATGACTGTGTGGCTAAATTCCCCTCCAACTCGCTTTTGAACTAGTGAGTTGGATCTCAAACAATGATGACACGGAGTGCAGGAAAGAGATAGAGAATGTGGTGAACTGGTATGACCACAATAATCTCTCTTTCAATATCAGTAAAATAAGGAGATTAGGAACCATAATGGAAGACATGCCCCTGTCTACATCAATAGTGATGAAGTGGAAATGGCCATGAACTTCAAATTTCTAGGTGGCCAGATTATCAACAACCTGCCCCGGTTCCTCCATGTGGATGCAGTAGTTAAGAAAGCCTTCTTTCTCAGCACTCTAAGGAAATTTGGCATGTCCACTATGATTCTCACCAATTTTTACAGATGCACCATAGAAAGCATTCTTTCCAGCTGTATCACAGCTTGGTATGGCTCCTGCTCTGACCAAGACCGCAAGAAACCAGCCCAATCCATCACGCAACCTGGCCCCCCATCGATTGACTCTGTCTATACTTCCTAGTGCCTCGGAAAAGCAGCCAGCATAATCAAGGACCCCATGCAATCCCAACATACTCTCTTTCACCTTCTTCCAACGGGAAAAAGATATAAAAGTCTGAGATCATGTACTAACTGACTCAAGAACAGCTTCTTCACTTTTGAATGAAGCTGTCATGTATTAAGCTGATCTTTCTCTACACCCTAGCTATGACTGCAACACCATATTCTGCACCCTCTCCTTTCCTTCTCCCCTATGGACTCTATGAATGTTATGTTTTGTCTGTATGGTGCACAAGAAACAATACTTCCATTACAGGTGACAATAATGAATCAAATCAAATTCAAATGGTCTCTCAGTCTCCGTTATGTGAGATAACACAATCCTAACCCCATAATGATGATGTATCACATGTAAGTACTATCTTCTTAGAGGATTTGAAATGCATTAGTGAGCATGCTAACTGAAGTGCAGGCTTAACTTGATTAAAGACCTCTTTCTGTAATGTTTTCCAACACCATCTCTGATCATTCTTTAACAACACATGCAAACAACAATGTTGATAGATTTGGGAGGATTTGGATAGACAAGGAAGGATTTGAGTTCTAAAGTGATGCTGGGGACCGATGCCTCTTTAGTAACACTCACGTTGTCCTCCATTGGGTGTAACCCCTGATCTTGCACCCGATAACTAAGCTAAACCACTTTGTTTGCTTGGAAGGTGCACTTTTCTCTTTTTAGGCACACTTCTGCCTTCTGAAATCTCTTCAAAACTTCATCCAAATTGGCGAATGTTCCTCCATGGTGGAACCTGTATTAGGACATCATCCAAATAAACAACTCTGACAGAACCCTGCAGCAAATTCTCCAGGACTCACTGAAAGATGGTACAAGCTGATGAAACTCCAAACAGTAGATGTATGATACAGCCCTTTGTATATATTTATGGTGGTATAAGCTCTTGATATGTCATCTAATTACAACTGCTGGTAAGTGTGGCTCATGTCCAATTGGGTGCATGTCAGATCTCCAGCCAACTTTGCATCCTGATCCTCTGTTTTGGGAACGGGGATCAAGTTTCACAACTTGGTTTACTATCAGTTTGTAGTCCCCACAGATATAGAACATAGAACATAGATTATAGAACATTACAGCGCAGAACAGGCCCTTCGGCCTTTGATGTTGCGCCGACCAATTATGAAAAAAGCAATGACCCTCCAAACTAAACCATTCCCTTCTCTTCCATAAACTTATCAACTAACCTCTTAAACGCCACCAAACTTGGCGCATCTACAACTGTCGCAGGCAGGGCATTCTACTCCCTAACCACCCTTTGGGTAAAGAACCTACCTCTGATATCCGTCCTATAACTATCACCCCTTAATTTAAAGCTGTGTCCCCTCGTGCTAGCTTTTTCCATCCTAGGAAAAAGGCTATCACTGTCCACCCTATCTAAACCTCTAATCATCTTATATGTTTCGATAAGGTCTCCTCTTAGCCGCCTCCTTTCTAACGAAAACAACCTCAAATCCCTCAGCCTCTCCTCATAAGACCTGCCCTCCATACCAGGCAACATCCTGGTAAACCTCCTCTGTACCCTCTCCAATGCCTCCACATCTTTCTTATAATTTGGGGACCAGAACTGCACACAATCCTCCAAGTGCGGCCGCACTAGAGTTTTGTACAGTTGCAACATGACGTTGCGGCTCCGAAATTCAATCCCCCTACCAATAAAAGCTAAGACTCCATATGCCTTCTTAACAACCTTATCGACTTGAATGCCTACTTTCAGGGATCTATGCACAAATACACCAAGATCCCTCTGTTCATCAACACTATTAAGAATCCTACCATTAGCCCTATACTCTATACATTTATTATTCCTGCCAAAGTGCATTACCTCACACTTTTCCACATTAAACTCCATTTGCCACCTCTCGGCCCAGCTCTGCAACTTGTCCAAGTCTCTCTGCAAACTATAACACCCCTCTCACTATCTACCACTCCACCGACTTTAGTGTCATCTGCAAATTTACTAATCCATCCTTCAATACCCTCATCCAGATCATTTATAAACATTACAAACAGCAGGGGCCCCAAAACAGACCCCTGAGGTACACCACTTGTCACCGAATTCCACGATGAATATCTCCCATCAACCACCACCCTCTGTCTTCTATCTGCTAGCCAATTCCTAATCCAATTAGCTAAATCCCCCTCTATCCCACACATCTGCATTTTCTGCAGAAGCCTTCCATGGGACACCTTATCGAACGCCTTACTAAAGTCCATATATACCACATCAACCGCCTTACCCCCATCACCTCTTTGGTCACTTTTTCAAAAAACTCAATAAGGTTAGTAAGGCACGACCTACCCTTCACAAAACCATGCTGACTATCCCCAATCAATTCATTTCTCTCTAAGTAACTATAAATCCTATCCCTAATTATTCTCTCCAATACTTTGCCCACAACAGAAGTAAGACTCACTGGCCTATAATTCCCTGGAAAGTCTCTCTTCCCCTTCTTGAACAATGGGACCACATTTGCTATCCTCCAGTCTCCCAGAACTATACCCGTAACCAACGACGACCTGAAGATCAGAGCCAGAGGCTCTGCAATCGCCTCTCTTGCCTCCCAGAGAATCGTAGGGTAAATCCCGTCCGGCCCAGGGGACTTATCTAACTTCAAACCCTCAAGAATATCTAGCACATCCTCCCTATCTACTTCAATACTTTCCAGTTTGCAACCCTGTACCTCAGTGTTCTCCACAACTACATTTACATCTCTGTGCGTGAATACCGAAGAGAATATGGACAGTCTTGCCTGGTTTAACTACTGGCATTTTGCAAATTGAATGGACTTGTTGATGATCAAGTCTTCTAGTAGTTTTAGTTCCATCTCTACTGCTTCTGTTAATGTGCAAAGCACAGGTCTTGCCCTAAATGAGGTGATTTCTGGATCCATATGGATTTTTGCTTGCAATCCTCTGATTTTTGTCAATTCCTACACGCTGGTAGTTTCTGATGATGTTGTGCAGGCCCCTCACTTTCATCTTACAGATCTCCAGCCAGTTCAACATAATCTCCTGAAGCCAATCCTGCCCCATTAATCTCAATCCTTGGCTCGACACCACCATCAACGGTAGCTGCGCAGGCTGTGGTCTGTAATTTACAGGGGTCATGGTCATTCCTACTATCTTTATTGCTTCTCCAGTACACATTGCTTGTCTAGCTGCAGTGTTCATCAATTTCCGGAGTTGAATTCCTTCTTTGAGGTACTAGTAGGTCTGTTCACTCACAACTAATGTTCATTCATTTGCTAGCACGAGGGGACATAGCTTTAAATTAAGGGGTGGTGGTTTTAGGACAGATGTCAGAGGTAGGTTCTTTACCCAGAGGGTGGTAAGGGTATGGAATGCCCTGCCTGTGTCAGTTGTAGATGCGCCAAGTTTGGTGACGTTTAAGAGATTAGTAGATAAGTTTATGGATGAAAAGGGAATGGTTTAGGTTAGAGGGTCACTGCTTGTTCCTAATTGGTTGGCGCAACATCGAGGGCCAAAGGGCCTGTTCTGCGCTGTAATGTTCTATGTTCTAACAGCAGCTGATGCCTCTGTGTCTACCTCCATGGCTGGCTGTTCACTATTAATACTACTGTAATAGGCACTAACTTCCCTGTTTCCACATTGTTTAATGACAGAACATTTTGCTGTTCCATCTCCAAACAATGCAGTGGAGCTGGATTATTTAGTCTACTTGTACTGGGTTGGGCTCATAACATTTAACATAGAACATAGAAGAAGTATTTAAGAAGAATATAGAACATTTAAGAAGTATTTAGATTTGTAGATGCAAAGGTATAGAAGACTATGGAACAAATGCCAGAAAATGGGATTAGAATAGTTGGATGGTTTGTGTTGCCAGGTGCAGACGCAATGGGCTGAAGGGCATTTTTCAGAGCCATAAACATTTGTGAATTTGTAAATCTGACATCTCATAGATCATAGAATCTCTACAATGCAGACATTCGGCCCATTGAGTCTGCATCAACTTTCTGACAGGGTACCTTACTCAGTCAAACATTCCCACGTCCAACACCCCCCTCCTCCCAATCACTGTAAACCCACGTATTTAGGTCCAATTCAGTTAAACTGCACATAATTGGAGCGTGGGAGAAAACCAGAATACCTGGGAGAAAGCCATGTAGACATGGAGAGAACATGAGACGCCACACAGTCACCCAAGGCTTGAATCAAATCCAGGCCTCTGCTTCTGCTTCTGTGAGGCAGCAGTGCTGACCACTACGGAGACAACTCCCAACATTAGAGAGAGAGAGAGAGAGAGAGGATGAGCCTGACAGTGATGAGGAAGCTTTTGGAGAAGATACTGGGGGACAGGATATATTTGCATTTGGAAGAAATTGGACTAGTTAAGCAAAAGCAGCATGCCTTCATACAGGGAGATTCATGTCTCACTAACTTGATTTGAATTTTTTGAAAAGGTGACAAAGAATATTGATGAAGAAAGGACTGAGGATTTAGTTTATATGGACTTTAGTAAAGCATTTGACAAAGTGCCACATGGCAGACTGGTACAAAAGCTAAAATCACATGGGATCTGGAGTGAGCTGGTAGATTGAAACAGAACTGGCTTGGTTATAAGAGATGACAGTAGCAGTGAAAGGGTATTTTTCAGAATGGAGATCAGTAGCTAATGATGTTCCTCAGGGATCAGTGCTGAGCCCTTTGTTGTTTGTAGTATATATAACTGATCTGGAGGAAAATATGAGGATTTGATTTGTAAGCTTGCAGATGGCTGTGTACAGTTTTGATCACCCTATTACAGAAAGGATATTATTAAACTAGAAAGAGTGCAGAAGAGATTTACTAGGATGCGACCAGGATCTGATGGTTTGAGTTATAAGGAGAGGCTTGATAGACTGGGACTTTTTTCTCTGGAGCGTAGAAGGCAGACGGGGTGATCTTATAGAGGCCTATAAAATAATAAGGGGCACAGATCAACTAGATATTCAATGTCTTTTCCCAAACATAGGGGAATCTAAAACTAGAGGGCATAGGTTTAAGGCAAGAGGAGAGAGATACAAATGTGTTCAGAGGGGCAATTTTTTCCTGTGCTATACCTTTCTTTGTTCTTTGATCTTTGTTCTATATTAAACCCCTGTGAGTACTGAATATGGGCAGCATGGTAGCACAGTGGTTAGCACTGCTCTTCACAGCACCAAGGACCTGGGTTCGATTCCCAGCTTGGGTCACTGTGTGGAGTTTGCACATTCTCCTCGTGTCTGTGTGGGTTTCCTCCGGGTGCTCTGGTTTCCTCCCACAGTCCAAAGATGTGCGGGCTAGGTTGATTAGCCATTCTAAATTGCCCTTAGTGTCCTGGGATGCATAGGTTAGCAGAATTAGTGGTAAATATGTAGGGATATTGGGGGGGGATAGGGTCTGGGTGGGATTGTGGTTGGTGCAGACCTGATGGGCTGAATGGCCTCTTTTTGCACTGGTCACTAGTCTGTTGCCAGGGACATTACTCCATATCAGCTATGGCTGACCAGAGAGCTCCCTTGTACTTATTCCTGCCACTGGCATGTTCAAAGGACTTTGCAAGTTGATGCTCAAATATTGGCCACATTATGAGCACACTTTCCTTGGCCATCAAGTTCTGGGGTAGGAGTCAAACTCTGACTTTCTTGCTGAAACCATGATCATCCACTCCAAACAGCACACTCAATGATAGACTGAATGAGGGACTTCCACAAGCCAATCAGGAGCTTTCCCAGCTGACTCACTGAGTATATATCCAGCCTCCAATAGTAAGCCTATTTACATTCCTTTGTTCAATATGCCTCCAAAGAAAATGGCAGCAGTCACTAGAGTGACTGTTTCCACAACAGTTGCTGAGAGAGTTGCATCTTCAAAGAACAAGCGTCAGCTGCTTCAAGGTATGGACTAGGGTGGGAGTTTTGATGCTTCCAACTTCATTCCTGTCTTTTTCTTTATGTCTAAGAGTTGCAGATCTATATCTGCACAGAGTTTTTACACTTGTCCTTCAAAACTGAAGGCATCTACTTCCATGAATCCAAGTGTTTCTTTAACTGGCTCCTAGTTTTCCAAAAGTTGGAGTGTTGGCCCCCAAAGTTCTCTAGTTGGATTGTTAGTTTTGTTTTGAATTCTTCCACTGACTCCTGGATAAGCTTTAGGATCCAATGTCCCTCCAACATAATATCCACTATCAAATTGTGTTTGGTAATTAGGATGCCAAAATTACTTGGAGTAGGATTTTTGGAGTAGATGAAGTACACTTAATTTCAATATTACTTTCTTCCCTCTGAAATATCTCATTCATATCTGTTTTCACTACTTCTCCCAGATGTAGTAATTGCCTCTGATAGTAATGCCAATTTGGAGTTGTATTAAAATGATGCTTCCTGTGAGAAATTTGAATGTATTCAAGCCATTTCCAAAGGCACTTCCTATTGAAGTGCTCCTTGTGAGTCCTCAGGACTGTAACATGGAGTGTACTGATTTGGAGGCTTTTGGCAGTTAAATGTTCCATACATTAATTACTGATGTATTAACATAAAGACCTTGACATCTTGTCAGAATTTGGTTCATTATCTAATCTTAATCAACAAAACATGTCCCTGATTCCCAGGCTTGTAGCAATGATACTTTCCAAAACTACTTACTTTTCCAGGTGAAGGCTATCCACCCTATGCCATAATGGGTCATCTGTCTGTTTACCCAGACAATTAATTATGCCTGTGATTGTCTCTCTATCATCCAATAGAGCTAATTAATCACATCTTGTGAACCTACTGGTTGATGTATTTATTGCAGGTGTGAACAGGAGAACCAGCACTGTATTGATTCTTTACAAGCGCCCTCCTGTGCTAAAAATGGTGCTTCATGCATTGAAGAAAAGCAAAGATCGGAAAGGTACAACAGTGCCAGCTATCAGAAACTATATTCTGTCAACTTACCCTACAGTGAACCCAGTCTACTTGAAGACCAGTCTCAAAAGAGCCCTTGCTATAGGTCTTGAGAAGGGCATTCTGATTAGGCCTGCAAATTCCAAAGCAACTGGAGCAACAGGAAGATTCAAAGTAAGCATGAAATTCTCTGGCTGGGGACTCCCTGTGAGAATACAATCAAACTAGGGAATAGTGATCCAGTGTTATAAAGCACTGTCTGATTTGAAGAAACACAGAATTCCTGCCACTGATGATGATCTCTTGAGAAAAGATATTAGCTGATCACTGTAGTGACTGAGCTTCTGCCTGGTCTCCAAATGTAAGACACTTGGTATGAAGTCAGTTAAGAATAAGACCACATCCCAGCCTCAATCTAAAAGAACATAGAACACCACAGCACAAACAGGCCCTTCAGCCCATAAGTTCATACCCATACCTACTAGGCCATAGAACTATCTGTAACTCCCAATCCCATATACTCATCCAGAAGTCTTTTAAAAGACCCCAATGAATTTGCCTCCACCACTGATGGCAGCCAATTCCATTCACTCCACCCTCTGAGGTGAAAAACTTGCCCCTAACATCTTCTTTGTACTTGTCCCCCAGCACCTTAAACCTATGTCCTCTCATAGTGACCATTTCAGCTCTGGGAAATAACATCTGAGAATCCACCATACTGATTCCCCTCACTACTTTATAAACCTCTATCAGGTCACCTCTCCTCCTTTCCTCCAGAAAGAGGAGACCTGGCTCCCTCCCCATTCTTCATAGGGCATGCCCCCTAATCTGGGCAACGTGTATGCTTAAACTGGACCATCAGATGGGCAACATGACAGCTCAGACTATTGCTGTTGCTGTGCAGACATATGGATTTGGGCCTGTGTCTGTGGGAGTTTGCACGTTCTCCCCATGGTTGTGTGGGTTTTCTCTGGGTGCTCCAGTTTCCTCCCACATCCCAAAAATGTGCTCTTAGGCTGATTGGGTAACAAATTGTCCCTATGTTGGTCTCTATGTCATGAAGACGTTAGGATGGTGGTGTGGGCTCATTGGGCCGAAGGGCCCGTTTCCCATGCTGTTTTGTTCTTTGTTCTATCCTTGTAAATCTCCTCTGCACCCTCAATAGCTTCCACATCCTTCCTGTAGTGAGGTCACCAGAACTGCATACAGTACTCCAAGTGGGGTCTGACAAGGGTCTTACAAAGTTGCAGCATTACCTCTTAACTCCTAAAGAAGCTGAACTGTATTCATCTACATTACCTGTGGAGGTAGAGAAATTATGATATTGTTGGTCAGTACAATCCTTTATCATTGGCAGGTAAAAATACAATTTTCAGCTTTGGAACATAATGAATGGGGAAGTGTTTAACCTCCCATTCATTGACTGTCTATTCTGCCTGCTGCCTTGGCAAAGCAGCCAACATTGAGAACCCATGTACCCCAGCCATTCTCTTCCATCTCTTTGGGGGGGTGGGGGGAAGATGCAAAAAATCTAGGGTCATATATCAACTGACTCAAGAGCCTGTTGCTGTCAGACTTGAATGGAATTGCCTTGAATTAAGTTGATCTTTCTGTACACTCTAGCTGTGACTAACATTACATTCTGCATTCCCTTTACAAACAGCATGTTTTCTGTTTAGCATAATACATGTGACAATAAATCAAAATCAATCTAGCCAAATTGCTAATAATTGATAATTCAGTTCTTCCCCCCCACCCCACCTGAGGCAGGTTATATTGCTACTGTGGGCTAATGAAGTTCCAATATTGAACTTCCACCCAGTGGGATGTGCAAGGGACAAATGAGGATAGCAATTGTCAAAAGTTAGACTAATGGAAACATAACAGCATGTTTAACACTTTTTTCAATAAATTTTCTTGAAGCATCATGTACATTAGCATTCTATATGGCTTGAGATGAAACAACTTGCAAAACCACTTTCATAATGGGTTTGATTCCATTTCTCATGACTCTGATCAAATTCAAACTATTCTATCCAGTGATTTTTAACTGATTCCTTGTTTCTCAGCTTGCAGCTAAATATCAGAAGAAAACAGACTCTGAAAATGTTGATCCAAACAGTGAATCTGCTAAAGTTAATGTGAAGTCTAAAGCAAAGAAATCTGATGCTAATAAAAAATCTGGTAACTCCTAGATTATTTTTTTGACTGGTGAAGGTCAGCTATCTACTGTCATGTTCCCTTTCTCTCTTTTCAAAAAAAATCTCCTAGTTGCCTTTGAATCTGATTTTTTTTGCAACTGGGTTGAACTCTTGTGAAATGTGCTCATAGTTCTGGAGGTTTTAGTATAACAATAGAATTTTGGTTCCATAGCTTTTCCTTAAGGAAAGAGATGGGACATTCTGACCTGATCTGCCCCCTTCCAATTCTGTTCCAAAAACAGTTAATGTTTGCTAATTGCTATGATTGGGACTCCAATTGCCATGTTACACTATCCTCTGGTTTTGAAATCTCTACTTGGTTCACTTTGACTTGTAGTTGTTTCATATTGTACAGAACCACTTAAACCAACTTTACAAAAATCTCTTCCCTACAGACATGTCCAAGATTAAATCAGCAAGCCTTTCAAAGAGAGATTCTGGACAGGTGAGTGATTTTTTTTTTTGAAATTGTCTGCTATAATAATCTAACCTTTGCACTGAAGTGGGGTCAGGGATTCTTGCTTAACAATTCCTCCATCTTTAGCTTGCCAAGCTTTGAGTTGCTCCTAATGAACTGATGCCAAAACTTTCAATGCTGTATAAATTAACTACATGTAGTTTAGAAAATCATTCTGAGATCAGAAAGGCAATAGCCTGGAAAGATGGCAGTGTTTAATTCACAAATGGAAATTGCAATGAGCAGTGAATTGGGAATAACTGAGTTGTGCTTTACTCTTTTCAGCTTAAAAAGCCCAAGCAGCCTTCAGACAACAAAAAGAGCAAGGCTGGAAAAACTGAACCAGCTTCAGTTTCAAAAAGCTTGCCAAATAAAGCTTCAAAATCACTGCCTTCAACTGACACTGTTGTGAAACAAGGCCCTATGTGCCAAGGAAAGAAGAGAACCCTCAAAAAGACTGTACCATCCAGTAGTAAATTGGGGTCCCTGGGTATGAAGGAAGCTCCTGAGGGCCAAGCCAAAAAATCTGTAAAACCAAAGAAAAAAGTGCAAAAAGAATGATTCTTTAATCAAACCTTCTGATCAAAAAAAATTGAGACAATTTGCACTTGTTTTAAAATGATTTGGTATATTTAATAAAAGTTGATGTGTTGTGGAGATCTTATCAAATGATGAATTCTAAAACTTGTGGCCAAGGTAAGTGACTTTGTAATGATGCACTTAAATTTTAGTAGTCTTCAAGATGGCACATTTGCAGCTAGCTCTAAATACTTCAGTTTTAAGAACTCTACTCTCTGGGGTAGCTTCTTCACTAAGTCCTAATTGGTCAGGCTGGGTAATCTGTCCCTTTTTAAAGGGGCAGACTCCCTGATTAACATCAGGGAAATATAAATAAACTCAAATCTTAGCACAAATGCTGTCTCCAGATAGTCCAGTAGTGCCTCATTGAACAGGATGTGAAATGCCTGAAACACTAAGGGAAATTGAATACTTTGTTTTACTTCAGGTGGAATACTCAATCAGGGAAACCAGGTTCTTGCCTTTCTCCCACACTTAGGAACTAAATCAGATTTAGCTGAACAAACACAATTAATAGATTAAAATGAATGGCTGGTTCCTGTTTCACCAGTGCAGACATGGGATGATTGGCCTCTTTCTGCTCCACTATTTCTATGGGTCTCATACAGGAAGAGTAAGCTCTGCCTAAATATCATTTAGTTCTAAGGATTAAAAATGGCAGCCAATAGTTGCTTTGGGATCAGTTACTAATCCAAGTTATGATGTCATATCTTTAAAGAAATAATGACATGGTCTTATTGACTGACTTGTCATGAAGTAAATACTTTAAGATGAGTGTACTACTCTATCTTCAATTTGTTCCTCTTTTATACAGATGGCATTCACCTGTCTTTATCTACATTGTTGCAGTTCTGATCTTGTGGGTAGTATACTGCTGCTGCTAAGTGGTGGAGAGAATGGATGTGGTGCCAATCAAGTGGGTTGCTTAATTATCACTGCCCATCTGAGCAAGTGGTGTATTCATCACATCCTGACCACACATTGCAAATGGTGGATAGGGTTTGGAGGCAGGAGATAAGATATTTGGCTATGTTCTTGTAGCCACTTTGTGGTAAGTCCCGTCAAGTTTCTGGTCAATGGTAAACCTAAGGTTGTTGACAGTGATGGTAACATTGAATGGTAAAGGATGGTGATTTAGTGTCTCTGTAGTTGATGTATATTGCCAGGCATTTGTGGTGCAAATGTTAATTACCACTTGTCAGCCCAACCCTACATATTGTTGCATTTGAACATGGATTGCTTCAGTATGAGGAGTTGCAACAGTGAATGTTGCATAATTGTCCACACTTCTGACCTTATGGAGGAGGGAAGATTATTGAACATGTTTGGGCCTAGGTTACTACCCTAGGACTCTACAGGTCCAGTAGCTGAGACCAATGACCAACGAACATAGAACATTACAGCGCAGTACAGGCCCTTCGGCCCTCTGTTGCACTGGCCAGTGGACCCTCTAATCTAAACTATTCCAATATCCATATGCCTATCCACTGAACATGTGAATGCCCCCAAAGTAGGTGAGTCCACAACTGCTGCAGGCAGGGCATTCCACACCCTCTGAAGAACATGCCTCTGACATCTATCCTATAACTACCACAACATTCTTTGTGCCAGATATGATCCCAATTAACAAGCTTGTCCCCTAATACCCACTAATTTAGTTTAGCGAGGACTTCTTGATACCACACAATCATTTGTGGCCTTGATGTCAAAGGTTGTTACTCATCACCTCCAGTTCAAACAAGAGCTGAATTCCAAAGCTGTTGGAAGCTGTGACTCTGTCAGAACCAAAACTGGGTGTTACTGAACAGATGCTGCTTGATAGCACAGATTACTATTGATGGGGCAGTAATCAGCGAGTTGCATTTGTGTATAAAACATACATGAGCAATTTTCCAATAAGTTGCCAGTTTTATAGTTATTGGGATAACTTGGCAAATTCTGGAGTACAAGTCTGCAGTGATGTTTCCATTGTTACCTGGAGAGAATCAAATGGCTGGATACTAGCATCTATGGACTACCAGGATCATTTACTTGCACTTCTGGCTGAAGATTGCTGTAAGTGTTTAGTGTAGTTTTCTGTACTGATGTGCTAGTGTACTCCCACAAGGATGGGGAAAATTGTGGAGCCACCTCCAGTGAATTGTTTAATTGTCCACTCAAACCCAGTATTGAGTCTGGTGAGGTAGCTATGCTAGCCACTGTTCTGCAGAACTTGGATTTGAAATGTTGGCCATGGGATTACTTGGCTCTGTCCATTACTTGCTGTTTGGCATACAAGTACTGTAGCTTCACCAGGTATACCTGCTGTTGTCCCTGGCATCATGCTCTCCTACACTATTGATTCCCATAACATCAAGCCATGGGTTATGGAGGTAGATGTTTTGTGCTAGAGCATGGATACAAGCATTTGCAGCCAACAAATTAGTGAAGGTGATATCAAGTATATTTGTTCTTAAATTGAGTCTGGGGTGAGAACATAACAGTTGTAATCTTTAGCTTGGTCAGTAGTGTTGCAGCCAAGTCAATCTTGGTGGTGAACACTGAAATCCTCCACCAGAGTACATTGTGCCTTTGCTATCTTCAGTGCTTCCTTGAAGTGTTGCTCAACATGGAGTATGGTAGATGGGACATGGTAACCATAAGAGATTTTCTTGCCCATGTTTAACCTCAAGCCATGATTCCTCACAGAATCCAAAGCCAATGAGGACTCCCACAGCAATTCCCCCTTGCTGTATACCACTGCTATAATCTTGGTCTGCTCTTGACTAACCTTGCAACAACTTTTCCAGTGTTGCCACTCCCTCCCAGATGCTAGTAAGGAGGACTTCTGCAGGATTGACAGGGCAGTTTTGCCATTGTCTTCAGTACCTAGATTGGTGCTAGATGGCCCAGGAGCTCAATAGGGAGACAGACATTGCAGGATCTAGCTGTAGGCATTCTTAATCTATCCAGTGATCAGTATTAATCAAATGCAAAAAATACTTTTTCTTAGAATCCCTACAGTGCAGAATAGCCCATTTTAAGTCTATTTTATCCATTCCCTGCCTTATGCCCTCACACTACCCATAGCTTGGGACATTATGGCACATACTCCACTCAACTTGCATATCTTTGAACTGTGGGAGGAACCCTATATAGATTTTGAGAATCACCCAAGCTCAATTGGATGATTTGAGGCAGCTATGCTAACCACTGTTCAGGCCCAGTGGATTGGAATCTAGATTGAAGGCCCCCCATTATTCTTCACATGCTAAACAGTTCAGGGCTGATCACTAGTTCAGTGAGTAGATTTATTCCCAGATCTAGATTCTGTAATGGCTTAAAAACTAAGCAAGGAATAAAGAACAAAACAGCATGGGAAACAGGCCCTCTGGCCTAATGAGCTTGTGCCACTATCTCAATGTTCCCACTTCCACCCATGATCCTGTCTATCTTTATAGACAAGATGGAGAGGCATTCTCTTTTTTCGACTTTTTCCCTAGTCTTAAGGTTGTGCATCTGTTGGAAACTTGGTGTTTCACCCAGTGTTGTTTGTAATTCTAATTAGCCTGCCTGACCTCCCTCCCCCTTCATTGATATACTTGGATTGGTTAATTCAGCTGACTAGACAGCTGTTTGATGCAGAGGAACACCAGCCACATTGGTTCAATTCCTGTACTGATTGATTACTACAATACTGATCTGACCTCCCTCACCCCAACTCCTATTCTACCATCTCCTAGGTTTTAAAGGGTCTTTGAGAAGCTATCTGCTTTACAGTAGCTGGTGCTGAAATAAAACTTGGACACATTGTGATGATGGTGAGAAGTCTTACTGAAGATATTCCAGCATTTTATTGAGAATGCAGTTTAAAAAGTATTTGCCAAATCTTGGGCTTTAATAGAAGCAAGAAGTTTGTTTAAACAATCAAAATCCTACAGTAGTAGCAGTGTAGTTAAGCTCTACTGCAGAGCAGTAAGCACTGCCTCACAGCCTGTAATTGCAAAGCTGTTGCTGCTTGCTCTGTAATCTGCTCTCCCTCATTTACCTTAGCTCTATTGCTGGGTCAGGGCTGCTTTTCCATCTTCATCAAACTGCAATCAGCTTGTGCAAGAACAGTGGTTTAATGTGAGCACAAGCTTGGATTTTTGGGCATTAAGAAAGTGATCAACCAGCATGCAACAAACCATTTTATTTAAAAATAAAAGTTCACAGTGAGTCTGTTACAGAAAAATCAGTTCAAACCCATGCAATCTAACAGGCTGTAACACTGAACAATGATTGTTACCTTCTGAACATGTTGAATCAGCCACCATTTGTCAGATCTGAAACTGCTAGAATGTTTATACCAAGCACTCTGCTTAAAGCTGTTGTTTTACAACTATTCACAGTTAAATGGTGGGTTCTACCTAATAATTATACTATTGTCCACAATAGTATAGTTAAATTGTGAATTTAAATAAGAATTAGCAGGGAGAGGGAATTCAGTGCATCAAATATTTGCTGTTTGATAAGATCATGGTTGATCTCATTGTAGCCTCAACCTGAATTTCCTATCCATCATCCATAGCCCTAAAGTCCCTTGTTGATCAAATTGAATTTCTTCAGTAATTCAGCTTTCACTACTTATAGGAAGAGCATTCTAAACATTAATGACCCTTTTGAAAGAAATTCCTCCTTATCTCCATCTTCCATGGGAAACACCACATTTTTTTTAAATAGTGCCCCCTTTTTGTTCTAGATTCCTCCACATCCTTTCAGCAGCTACTTGATTAATCATCCTCGATCTTGTACTCCAATGGGATCACCTCTCATTCTTCCAAGTTCCAATGAATACATGCACAATATTTCCTAATCAGATTCTAGGTGTTGTCTCACCAATGCTCTGTGCAGTTGTAGAAAGACACTTCTACTTTTTACTCCATTCCTCCTGCAGTAAAGGCCAATATTCCATTGTCCTTGCTAATGACATGCTGACCTCCTTGTGATTCATGCACCAGGACACCCAGATCTCTCTATTAGTATTCTGCAATCTCCATTTAAATAATATGCTTTTCTATGCCTCCTATTTTAAGTTATACTGTATCAGCCAAACTTTCTCTCACAACCTATTTTTGTCCCTTTGAATCCTCCTCAAACATCTTATCAGTAAATTTGGTTGCAACACTCTCTCCCTTCATCTAAGTCATAGATTATAAATGGTTCAAGTCCCAGCACAGACTCCTGTGGCACACCACATGTTACAGCTTATTAAATTGAAAGTAACGATTTATCCTGACCCTATTTTCTGTTAGTTAGCTAATCCTTTATTGCTGCTGATGTAGCACACTCAAGACCACCAGCTTTTATCTTGTGGCATCTCATCAAATGTGGGAGTATGTTCTGCCACCTTAATGAAAGGAGATGCAAGCTTTCAGATGCATTAGAAAATAGCCAGTGATCCAAGTTTTCCATCAATTTTTCCTTAGTTGAATTTGCTCCCACTTTGTCCCCACACATTGTTGCATCAAAACACAAAAGATCAGTTCTTGAGTTTTTAAAACAGCATGCCATTGATCTTGTTGCTGTGTGATGCTAGCACTGAGCACAGTGCAGGCCTATGCTGATGCACCAGCCTCATTGCCACATTACAGACAGGTATCAGCTATTCAGTTGGCAAAGGTGAGCCTCCAACAGGTGTTAAGCTTCACACCTGATCCAAGATTACTATACAGGGACTTTGGCCAATACAACAGGAGGTAGACTTGTACCATTGTCTAGTAGGTTCTTGGGACCTTTCTCTGCCTATAAAATGTACACAGGCCCATTGAATTCCAAGGCTGCAATGCCTTCAGTTACTATTTCTAGATAATTAGTCTGAATTAATTGATTGTCAGAGAAGCTTCTGTTGCCCTATATAGACAGGCTGCTGTTAATCTCCAGCTGTGGCGTGTAAGCCATCACCTTCATGTACTTCATTTTACACCAGCTGCTCACTGCTATCCTGCCCATCTAGATCTGTCCCATCCCAAAGGGTGGGCTGGCAACTGGGGTTTTGATTGTTGGGGGCATAGATTATCATGAGTGAATCATTTTGTCTCACCCACTACTGCCATAGCAGGATGGGTGTGGGAAGAAGTGGAACCTAGGACTCACTGAAACCAAGAGCAATGGCCATTCAGAGGGGCTGAATGGACTCTCTCCAATCTCATATTATTCTGTCTCAATTGAAACCTCTGTCCCCCCAGGACAGACCTTCAGCCACATTGGTTAGTAACTTGTTAATAGTTATATGTACTTGTTTACTTTGTTATAGTAGTTACATTATGAACTGAAGTATCAATATTCCATCTAAGGGGCAAAGAGCTATTAAACTGGGAGCCTGTTCTGAAGGAAGGTTTCCTGTTAGAAAATTCTGCAAACTATATAGATCTATGCAATCCTGAAAAAAAAATCTTGTTTGTACAATAAATCCCATCCCCCTTCCACTTGTCACCCCCAACAGACACCAGCCCTAGATTAGAAATAAATTCCTGAGAATGTAGGGCTGTCACTCAATAACTGCCCCATTTTCCCATCCTTCCCCAGTCCCAATTGACATAACCCTGAGATTAGTGGCACCAATCCTGCTCTGAGCATAAATCCTACCCTTCATTCCAATGTCACAACTTCAATGACCATCTTGCAGTGACCACACCACAATGGTGTTTCTGGGTGAATTCTCTATCCCTCCTAACCATCGCTTCCCTCAAGTTGTATCAGAAGTGATTGCTCTCTGGTGATTGTCAGATGTCTCAGCTAGGTGTATAGCAATAACCATCCTCCCACCCCGTTTCAAGAATATATAT
The DNA here is from genome assembly GCA_024679065.1 of Sphyrna mokarran. Classification (NCBI taxonomy): domain Eukaryota; kingdom Metazoa; phylum Chordata; class Chondrichthyes; order Carcharhiniformes; family Carcharhinidae; genus Sphyrna; species Sphyrna mokarran. Next base: position 75,903,991 of record JAGIQG010000003.1, on the reverse strand, counting down.
TTCTTCTCTGCTCTGCACTACACCATCAACTACCCCCCCCCCTCCCCTTCCCTGGGATGGCAGAGGTTGTATTCATGAACATCAAGCTTGTGCCAACTTGAACACATGCTGCATGTTGGTACTGATTCTCTTCTGCCACACTGGCTACCTGGTCCAAAACCCTCATGGCTGAAGGAAAAAACAGTCCCTGTTTATGGTCAGGGCCAGTAGCCAGCATTTATAGGCTAGGTAGAGTGGTCTGTCGAAGGCTCTCAGTGCTGAGGGTGCAGGTGAATGGTGTACTCAATCGGTGAATTGCTCCCAGCTAGGCCTCACTAGAACACTCGTAAATATTGTCCTCCATCAATGCAATGACTTGTTCAAACTTGTGTTGAAACTGCATGCGTCTGGTTATTGAGTTTGATTCCAAGGCATTCATCAGCTAGAGAGAAAGAAAGAGATGATAAATATGGGCAAGAGGGTGGATGGGGGTGGGGTGAACAAGGCAGGAGGGGGCAAGAGGGAGCAAACATAGAGAGAACACCCTCCAAAGAGGTAGCTCCAAAACAATCCCGTTTTCTACTGGTGATATTTGGAGTACAATGCAATGGAAATCCATGCTTTGGGTGAGGGAGGATGCTTCAAGTGAAGTCGATTGTGCTTCCTCCTCTGCTCACTATCCAGTAACCCAGTTGGAAAGTGGGTAACCATACATGTTCATTGGTCTGTACTAGTAGCTACACTGTTTGACAGAATATACATGCAGAAATTATGGAGACCTGTAAGAAGATACTGGAATTATCCCAAGAAATTTTAGTCTTCACATAGGTTGGATAAAACAAATTGATGAATGTAGCCTGAAGGATGAATTCTCAAGTGTGTATGTGGGACAACTGCAGTACATTCTAGAGACAACCAGGGAGCAGGTTATTCTAGATCTAGAATAATGTGTAATAAGATACCTGCCCCTGTACACCCCCCCCCCCCCTATTGTCATTGTGTATGTATGTGTGCATATCTACCTGTGTCTCAGTGAAAGTGTGTGCTAGTGAGAGAATGGCTGCAAGGTGTAAGGGAGCCATGAGATAGCTGCAGTTGTGTTTATAAGGCGTTGTCAGGTCAATGAATCTGTTCTGATGTAGAGATGCCGGCGTTGGACTGGGGTAAACTCAGTAAAGTTTTACAACACCAATTTTAAATCCAACCAATTTATTTGATAGTAAATCCACGAGCTTTTGACTTTACAGCCTTTGTCAGGCAAATGCAGTGTTCTGATCTGCAGAGGCACTCATATCAACACAGACAGTCATAGATTGCTGATTAGAATGCGAATCCTTACATCTAACCTGCTATTCAAGTGTTAAAGTGGCTAACAATGTGTGTGAAGGGAATCCTGAGCATTGGTTAGAGAACTGTGTATTTTCTCCAGACAGCACAGTAAGTGAGGTTTTTTTTGCTAATCCAGGCAAGTTACGGGGGTTACAGATAGTGTGACATGAAGCCAAGATCCCTGTTAAGACCGTCCTCGTGTGCAGAACTTGGCTATCAGTCTCTGCTCAGCAACTCTGCGCTGTGTGTCACGAAGGCCCCCTTGAAGAACATTTACCTGCAGGTTGGAGGCCGAATGCCCATGACTGAAGTGTTCGCCCACAGGAAGGGAACTGTTTTGCCTGGTGATTGTTGAGCAATGCTCATTCATCTGCTGTCGTAGTGTCTGCATGGTCTCCCCAATGTACCATGCTTCAGGACATCCTTTCTTGCAACGTATTAGGTAGACAACATTGTCTACTGTTGGATGTCCCGAAGCATGGTACATTGGGGAGACCATGCAGACACTATGACAGCAGATGAATGAGCATTGCTCAACAATCACCAGGCAAAACAGTTCCCTTCCTGTGGGCGAACACTTCAGCAGTCATGGGCATTCAGCCTCCGACCTGCGGGTAAATGTTCTTCAAGGGGGCCTTCGTGACACACCGCAGAGTTGCTGAGCAGAGACTGATAGCCAAGTTCTGCACACATGAGGATGGTCTTAACAGGGATCTTGGCTCCATGTCACACTATCTGTAACTTGCCTGGATTAGCAAAAAATCTCACTTACTGTGCTGTCTGGAGAAAATACACAATTCTCTAACCAATGCTCAGGATTCCCTTCACACAGTTAGCCACTTTAACACTTGAATAGCAGGTGAGATGTAAGGATTTGCATTCTAATCAGTAATCTGTAACGGTCTGTGTGGATATGAGTGCCTCTGCAGATCAGAACACTGCATTTGCCTGACAAAGGCTGTAAAGTCGAAAGCTCACGGATTTACTATCAAATTGGTTGGATTTAAAATTGGTGTTGTAAAACTTTACTGAATGAATCTGTTCCCATCTTACTACTATCCAGATTAGACAATGGTGTGAATTTATAGAAACTCAAAATACTCACTTGACTGCGATATCTCTTGGCATACTTGTAGATTTCACCCATTGCAAACTTGGTGTTAAACTCATTTCGGTATTTCTGTAAAGAAAGCAAAGAAAATGTTTACAATTCTCTAATCCAGGCTGGATACAGCCCACACTGAGCATCGACAGTAAAACACAGGCAACTACGGTGGCACAATGGTTAGCACTGCTCCCTCAGTGCCAGGGACCTGGGTTTGATTCCTGGCTTCAGTCGCTATCTTTTGTGGAGTTTGCACATTCTCCCCATGTCTGTGTGGGTTTCCTTGGTTTCCTCCCACATTACAAAGATGTGTGGGTTAAATTGATTGGCCATGTTAAATTGCCTCTTGGTGTCCTGGGATGTGTAGGGTAGAGCGATTAGTGGGGGAATGTGTAGGGTTATGGAGATACAGGCTTGGTTGGGATTGTTGTGGATGCAGACTTGACGGGCTGAATGGCCTCTTTCTGCACTGTACAGATTCTATGATTTTTATTCAGCTTAGCTTGTCATCATCAGAAACACCAGCAGAGAGGAGGGAACCAATATTTAACATTGTATCTAACCATTCTATATTCTATATCATTCTAAGGAAGTAAAACACCCTTTACACTGTGCTCAAACACTCCCAGGACAGATATAACAGAGGGTTACGTAAGAGTAAAGCTCTCTTTGCTCTCTCTCTCTCAGTTCCTGCTCATTGCTCAATGTCTGCTGCTTACCCGGGACTCCTCTGCAAGGTGAGCATTCATTTCCTGTTCACTTAGTGTGACCATTTCTTGGATCTCTCTGTAATATTTCTGCACAGCCTTCTTGTACTCTGGAATTTCCTTGGCATACAAGAGTTTATTTGTTGGCGAATCCTACAGGAAAAAAAATAGGATCGTCTGTTATGATCCCAGGGAGGGCTGAATACACAGCAACCTAACACCAGCAAACTCAAGAAAAGATATTTGCCCTGTCTTAAATTCATTTTACAGGATGTGGGGGTCACTGGTTAGACCAGCATTTATTACCCATTCCTATCTGCCCTTGAGAAACTGATGGTGAGCCACCTTCTTGAACCACAGCAGTCCACATAGATACAGTGCTATTAGGGTGGGAGATCCAGAATTTTGACCACGCGACAGTGAAGGAAAGGCAATATATTTCCGAATTAGGATGATCAACTTGGAGGGGAATCTCCAGGTGATGTTCCCAGATATCTGCTGCTTTTATCTTCCTGACAGGAGTGGTAGTGGGTTTTGAAATCTGAACCCCTGAATTGGATTCCATTCTGTGACTCACTCTCGGGTATCTGTTATTCCATGTATAAACTTACCCTGAACACCTAGATTAGATTCCAGTTTGTAACTGACGTGTATCTGTTATTCTATATATAAATTCCCAGATCTCCTTTAGGTCACACTGCAGTTTAATTCCCCATTGGGATGAATCTGGATTGATACTTTACCTTGCCTAGCTGAAGGTCAGAAATGGAGCAGGCATCGATGAAAGCCTGAGCGATTACTGAGAGACAAGCATCCATGTGATCGGTTTTCTCCACATCAAAGACAAACTGTGGATTCTTCAAGATATTCACCCAAAACCGTAGCGGCAAACTGGAATGGAAGGACAAACCGTCCATCAATCCGAGAATAACACTTCCATAGTACAACACCGGATGGGGTGGGAAATTCCAGAAAGAATGCTGGAGACTACAGGGCATCAGAGATTTGGGGAAATCAGATTTTGGGGGGGGTGGGGGGCGGCGGCAGCAGCACTCCAGGGGACTCTGGAAGACTTGGGACATGGAGAGGAGATTTGTTGAGACTTGGGTAAGAAGCTCTTTTTTGCTGAGCTGAATGAGAAACCCATCTGTTCCAATCTCTGAGCTGACACTGTGCTCTCTCTCTTTATTGGTTGTAAATGTGGGATATTGGCTGGAATAGCACTCTCCATTCTCTCCTGCACGGAGTGGTGGTGGGGGGTGGGAGGAGTGGGGCAGTGGTGGGAGGGACGGGGGGAGGAAAGTCATGCTGTCTCACCTGTTGGTCTTCCAGATGTGCAGTGTGTCTGGGTCAGTAGTCCCACGTTTCTCAGCTTGCTCCTCCAGGAAATCAAAGAAATATTTCACAGCAAAGGGAGGTTTCACTGCATGGATACTGAGCACCGCACGAAACAAATCATCCAGAAACTTCTGCAGTGTACCCTATAAACAAAAAGAACAGAATCAGAGGAAATTAGGATGGTCAGGAGGGTGAAAGGCAGAGAAGGACTGGATCACTTTATGTTTCCAAGTCAGGATGGTGAATGGTTTGGAGGGGGGGAAATCTCCAGGTGGTGTGTTTCATTGTGTTTGTTGCCCTGGTCACAGGTTTGGAAGGTGCTGCCTGAAGAGCTTTGAGTTTCTGCAGTATTTCTTGTGTGTACTGCTGCTTCTGATCATCAGTGGTGGATGGAGTGAATGTTTTTGGACAAGATGCTTTACTCTGGATGGTGTCAAGCTTGAGAATTACTGGAGCTATACCCATCCAGGCAAGTGAGGAGTATTCCATCACATTCCTGACTTGTGCCTTGTAGATGATGGACAGGCATCAGGAGGTGAATTACTCACCGCAGGATTACTAGCTTCTGAGTTGTTCTGGTAAGCACAGTATTTATATGACTGGTCCAATTAAGGTTCTGACCTATAGAGACTGTCCCTCCCACTCCCCAACCAAGGCAACTGAAAGAATGATAGTGGGAGATTCAGCAATGTAAATGCCATTGAATGTTATGATTTTCCCTTGTTAAAGATGGTTATTGCCAGGCATTTCCATGGCATACTAGCCATTTTATGAACCCAAGCCCAAATATTATCTAGATCTTGTTGCATTTGGACATGAATTGCTTCATTATCTGAGGTACTGAACCTTGTGCAGTATCTGTGAATTTCCACACTTCTGACTTATGACAGAAGGAAGATCATTGATAAGGAAGCTGAAGATGGTTGGGCCTAGGACACACTACCTTGAGGAACTCCTACAGTGATGTCCTGGAGTTGAGATAATTGATCTCCAACCATTACAATCATCTTCCTATGTGTCAGGTGTGACTCCAATCAGCGGAGTGTTTATCCCCTGATATCCATTGATATCAGTTTTACTAGAGCTCTTCTATGCCATAGTTGGTCGAATGTGACCTTGATGTCAAGGACTGTCACTCTCACCTCACCTCTGAAATTCAGCTCTTTTGTCCATGTTTGAAGCAAGGCTGCAATGAAGTCAGGAGCTGAGCGACTCTGGTGGAACGCAAACTGAATATCTGAGTAGGCTATTGCTGAGCAAGTGCTGCTTGATAGCACTGTCAATGACCCCTTCCATCACTTTACCGATTATCGATAGTTGGCTGATTGGACAATAATTGGTCAAGTTGGATTTATCTTGTTATTTTTTGTGTACAGGACATACCTGGACAATTTTCCATACTGCTGGGTAGATGTCAATGTTGTAGCTGTACTAGAAGAACTTGGTTAGGGGCACAGAGTTCTGGAACACAAGTCTTCAGGACTAGAAGTTGGATAATGTCAGGACCCATTGCCTTTGTAGTATCCCATTTTCACAGGCGTTTCTTGATATTACATTGAGTGAATTAAATGAGCTGAATTTTGGCTTGGGGACCTCAGAAGGAGACCAACATGGATCACCCAACTGACACTTCTAGCCTATGATTGTAACCAAGACGATTTTTAACAAACTAACTTTCGCAATAAAATGATGCACTCCCCAATCATTGAGGATATTTGTGAAACCTCTTCCTCCTATAAGATGTTTAAATTGCCCATCAGATTTTATGACTGGAGGTAGGAATATCAGAGTACGAGTAGGCCATTGGTAGCATAGTGGACAGTGAAGCAAGTTATCTCTGACTGCGACAGGATTGATCAATTGGGCCAGAGGGCTAATGAATGGCAGATGGAGTTTAATTTAGACAAATACGAAGTGATGCATTTTGGTAGATTGAACAAGAGCAGGACTTACTCAGTTAATGGTAGGGTATTGAGGAGAGTTACAGAACAGAGATCTACGGGTACATGTTGGGACATCATGTTGAAGTTGTACAAGGCATTGGTAAGGTCACACTTGCAGTTCTGGTCATGCAATGATAGAAAGAATATTATTAAACTTGAAAGAGTGCAGAAAAGGTTTACTAGGATGCTACTAAAACTCGATGGTTCGAGTCATCAGGAGAGGCTAGATAGACTGGAATTTCTTTTCTCTGGAGTGTAGGAGGCTGAAGGGTAACCTCATAGAGATTTATAAGATAATGAGGGCATAGATAAGGATTGATAGTCAATATCTTTTCCCAATGGTAGAGGAGCCTCAGTGAGAGGGGAGAGATACAAAAGTGTCCAGGGGGGGCAATTTTTTCTCAGAGGGTGGTGAGTGTCTAGAACAAGCTGCCAGAGATAGTAGTGGAAGCAGGTACAATTTTGTCCTTTAAAAAGCATTTAGATAGTTATATGGGTATGATAGGTATAGAGGGATGTGGGCCAAATGCAGGCAATTGGGATTAGCTTAGGGGTTTAAAAAAAAAAGGGTGGCATGGAGAAGTTGGGCCAAAGAGCCTATTTCCATGCTGTAAACATCTATGACTCCAATCTGTGGACCAACTCTCCCAATTGGGAGGAAAAAGTCTCCAATGCTTGTGAAGCAGAATTTGCAGGTCTGATTAGACAGGGAGCCCATATCTAAGGTTCATGCTGCCCACTCAATTTGATTCTTATTAGACTGTTCTGTAGTGGTCTTGGTATAGTTTAGTGGGTCATTTCAGAGTCAACTACATTGCTGTGTCTAGAGTCACATGTAGACTAAAGCAAGTAAGAATGACAGATTTCTTTCCCAAAGGCCATTAGTGAAGCAGATAGGTTTCTTAAAATAATTGACAATGGTTTCATGTTCACCATTGTGGAGATTAATTTTTATTCCAGGTTTATTTAAACCCTACTTATTTCAATTTATTTAATTCTTTGAATTTATATTCTTCAGCTGCCTGTGGAGTGGGCTCAGGTTGGTGGTTGTGGTGGAAATGCTCAGTTACCCGCATTTGCACACAATTATACAGTTGCTGCCCACTCACATATACATTCCAGTCCCTAACTAGAAATGTACATACACAGATAAGCACATGAACGCACACAGACACTCATGCACACACATACTAACAATCAGTATGGGCAGCAGCTCTTGTGAAATCATGGTGACAGTTTAAACTCTCCAGGAGTTGTACAGTAGGATTCATTTTCACTATAACTGTGTACCTTGGTTGAGAGGAGTCTGGTCAGGTAGATCTCTGGCAGAACTTTCTTGCGGTGATTATGTTTGTGAGATCTCTTAGTTTCAACAAGTTCATCATTTGGAAGTACCTAGTTGGGGGGAAAAAAAAAGGTTCCAATTGGTCAGGAATTGAGTCCAACACAATGCTATCTGGTTTAGGATAGACTGAAGGGTGAGTGAGGGTCAAAGTGGATTCTAGGAATGTGGAGTTGGACCTGCAGTGGTCAAGGCAGGGGGATACCTGGATCTATATCAAACACCCTCTGATTCAGATCAAAGCTTTCTCTACTCTGCAGTTACAATGTTCCTCAACTCTACTATCTGAATCAGACACATTTATATTCCCCACTTTGATTCATTGCCCTGAACAACAGCCGTTTTGTAGTAACTTCCTGCCAAATTCGAGCAATGGGTATGGGATTGATTCACCAAGTAAAAACAAGTCAATTAACCAGATAAGGAGCAGAGAGCCGTATAATTGAGTTTCATTTACAGCAGGATCTGACAATAGCTGGTGGGAGGCTGGGATCATCCTGCCTAGGATTTCTGCCTTATCTGATCTTACAACACCAGGTTAAAATCCAACAAGTTTATTTGGTAGCACAGGCCACAAGTTTTCGGAGCACTGCTCCTTCATCGGGTAAATGGAAGTTCTGTTCACAAATAGGGCATATAAAGGCACAAAATCAATTTGCAAAATAATGGTCAGAATGTGTGTCTTTACAGGTAATCAAGTACAGACAATGTGAGTGGAGAGAGGGTTAAGCACAAGTTAAAAAGATGTCATTAAGACATTAGGATGGCGGTGTGGGCTCGTTGGGCTGAAGGGCCTGTTTCCCGTGCTGTGTTGTTCTTTGTACACAGCAACGTCATGGAAATGCTGACAATATAGGAGAATAAGTAAAGAGATACTCACTAAATGGAAATATTTTTCAGTGTCCAAATCCTTCACTATAAAACAAATAAAATCCGTGATAAGTTAAAGCATATATTTAACCAGGATCTAGTCCCAATTTAAACTCATTAGCACTTAACACTCCATAGCAAACAAATACAGATGAACGACTCAGGATAGGATGTTACCACCATTCATGCCAGTGGGATTTTCCGAGCTCACTTGGTGAAGGCAGATTTGCTTGAGTGGCAAATTGTCCAACCTCACCGCAGCAGAATTGTGGAGTGAACAGCTGGTAAGATCGCACCCAATATTGCTTCAGTTTAACAATTGGCTAGAATACATCTGGAACTGTAGCTTGCCAGGATTTGACTGGAACAGTAGGTTGTTAGGATATGGGCTGGAACGGTAGCTTGCTAGGATACTGGTGGAACAGTAGGTTGTTAGGATATGGGCTGGAGTAGTGTGTTGCTAAGATATAGCTAAAGTAGTAAATTGTTAGAATACATTTTGAGCAACAAGTTGCTAGGATATAGCTGTAGCAGTAGGTTGCTCGGATATGGCTAGAACAGTGGGTTGCTAGGATGCCACTGAAGTAATAAATTGTTAGGTCTGAAGAAGTCTTTGTAGTCATGTGCAGGTTAACTGTAAGTCCAGAAGTATTTACAAATACTTCAAAGTTGTCTGCAAGCTTGCTGATACACACAGCTCTGTTCAACATTAGACTGACTCTGCCTGCAGGCCAAGTGCAATTTTACATCACTGTGTGCATGGTACTGTACTCAATCTCACATTAACTCTGTGTGTCCCAAACACTTATACTCCTCAATTTACCCCTGGTCGTTCTCAGCCCCTGCATTTACTCCCTGGACCAATCTCAGTCCCAGTCTTTACCACCATAGACCACTGGTCCATTCTCAGTGTCTGCATTTAACCCCTGTCCATTCTTAGTATTTGTTTTTACCCACTGGTTCATTATCATTGTCTGCATTTATCCCTTGATCCATTCTCAGTATCTGTATTTACCCCCGGTCCATTCTCAGTATCTGTATTTACCCCCGGTCCATTCTCAGTGTCTGTATTTACCCCCAGTTCATTCTCAGCGTCTCTATTTGCCAATCTCAGCCCCTGCATTTACCCCTTAGACCATTCTCAGCCCCTGCATTTACTCGCTGGTTTATTCTCAAACCTGAAACTGAACAAGAAAGAATTGCAACAGAAGATGCCTGAAATCGGGTACAATATTAAGATCATGTATTGACAGCAAAACATCTTTGTTGCAATCCTGACAAGGTGGGAGTAGTAGCAGCAATGTAGCAACACAACAATTTGTTGGATCTGTGAAATGTTTAGCAAAATGTTTGCCTAATTGACAAGCAGAGTGATCTACTTGTCTATGGATGTTACCACCTGCTCCAAAGAGACTGCAAAGAATGTTACTTCATTTACAAAGATATCACGAGTTGTGACATACAAGTCAGGAAAACAGATAAACATTGGAAACATACTGTCGAGAATAGCACTCTCAACAGGGAAAACGGAGGAGGCTACAACAGAACATGAAATCTTCCAGATTCCACATGAAGCAGCAACAAGTTATGATCTGGGTCTTATTAACCCATCCGAGCTCATAGATCATAGAATCCTACAGTGTAGGAAGATGCTCTTTGGTCCATTGAGTCTGCACTGACCACAATCCCACCCAGCCCCTACCCCCATATCCCTTCATATTACCCACTAATCCCTCTAATCTAAGCATTGTAGGACACTAAGGGGCAATTTTAGCGTGGCCAATCAACCTAATCTGCACATTTTTGGAGATATTGAATCTAATGGACAAACACCTTGCTCACATTAAGTGAACCACCTAACAAGATGAATTGTTTTGGACAGGAGGGGATCAATGTAAACAGCCCTGATTTCTCCCTTCCATTCCCGTCTGTAAGCAGGAAAGTGCTTTTCATTTCTGATTTCTCCCTTTATTGGAGAATTTTATTGTATTTTTTGTATTTTTCCCATGACCAAAATTGGAGTGTTCCAATCCTCTCTGAATAACTCACACAATGAACAGAAGAACAGTTAGTTTATTTTATACACACTCACTAGGCGAGAAAGGGATTTTGCAATGCCTGCCCTGGTGCATTCAGACAATAAAAGAACTTTATGGGAACAATGGGGAGAAGGGCCAGATCACAAGAAGTACGAGTTTTACTTTTACGTGAGTCCAGAATCAAAATTCTAGTAGTGTATTACTTCACCCTGACTGTTGCAGGGGTGATCTGCCTTAGCAGAAATGAGGACTTTCACCATGAGAGCCAGTATACAGAGTTCAATTAGTTCTAAAAGGCAGAAATCCCAGTATTCCAATAATTCACAATGTAGATAAGGGCCAGGCAGTTGTAAACCTGGGTTCCTTCTGGTACTATCTGTGAAATGATAAGTGGTTGACAGAGGCAGTTTGTTGCCTGGAGTCTGTTTCTCTTTGGAAGTCAAATGTCATTGAAGATAAGATCCAACGGCTTTAATTAAAGAAATTCTGACAATTTCAATCATGTGACTGGTTGGTTTTAGGTTGACTGACAAGGCACCTGGTTGAAATCCACTGTGCTTTGGAGCAGATAATCGTTGGGCCATAAACGTTACATTGGAGATTAGAAGCTGCCTTTTTTCATAGCTGCCTGGGACAGACATTTCGTCTGCAAACTGATTGTGTTGGTAGAATATTTACACAATGCAAAGTATTGTTACATTCCAGGAGATGCGAGGTGTTGGCTTTTGTTTACTTCAAACTATTCACAAACCTCCAGAAGCTAGCATGTGAACATCTGTAGCTATTTTAACACGCCCAGCAATTGTACCTTTCGAAAAATAGAAAAACAGATAATTTTACAAAGTAGTCAGTTTGATGGGTATGTATGTACATTTCTGTCTTCCTGCCTCCTGTCTGGGACATGACTCCACAAGTACTACAAACAGTAGTGATGAAAGGTTGGCCTGATAGCAAGAATGTACTTCCGGTTGCAAGAATATTTGGGCATGCCAAGATAAATTGATAGCCCAGGATGACATCTTGGACAAAGGAAATAGAGTCATCATCCCTAAAAAGATGAAAGATGCTGAAGTACATTCATGCAAGGCATCAGGAAATTGAATTGATTTGGAGAAGTGGCCAAACGTGAGCACTGAAATTAAAGACCACATTGTCCATTGCAATGCTTGCAATGAAACCAAGTGAAAAAAACCACGAGAACTGTTAATAACACTTGACATCTCAGACAGCCATGGATGAAGCTGGAATAGACCTTTTTATTTTGGAAAGAACTGATTATCTAATCATTGTAGAGTCCTATTCTAACTATTGGGAGTTAGACCAGCTGACTTCAACAATGCTAAGATAAACCGTAGAATGCCTGAAAGCACGTTTCAGTCAGTATGGCATGACAGGCATTGTGATGAGTGACAATGGTTAATGTGTGAAGAATTCAGCTGCTCCACAAAGGGTTGGGGAATTCAGCTCAATGTCTCTGCAATACTCCCAGTCAAATAAAAAGGCTGGTGTAGCAGTGAAAATAATTAAAGGACTCATTAAGTAATTGAGCAAATCTAGCACAAATATATACAAGGCAAATCCACTAACTGAAGGTGCAGAAAAAGATCCTGTCCAGAGACTAATGTCACGCCGCAGGCAATCTACTCTTCCCATAGCAAAAAGCTACCAAAACCAACAATAGTAACAGGCAAGAATGAAATAATCAGGGTGAAACAACCGAAAACCAAATTTCAGTTTGACAAAAACCATTACCAGAGCAAAGCACTGAAGAGTCAGTCAAGGTGCTAATCTTCACCACTCTCAACAGGAGTGAGCCCACATGGAAACTTGGCAAAGGTCAGAGAAATTGCCAGCACCGATCGTACATAGTGAAAGTGAATAACCAAATATAATAAGTAACAAGAAGCAATACACTGCAGGCACATCCGAACAACCAGTAAAGTTGTTCCTTCACAGCAATAGGCTGGTCAGGGAGAAGAGTTCACACAGCTATATTGAACACCATCAACTCCAGAGATCCATAAGTCTCCAACAATCACAATGGAACAAGTTATCAAGGCAACAAGAGCCATGGGAGCAAAATTCTGTGGACAAGGAACATCACCCAAACAGCAAGGGTCAATGCACAGTCGTTGTATTAAAAGACCAGCACAGTTTAAATAAACAGATGTATTGCATGTGCAGAGATGGATGAATTGTTAATGCATGAAAAGAGTGGGTAACTTTTAAGTTCATGAGATTTGGGGCAGAATTAGGCCATTTGGCCCATCGAGTCTACTCTGCCATGGGTGATTTACTCCTTATCCCCATTTTCCTGCCTTCTCCCCATAATCCTTCAATCCATTATGAATTAAAAATCTGTCTATCTCCTCCTTAAATTTACTCGCTGTCCCACCATCCACCACACTTCGGGACAGCGAATTCCACAGATTCACAATCCTTTGGGAGAAGTAGTTTCTCCTCAATTCTGTTTTAAATTTGCTACTCCTTATCCTAAGGCTATGACCTGTTGTCCCAGAATGTTGCACAAGAGGAAGCATCTGTTCCATATCTACTTTATCCATACCTTTTATTATCTTGTATACCTCAATTTGATTTCCCTTCAATCTTCTAAATTCCAAACTGTTCAATCTCTCTTCATACCATAAACCCCTCATTTCTGGAATCAATTTAGTCAACCTTGTCTGAACTCCCTCCAATGCCGTTACATCTTTCCTCAAATAAGGGGATCAGAACTGTACACAATACTCCAGGTGAGGCTTTGCCAATGCCTTGTACAGTTGCAACAATACTTTCCTTTATATTCTATTCCTTTAGCTATAAATGCCAACATTCCATTTGCTTTCTTTATTATATGATGTACCTGCATGAACAAGGACATCCAGATCCCTCTGCACTGGAGCATCCTGAAGTCTTTCCCCATTTAGATATTAAGTTGCCTTCCCATTTTTCTGACCAAAATGCATGACCTCCCAATTATCTACATTAAACTCCATCTACCATATTTTAGCCTCCTAACTTATATCCATTTATAAGGTTCTTATTTCCTCATTGCAACTTCCTGTCCCATCTATTTTTGTGTCATCTGCAAATTGGCTTAGAGCCATCTATCCCTGTATCCAAGTCATTGATATAGACTGTAAATAGCTGGAGCCCAAGGACCAAATCCTATGGCACCACTAGTTACTTATTGCCATCCAGAAGAAAACCCATTTATTCCAACTCTGTCTTCTGTCCATCAGCCAGTCATGTATCCAAGCTAATAAATTACCCTTAATTCCATGTGATCTAGCCTTGTGAATTAACCTTTTGTGAGAACCTTAAAAAATGTCATCCAGAAGGCTAGATATACTACATCTATAGGATCCCCATTATCACTTTGCTTGTTACATCCTCAAAGAACTCTAGCAATTAGTCAAACATGATTTGCCTTTCATAATGGATGGAAAGCATTTTGACTTTCCAAATGTCCTGATATTGCTTCCTTGATAATTGATTCTAACACTTGGCCAACAACAGACGTTAAACTAACTGGGTTGTAATTTCCCACATTTTACCTCCCTCCCTTTTTGAGTAAGGGCGTCACATTAGCATTTTCCCAATCCATTTGAACCTTTCCTCTGTCCAGGAAATTTTGAAATATTATAACCAATGGATCCACTATCACCTCCGCCACTTCCTTTAATATCCTAGGATGTAAGCCCTCAGACTCTCAATTCCAATAGTTTGCTGAGTACCTTTTTCCTAACAATGTTGATTGTTTTAAGTTCTCACTCTCTATTACTTCTGACTTGCCTGTTCCTATAGGAATGGTACCAGTGTCCTCCATCATGAAAACTGAGGCAGAGTATTGATTTAGCATTGCTACCATTTCAGTGTTCCCCACTATTAACATTCCAGTTTCATCTTCCATGGGATCAACATTCAGCCTAATGATTCTCTTCCCTTTTATACACATACAGAAACTTTTGCTATTCTTCTTCATATTTTGCCCTACTTTTCTTTCGTAATTTACCTTAGTTCTTTTTTACTACTTTTTTATTCATGTTTGTTCATGTTTGAAAGTTTCCCAATCTCCCAATCTGCCACTGTCCTTTGCAATATGATACATCTTAGCTTTTGTCTTTATATTGACTTTGACCTCCTTGTTTAACCATGAATGTGTTTTTTTTTACCCCCCCACCTCCCCTTATCATTTTTCTTCCTTACTGGGACATATTTTACTTGTGAGGACTTGGGCATCTCCTTAAAAAACTGCCATTCTCATCTGCTTTCCTACCTTTTAGCCTTCCTGCCCACTCTACTTATGCCAAATCTGTTCTCTATCTGTCCTCTGCCTTTGTAATTTCCTTTGTTTAATTCCAGAAGGCTAATGTGGGAGGCCACTTTCTCATCCTCAATTTTCAATACTATCATACTATGGCACTATTCCCTAGAGGATCCTTAACTATGAGATCATCAATTAATTCCTCATCATTACACTATACCAAATTCAAAGTAGCCTGCTTTTGGTTGGTTCCACAATATACTATTCCAAGAAACAATCTCTAATACATTCAATGAACTCTGCCTCTAGGCTACCCTTGTCAATTTAACTCTTCTAATCTACAAGCATATTAAAATCATCCATGTATATTACTGTATCTTTTGTGCAAGTACCCAGTATTTCCTGGTTTATGCTGTGCTGCATTGTGGAACTACTGCTGGGGACCTACAGATTACTCCTACCAAATACTTCTTTCCTTTGCTATTTCTTATTTCTACCCACACTGATTCCACGTCTTGATCTCCCATGCTTGCACAATTTCTCATTACAGATTTTTTTCACCAGCAAAGCTACACCACCTCCTTTTCCTTTCAACCTTCCTTTCTGAAACGCTGAGCACCCTTGGATATTCGATTCCCAGACCTTGTCTTCTTGTAACCATATCTGTATAATCACCATCAAATCATACTCTTTGGTTTCTATTTGCACCATTAATTCATTAATTTTGTTCTGAATGCTTCATGCATTTAAATAGGAAGCTTTTAAATTTGTTCTACTAATAAATTTCCTTACTTGTTTATAATTCTTTGGTGCATAAAGACATTCTGTCCCTCTCTTTTATTATCTGGTAACCATCTGCCATACTGCTAGCCTGCACTCTTACCTCCTCTTCCAATTTGAGCTTTCTAATTTTGCCTACAATTAAATCCTTCCCCCATTCAGTTTAAAGCTCTATCTACAGCTCTAGTAATGTGATTCACTAAGACTCTGCTCCCGGCATGATTCAGATGAAGACCGTCCCATTAGGTCTCTTCTTTCCCAGTACTGGTGCCAATGTCCCATATATTCAAACCCATTCCTCCCACACCAATCTTTAAGCCACACATTTACCTGCTTAATCTTATTGGCCCTGTGCCAACTAGCTCGTGGCTCAGGTAGTAATCCAAATAATACTCGGATAACTCAGGATAGCACGGGATTGTACAGGCAAATATTTCTTTTAGCCGCATAGAAAAAGAGGATGCTTTTGTTCAATATGAAAGGGGATATTTGGGTTTTGGAAATGCAATCTTACTGAATATACTACAAGACTATCTGGTTGTCACAGACATATGAGTGTGTTGTGAAGCAGTCTGCCTGTAGACTGCTTTTTCTACTGAGTTCAGTAAAGCTTCTCACAGAAACAGGCACTGAAGAAGACTGCTATCCTTATACTTGAAGCACCCTTCTCTATTATTCTGCAATTTTTGGGTCTGCCTGTTATCCCACTTTGGAGTTCAGTTTCAGTTAGACATACCTCGTCCTAATGTACTGTCCCAATTGTCTTTCATGCTCATGGCCAATGAGGCTCCATCAGGGACCTAGAGACAGTTGAAAGGTCAGAAGATGTTATGACAATGGTGGTGACAGCCAACATTCAGCCATTACAGAACTAACAACAACAACTTTCAGTCCACAACAAAACATTTTAAAAGTGCTTCACAGGAGCATTCGAAAACGAAATGTAGTCATGAGGTGATATCAGGTCAGGTGACCAGAAGACCTTATTTTCATAAGTCTTGATGGAAATGGTCTGGCCGGGTGGCTTAATCCTCAATTCCAGTCTGTGACATCAAACTGCAGCCGTTGGTTGCTTTTGAACCAGAAACTGATTGAGCAACTAAGATGGAGGTCAGATTTCAGTTAGTGGCCAGAACGTACAGTGACTGTGGACAAGTTGCGCACATGTGAGCGGGAGAGACAGCTCAGAAAGAAAGCTGTGGCACAGCTGGAGATAAAGATCAAAAAGGTGGTTCAAAAATAGAGGTGAGGGGGAGTTGGAAAGTATGACCTTTGCTGGATATTGTACCTATGGAGCTTGGGTGGAACAAATGGAGTAATTGGATGGGATTTGCCAATTATTCCTGTAGGATTCTACTTGAGTTCTGAGAGACGCTAGCTGAGATTGCTGCTGCGCAGAAACTATTTAAGAAAGCTGTGCTTTTTATCTTTGATGTCTCAATTACTTAGTGTAACTTACAGTTTCTGTTAAATACAATTTCCCTGTTAATTCATATGTAATTTATGTTCATTTTGATTTAATTGTTGAAATAAAATTTATTGAAAGTAAAATCATACCCATTGATTTCTTCCATTGTGGTTCATTTTGAAAGTTTGCCTTTTTTAATCTTTTGGTTCCCACAGGGATCATAGTAAAATTGGGAATGTGTCTGGGTTACATCCCAGAGGCTGTACCTGGGAAGCTTCCAGAATTTAAACAGACAAAATGTCGCATATACTTTAGCTTTATTTATTGGAAACCAGCATGGGTACTTTAAATGCTCAGGCCTTTTTGGAGGGAGAGGATTTGTCTCTAAGTTCTTTAAAACAGTTAACAGAAAATAATTTGAAGGCTGTAGCAGAGAAATTGGGGATTGACTTTAAATCAGGAATTAAGGCAGAGATTGCTGAAGAATGGATTCAGTACTTGAAGATTGGAAAGAAAGGGGTGGTTCTGTCAGTGACCAAGTAGAGCTAGTTAGCCTTCAATTAAAAAAAAACTTAAATTTGAAAGAGAAAAAGAAATGCAAAAACTTCAAATAGAAAGAGAATGAGAAACCAATTTGATTGAGTTTTTTGAAGAGATAACAAAGATAATTGATGAAGGAGGTAGTTTATATGGACTTCAGTAAGGCGTTTGACAAAGTCCCACATTGCAGGCTGGTACAAAAGCCAAAATCACATGGGATTCGGGGTGAGCTTGCTAAATAGAAACAGAACTGGCTTGGTCATAGAAAGAAGTCTCACAATATCAGGTTAAAGTCCAACAGGTTTATTTGGTAGTAAATGCCATTAGCTTTCGGAACACTGTTGGACTTTAACCTGTGTGTGAGATTTTTTACTGTGTTTGTGTTTACCCCAATCCAATGTGGCATCTCCACATCTTGGTCACAGAAGAATAGTGTGGAAGATGTTTTTCAGAATAGAGATCTGTAGCTAGTGGTGTTCCTCAGGGATCATTACTGGTTCACCTGCTTGTTAAACATATAAATGATTTGGAAGAAAATCTGATTAGTAAGTTTGAGGATGACACGAAGATTGGTGAAGTTGCTGATAGTGCCAGGGATTGTTAGAGAACAGATGTAGACAGTATATAGATAGACTGGAGATTTAGGCACAGTTGGACAAATGTGAGGTGACGCAGTTTGGGAGATCAAATTTAGGTATGAATTATATTGTAAATGGCAGAATTCTTAGCAACATTTATGTACATAGGCATGCAGGTCCACAGTTCCCTAAAAGAGGCAACACAGATGGCCAAAATGATTAAGAAAGCATACAATATGCTTGTTTTCACTGACCAGGGCATTGAGTACAAGAGTTGGGAAATCATGTTGCAGCTATATAAAATCTTGGTTTGGCTATATTTGGAGTTTTGCATGTAGTTCTGGTCACCACACCACCAGAAGGATATGGAAGCTTTGGAGAGACTGCAAAGAAGGTTCATCAGGATGTTATCTCAAGGGTGTTGACTGTGAGGGGAGATTGAATAAACTAAAGCTGTTTAAACTGGAAAGACGGAGACTGAGGTTTAGAAAATTATGAGAGATATATACAGGGTGGATAGTCAGAGGTTTTTTCCAAGGGTGTAAGTGTCAATTACAAGGGAGCACAGGTTCAAGGTGAAATGAAAAGTTTAAGGGAGATGTGTGGGGGGAGGTTTTTCACACAGAGAATGATGGTGCCTGAAATGCGCTGCCAGAGGGGGTGATGGAAACAGGTACATTAGCAACATTTAAAAGGCACCTGGATGGGACCATGAATAGGGAGGGAATAGAGGGATTTAATTAGGGCATTGTGATCAGCACAGGCTTCGAGGGCTGAAGGACTTGTTCTGTGCTGTCCTGTTCTTTGTTCTTCTTTGTCCTGAAGGAGGGAAAGTGCAATCCATACTGTGTGGAATCTGCATGTTCTTCCTGTGTCTGCATGGATTTTCTCCGAATGCTCTGGTTTCCTTCCACTGTCCAAAGATGTGTGGGCACGGTTGATTGGCCATGCTAAATTGCCCCTTAGTGTCAGGGGAATTAGGGTAAATATGTGGGGTTACGGGGATAGGGCCCCGTGGGATTGTTATTGGTGCAGGCTCAATGACCAAGTCCTTCTTTCTGCGCTATAGAGATTCTTTGAGAGATGGAAAGGGTTAGGGAGGAAATTCCCATGCTTAGGATCCAGGAATCTGAAAACATTGCCACTAATGGTGAAGGAAAGAAATAAGGGGCACTGATTTCTTGGAGAGTAGTGGGTCGGGATTAGGGAGTGATGGGATCATGAAGAAACTTAAAACACACAAGGGACACAAATTCTGAAATGGAGGTGTTTGTGTTCCAGAAGTCGAATCTGGGCACTGAACTCAAGGATGATGTCTGAATGAATTGAGACATGAATACTTGAGTTTTAAATGAGTTCAAGGTTACAGAGGTTAGAAGTTGGAGCAAGAGCCAGTGTCAGGATAGTCATGTTCACAGGATAGAGGGGTTCAGCAGCAGATGAATTGAGACAGTGGGAAGAGAAGGGTTGTGTTACCCAGCTAGAATTAGGTCATCTGCGAATGGTCAGTACTGGAATTCAAAAGCTCAGTCAGAATCAAACAGTCTGCTTCAACCCAAGCCAAGTACACAGTAGAACAAGGGAGTCAGTGAGAGGATGTTGCTCAATGGTTTGTAATCCCAATATTTCAGTGTCAGTAATGATGTCTCATCCTCTGCTGTAAGCCAGACAGAGACACTGACTCTTACATTATCACTCACAGCATTTTTACATCATTATTTTACATCTTAGTCACTTTCCGACAGAAAAGCTGGAATTTTACTGTTTCACCCATTATAGGAATTGGATTGGGTGAGGTGGGGGGGAAGTGTGGACCGTGGAAAGATCCATCAGCCTCAGACAGGATATTACAATTTCAGGATGAGCGGAACTGTATAATCCCACCAGTCTATTCAAGGGGTCAGAAAATCTGCAAAAAAAAGTTTAAAGAAATTTAATGTACAAACACTCGAGACAAAGACGGGCCTGGGAATTACTCAGTAACAGGAAGATGGATTTGGGATCAGACAGCGTCTGAGGGAGATAATTGAATGGGGGCAGGGGGTGCGTCAGACGGATAGAAGAGGGCTGCATGCTTGTTTGTAATGTTCTGCACAGAAAGTAAGCCAACAATGCTCACAGCTCAAAGATACTTTGAAAATTGCTATTTAGATAAGAAAATTAGGCCTCATAGATTGGGAGCTGAGGGACGGCCTGCTCCAGCAGGCTAAATGGAGGAAAAAACCCTCACCGGCTGCTCCTCACCTTGTAATGGGCCAGAGTGTTGAGTTTTTTACGGCCATCTTCGACCACAGATGTGTTGTCCAGGTCTCGCAGTATGCGGCTATCACTACTTGCTGCAAACCACTCTGCCAAAAAGAAAAGCAGATCTGTCAGCTTTAACTTTACTTTGTGTCATAAACATTATTGGTGCAATTCCACCCAACATTACCAATCTCTGGCATTTACACAGTGCACAGGCTCTGTCACTGGATTTATACAGTGTGCTGGGCCCAATCTCCGCCTTTGACACAGTGCACTGGGCCCAGTCTCAGGCATTGACACAGTGCACTGGGCCCAGTCTCAGGCATTGACACAGCGCACTGGGCCCAGTCTCAGGCATTGACACAGCGCACTGGGCCCAGTCTCAGGCATTGACACAGTGCACTGGGCCCAGTCTCAGGCATTGACACAGTGCACTGGGCCCAGTCTCAGGCATTGACACAGCGCACTGGGCCCAGTCTCAGGCATTGACACAGCACACTGGGCCCAGTCTCAGGCATTGACACACTGCACTGGGCCCGTCTCTGGCATTGACACAGTGCACTGGGCCCAATCTCTGGCATTGACACAGTGCACTGGGCCCAGTCTCAGGCATTGACACAGTGCACTGGGCCCAGTCTCAGGCATTGACACAGTGCACTGGGCCCAGTCTCTGGGATTTAGACAGCACACTGGGCCCAGTCTCTGGGATTCACACAGCACACTGGGCCCAGTCTCTGGGATTCACACAGCACACTGGGCCCAGTCTCTGGGATTCACACAGCACACTGGGCACAGTCTCTGGGATTCACACAGCACACTGGGCACAGTCTCTGGGATTCACACAGCACACTGGGCACAGTCTCTGGGATTTCGACAGTGCGCTGGGCCCAGTCTCTGGGATTCATACAGCAAACTGGGCACAGTCTCTGGGATTCACACAGTGCACTGGGACCAGTCTCTGGGATTTAGACAACGCACTGGGCCCAGTCTCTGGGATTTCGACAGTGCGCTGGGCCCAGTCTCTGGGATTCATACAGCAAACTGGGCACAGTCTCTGGGATTCACACAGTGCACTGGGACCAGTCTCTGGGATTTAGACAACGCACTGGGCCCAGTCTCTGGGATTTAGACAGCGCACTGGGCCCAGTCTCTGGGATTCACACAGCGCGCTGGGCCCAGTCTCTGGGATTCACACAGCCCGCTGGGCCCAGTCTCTGGGATTCACACAGCCCGCTGGGCCCAGTCTCTGGGATTCACACAGCCCGCTGGGCCCAGTCTCTGGGATTCACACAGCGCGCTGGGCCCAGTCTCTCGGATTCACACAGAGCGCTGGGCCCAGTCTCTGGGATTCACACAGAGCGCTGGGCCCAGTCTCTGGGATTCACACAGCGCGCTGGGCCCAGTCTCTGGGATTCACACAGCGCGCTGGGCCCAGTCTTTGGGATTCACACAGCGCGCTGGGCCCAGTCTCTGGGATTCACACAGCCCGCTGGGCCCAGTCTCTGGGATTCACACAGCGCGCTGGGCCCAGTCTCTGGGATTCACACAGCGCGCTGGGCCCAGTCTCTGGGATTCACACAGCGCGCTGGGCCCAGTCTCTGGGATTCACACAGCGCGCTGGGCCCAGTCTCTGGGATTCACACAGCCCGCTGGGCCCAGTCTCTGGGATTCACACAGCGCGCTGGGCCCAGTCTCTGGGATTCACACAGCGCGCTGGGCCCAGTCTCTGGGATTCACACAGCACACTGGGCCCAGTCTCTGCGATTCACACAGCGCACTGGGCCCAGTCTCTGGGATTCACACAGCGCACTGGGCCCAGTCTCTGCGATTCACACAGCGCACTGGGCCCAGTCTCTGGGATTCACACAGCGCACTGGGCCCAGTCTCTGGGATTCACACAGCGCACTGAGCCCAGTCTCTGGGATTCACACAGCGCACTGGGCCCAGTCTCTGGGATTCACACAGCGCACTGAGCCCAGTCTCTGGGATTCACACAGCGCACTGGGCCCAGTCTCTGGGATTCACACAGCGCACTGAGCCCAGTCTCTGGGATTCACACAGCGCACTGAGCCCAGTCTCTGGGATTCACACAGCGCACTGGGCCCAGTCTCTGGGATTCACACAGCGCACTGGGCCCAATCTCTGGGATTTAGACAGCGCACTGGGCACAGTCTCTGGGATTCACACAGCACACTGGGCCCAGTCTCTGGGATTCACACAGCACACTGGGCCCAGTCTCTGGGATTCACACAGCACACTGGGCCCAGTCTCTGGGATTCACACAGCACACTGGGCCCAGTCTCTGGGATTCACACAGCACACTGGGCCCAGTCTCTGGGATTCACACAGCACACTGGGCCCAGTCTCTGGGATTCACACAGCACACTGGGCCCAGTCTCTGGGATTCACACAGCACACTGGGCCCAGTCTCTGGGATTCACACAGCACACTGGGCCCAGTCTCTGGGATTCACACAGCACACTGGGCCCAGTCTCTGGGATTCACACAGCACACTGGGCCCAGTCTCTGGGATTCACACAGCACACTGGGCCCAGTCTCTGGATTCACACAGCACACTGGGCCCAGTCTCTGGGATTCACACAGCACACTGGGCCCAGTCTCTGGGATTCACACAGCACACTGGGCCCAGTCTCTGGGATTCACACAGCACACTGGGCCCAGTCTCTGGGATTCACACAGCACACTGGGCCCAGTCTCCGGGATTCACACACTGTGGCCAAATGGGCCATCTAAAATGGTGTTTTGTAAAGCACACTGGGACAATTGGGCAAGAAACTAAACCAAAAGGCTGCAATTTAAAGACAGAGACAGAAAGGCTACAACCCTGATGAGTGAATAAACAGGATATGGGTCATCTCCAGCATGAAAGGGACTTCACAGTCACATTGGGTTGTTTCATCTTCAGGATGAAAGAGACTTTCTGGTCACACTGGGTTGTGTACCAGATATAAGGGCACCGTGACCCCTTATTTAGGAGGGAGTATGTGACTCTATGTGTCTCCAGCACCTACAGACATGGCCACTGGGGACACACCCAGAGATCGGTGTGGTAGCACCTGATTGGACTCTTATTGATCAGGGTGATCAAGTCCTGATCAATTGATTGGCAATGGCCAAAAGGAGTGTGAAACCAAATGGATTATAAAGCGTGCTGCACAACCAGGAATCTCTCTCTCTGACCCTACGAACAAGCCACAACAATGGCCATCGCCAGCATGAGGAGAGCCACTGCACCCAACAAGGAAGGAAGAAGACCAGAGCCAGAATGCCAGACCAAGCAAAGGGACCAGACTACACAGACAACTACTGAGACCAGCGTACAGATAAAGGCCAATATCTGTTTGGGTACGAGCAAGTCACGCAAAGTTAAGTCAAGGTCTTGTATTGGACTTGAATTCTAGTATCTTTTTGTAAGATAACTTATTGTTGGTCGGGTGGATGATTATTGATTGTGTGAGTTTAAATAAATATTGGTTGTACTAATAAGATGTCTACTTTGTAGTTATTTGTCCACCGTATAAGGATTAAAACAGATTGTGCGGCAGGCAACAACACACTCAGAGCGCCCAGTCTCTTCATTCACACAGTGTGCTCAGCCTAGGTCTCTACCATTGGCACAGTGCATTGGGCCAAGTCTCTGGGATTCACGCAGTCGGCTGGATCCAGTGCCTGGCATTCATACAGAGTGCTTTGCCTAGGTCTCTGTCATTTACACAGTGCCCTGGGCTCAGTCTCCAGGACTTGTGCAGTGCGCTAGACCCAGTCTCTGGCAATCACACAGTGCGATGAGTCCAGTCTCAGAGATTCACGCAGTGTGCTGGGACTTGTGTCTGGCATTCACAAAAAGTGTGCTGGGAGCAGTCTTCTGGATTCATACAGTGCACTGGGCTCAGTCTCTGGCATTGACAGTGTGCCGGGCCCAGGCATCTGGTATTGATACAGTGTGATGCACTCAGTGTCAATGATTCATGCAGTGCACTGGGCTCAGTTTCTCGCATTGAAACAGCGTGCTGGGCACAGGTCTTTGGCATTCACACATCACACTGCGACCAATCTCTGGATCCACACAGTGCACTGGGCCCAGTTCTCTGGCACTGACATAATGCATTGGGCCCAGTCACTGGCTTTCACACAGTACGTTGAACCCAGTTTCTCGGATTCATGCAGTGCGCTGGGCCCAGTGCTCTGGCACTGATGCAGTGCGCTGGGCCCAGTGCTCTGGCACTGATGCAGTGCGCTGGGCCCAGTGCTCTGGCACTGATGCAGTGCTCTGGCACTGATGCAGTGCGCTGGGCCCAGTGCTCTGGCACTGATGCAGTGCGCTGGGCCCACATTCACACAATATGTTGAACCCAGTTTCTGGGATTCACACAATGTGCTAGGCTCAATCTCTGGGATTTACACAATGCACTCAGCCTAGTCTCTGGAATTCATACGGTGCGCTGGGCTGAGTACCTGGGATTCACATAGTGGGCTCAGTCTCTAGGATTTATGCAATGTGCTGGGCCTAGGTCTCTAACATTACACATTTCATTTGGCTCAGTGTCTGGGATTCAGCAACTGCGCTGCACCCAGTCTCGGCATTCACGTAATGTGCTGGGTCTTATCACTGGGATTCACGCAAAGGGCTGGATCCAGTCTGTGGCATTCACACGTGCTTTAGGCCCAATCTTTGGCATTGATACAGTGACTGGCCCAGTCTCTGGCATTAACACAATGCACTGGGCTCACTATCTGGGATTCACAGTACGCTGGACTTGTGTCTAAGATTCACGCAGTGCGCTGGGTCTAGCCTCTGGGATTCATACAGTGCACTGAGGCAAGTTTCTGGAATTGATGTGGTGCACTGTGCCCAGTCTCTGGCATTCATGCAGTGTGCTGGGATCAGTCTCTGGGATTCATGCAGTGCGCTGGGATCAGTCTCTGGGATTCACGCACTGCTGATGTGTTGATGAACAGAGGGATCTTGGTGTATGTGTGCATAGATCCCTGAAAGTTGGCAATCAAGTCGATAAGGTTGTTAAGAAGGCATACGGAGTCTTAGCTTTTATTGGTAGGGGCATTGAATTTCGGAGCCGCAACGTCATGTTGCAACTGTACAAAACTCTAGTGCGGCCGCACTTGGAGTATTGTGTGCAGTTCTGGTCCCCACATTATAAGAAAGATTGGAGGCATTGGAGAGGGTACAGAGGAGGTTTACCAGGATGTTGCCTGGTATGGAGGGCAGGTCCTATGAAGAGAGGTTGAAGGATTTGAGGTTGTTTTCGTTAGAAAGGAGGCGGCTAAGAGGGGATCTTATTGAAGCATATAAGATGATTAGAGTTTAGATAGGGTGGACAGTGATAGCCTTTTTCCTAGGATGGAGAAAGCTAGCACGAGGGGACATAGTTTTAAATTAAGGGGTGGTGGTTTTAGGACAGATGTCAGAGGTAGGTTCTTTACCCAGAGGGTGGTAAGGGTATGGAATGCCCTGCCTGCGTCAGTTGTAGATGCTCCAAGTTTGGTGGCGTTTAAGAGGTTAGTAGATAAGTTTATGGATGAAAGGGGAATGGTTTAGGTTAGAGGGTCATTGCTTTTTCCTAATTGGTCGGTGCAACATCGAAAGCCGAAGGGCCTGTTCTGCGCTGTAATGTTCTATGTTCTATGTTCTATGCTGGGATCAGTCTCTGGAATGTGCGCAGTGTGCTGGGGTCAGGCTGTGCGATTCACGCAGAGTGCTGGGATCAGTCTCTGGGATTCATGTACAGTCTATCGGGATTGAATGGCCCCTCTGCAATGTCAGCAAGTAGAAATGATCTTTTCACATGCGAGTGAGTTATGGACATTTTGACTATATTTTTCTTTCAATTTGTTGGACCAAATTTGAAACATGGCATCACTTACCCAGATCCACATCCTCCACCCTTGGCCATTGGGAGAAAGGCACGTTTTTGTAAAATCCTTCCAGAATCTTCTCCTTGACTTGGCTAATGGAGTCACTGTCCATGACACGGACTGTAATGGAGTCCATACCACAGCCTTGGAATGACACATTCAGGTTCTATTTAAGTGGAGGAGCAGAGAGGTATCAGACAGTTTGTATCCACAAACTTCCAGATGTTGAAGAAATTCCAATTCTTATGGGTGGAGGCATTGGTCCTGTCCCTGCTGAATATGAGAATGGGAGGAGGCCACTTCAGCCCCATGAGAGTCATTCAATGAAATCATGGCTGACCTGTGACCTCACTCCACCTTTGACCCATATCCATTCATACGTAGAAACATAGAAAAGCTACAGCACAAACAGACCCTTCGGCCCACAAGTTGTGCCAAACATGTCCCTACCTACTAGGCTTACCTCATACATTTGGAATAGATAAACATCTATCTTAGATTTCAAATTAAATTTGATCTTTTCTGCCTGGAGAGACGAAGGATGAGAGGTGACCTGATAGAGGTTTATAAGATATTGAGAGGTATAGATCGGGTGGATTCTCAGAGGCTATTTCCCAGGGCTGAAATAGTTACTACAAGAAGACACAAGTTTAAGGTCCTGGGGAGTAGGTACAGAGCAGATGTCAGGGGTAAGTTTTTCACTCAGAGGGTGGTGGGTGAGTGGAATTGGCTGTCATCGATGGCCATGGAAGCAAACTCGTTAGGGTCTTTTAAGAGATTTCTGGATGAGTACATGGGATTTAATGGGATTGAGGATTATAGATAGGCCTGGTAGTTAGGGATACAATCGGCACAGCTTGTGGGCCGAAGGGCCTGTTTGTGCTGTAGTGTTCTGTTTTATGTTCTAAATCTGATCTGGTATTTGCAGAAAAGAAATCCAAACTTCTACTTTGTGTGTGGAATTCTTTCTTAATTTCATTCTACAAGATCTGGCCCTGATCTTGAAGATGATATCATATCTGTGTTCTGCCCAGAGGTTTGAAGTAATGACACTTTTAGAGATTTACTTGGATGCTATCAGGACTTGATGGTTTGAGATTTGAGTTATAAAGGGAGGCTGGATAGACAGGGACTTTTTTCTCTGGATCATGGGAGGCTTAGGGGTAATCTTATAGAGGTCTATAAAATAATGAGGGCCATAGATCAGCTAGATAGTCTATATCCTTTCCCAACAGTAGGGGAATCTAAAACTAGAGGCATGGGCTTATGGTGAGAGGGGAAAGATACTACTCAAATGGTAGCAAGTGCCTGGAATGAGCTACCGCAGGGGAGGATAGTAAAGGCAGGTACAATTTTCTCTTTTAAAAATCATTTAGACAGTTACATGGGTAAGATGAGTATCAAGGGATATGGGCCAAATGCAGGCTATTTAGACGAGCTTAGTGGTAAAAACTGGGCGGCATGAACAAGTTGGGCCAAAGGGCCTGGTTCCATGGTTTTAAATCTTTATCTCTCTACTGTGAGCAATTGTCCCTCAGGAACACATAGCTGTGAGTGATTCTATTTCACTCCATTTGCTCCCTTTTTTCTTACCATTGGCCTTGCCTCAATATTTTCCCGTAGCAACCATTCTTCATTCAGTGTGTATCGAGCTTTTCCTGTAATGGCATCCACAGAACCTTTGTTAATCTGTTGCTTCATGGCACAGAGTAACAAGAAAAAAGGTTCCCCCACTGTCTCCTGTAACACAGCAATGCATAAGTTCAGAGTTAGAATGTTACATCCATGTCAGAATAGAACATCATTGGTGACGGAAACATTGGTGACACTGGGGATGCCAACACCATACCGGGACTTCCATATGTGCCTTGATGCAGCCAGCAGAGGCAGTCACAATCCAGTGTCGATACTCTGAGGCCTATGTTTCCCATTGGGATTTTCCTCATCTGCTCAGTTGCAATATTGTGCATTAATTGATGGAGATTAACTGCAGTAATCAACATTCAGAATAATTGACTGCAATTACTCTATACAATTGTTTTCCATAGAATCCTTGCAGTGCAGAAGTGTGTAATTTGGCCCATCGAGCCTGCACTGACACCGATCCCATCCAGACCCTATCCCTGTAACCTCATATATTTGCCCTGCTAATCCCTGTAACACTAATGGACAATTTATCATGGTCAGTCCACCTAACTTGCACATCTGTGGAGTGTGGGAAGAAACCAGAGCACCCAGAGGAAACTCACGCAGACATGCAAATTCCACACAATGACCCAAGCCGGAAATCAAACTCGGGTCCCTGGCGCTGCAAGGCAACAGTGCTAATCGATGTGTCACCATGCCAACCCCTCGAACCCCTTGAGTGATTCCCATTTTCGGATGCATTCCCAGCCTGCTGTATGACTGGGGAATTGGATGTTTCCAAGCAGATTGAGGCATGATAATGAAAGCAGTGGAGTTGATGGAAAGCACACACAGCGATACAACATGGTCCAATCAGTACCTTGAGGAAGCTGTACATGCAGATGGACATCCAGTTAGTCAGCATCTTCTCCACCACGGACTCTGTCCTTCGTAGCATCAACTTGGGGTTTTTAGAAGCAGAAGCGTCAATGAGATCCACCAGTAGATCCTTCATGATACTGGTGTAGTACTCCAACTTGCTGTGCAGTGCAATGGTGAGTAAAGAGGCCAGGTTACACCTGGAGAAGAGGGGTAAACAGCACCATTTATAGTCGAACATTAATCCCACTTCCAGAAACTGACTCACCCACTCCCTTCCTTACCAAAATGCTGTTGACTGATCATCTCTGCTTTAGACAAAGTCATTGGATCTCAGCCCAGTTATCTGCTTGGCTGGGGCTAGCAGGAGAATGCAATTAGTCAGTTAGAGGAAGAATTCAGCTTGGGTTCTTGCACCTTATTGACCATTGGCAGGGGTAATTGTAACATTAGTGATATGAGATTAGCCACTTATTAGTGAAACAACACAGAAGGAGAGTCTTGATCACAATGAATGGGGGAAGGCTTGAGGGGCTGAATGGCCCACTCCTGCTCCTATTTTGTATATTCTTATGTTTCTATGTGTCATTTCTCCAAATTCTCATTTCCATTGCTTTTACACATCCACAGATTACCAAGTGAGCTGGAAGAGAACTCTGAGAGAGAGCTCAGCATTCAGGAAGGTTGGTATATAATACCAATGGACCAATACAAGTACAGGAATGGAAACAGCTAAATGTGTGACCACCCACAAAAGGGACACAGAATCAGAGAAAGGAAGGCTATGAGACTCCTTCATCCTGTTCTGGGGGCTAAGGCAGCTGCAGAGAGGAGGCAGGCTTGATGGACAAGAGGGTTAAAAAGTGGTTTCCATTAACAGTGGGATACATGACCTCTGATGATGCCAGGTTGAGGATGAAGAGGAAGAGAGTGAGGGGGAGGAGCCAGAGGTTGTGGCTTTATAGAAGCAGTAATGATATGGAACAAGTATCTGCAGGGATGGTCTGAGGAGGTAGCTTCTCAGCTATGAGTCCATTGTTAACCTGTCAAATGTTTATTTCTCACATGATGGATAGATGAGATGGAAATGTATTTTCAACTCCTCTTCTATCACAATATAATCCTTGTATCCCAGGGAAACAGAGCTAGCAGTAGACTTCCTTCAGACTCTACTAGAGAAGGAGATAGGCAGTGCGGTGAAAAGAAAGAAAGAACAAAGAAAAGCACAGCACTGGAACAGACCCTTTAGACCTCCAAGCCTGTGCCGATTATGATGCCTAGCTAAGCTAAAACCATATGCACTTAGAGTCCGTATCCTTCCATTCCTGTCCTATTCATGTATTTGTCTAGATAACCCTATCATACTTGCTCCCACCACTGTCCCAGGCAGCACTTTCTAGACATTCACCACCCTCAATATAAAAAACTTGCCTCGCACATCTCTTGTAAATCTTTCCCCACGCACCTTTTTTTCTACCCTAGGAAACAGTATCTGACTATCCACTCTGGCCATGCCACTCATAATCTTGTAAACCTATATCAGGTCACCCCTCAACTCCGTCGCTCCACTGAGAACAAACAGAGTTTCTCTAACCTCTCCTCATAGCTCATACCCTCCAGACCAGGCAACATCCTGGTAAACCTCTTCTGTACCCTTTCCAAAGCCTCCACATCTTTCTGGTAGTGTGGCGACCAGAATTGAACACAATATTCCAAATGAGGCCTGACTAAGGTTCTGTTCAGCTGCAGCATGGCCTGCCAGTTTTATATTCAATCCTTTGACAATTGGACATTTTTTTTTTATTACTTCATGATTATTTGCTTGTGACACTTTTTGTTTTGTAATAGCGGCCCAAAAGTCCCAATTACAGAGCATAGAAACATAATAACAGGAGTGGGCTGTTCAGCCCATTGAGCCTGCTCTGCCATCCAATTACCTCATGGCTGATTATCTACCTCATTACCGCTCTTTGATGCTAACTCCATACCCCTTGATGTCATTAGCCTCCAGAAACCTATCAATCTTTGTCTTGAACAGTCTCAGTGATTGAACTCCCACACCCCTCTGGGGCAAATAATTCTAAAGATTCACAATCCTCTGAGCGAAGAGATTCCCCCTCATCTCAGCCCTAGGTGGCCTATTCCTTATCTGGGATTGTGCCCCCTAATATTGGATTCACCAGCCAAGTGGGAACATCAACATTTACCATTTCACAACCTGTAAGGATTTTGTAAGTTTCAATGAGTTCACCTCCTCATTCTTCGAAACGAGAGCAAATACAGATCCAGTTTCCCAATCTCTCCTCATTGGATAATCCCGTCATCCCAAGGATGAATCATTTGAAACTCCATTGCACTCTCTCTGTGACAAGTATATCCCTCCTTTGATAAGGGGATCAAAACTGTACACAGTGCTTTCATCAAAGCTTTATTCAACTGCAGCAAGACATCTTTTCTCCTGCACTCAACTCCCCTTGTGTTGAGGGCTAACATCCCATTTGCTGCCTAATAGCTTGCTGCATCTACCTGCTAACTTTCCATGATTCATGAACAGTGACACCCAGTTCCCTTCGGTCACTTACACTTCCCAATCTATTACCACTTTAAAAATATTCTACCTTTCTGTTTTTTTCTATCTAAGTGAATAACTTCACATCTATTCATCTTATATTCCATCTGCCTTGTTCGAGCCCATTCATTCAGCCTAAGTCCTCTTGAAGCCTCCTTGCATCCTCCTCACAACTTGCATTTCCTCCGAGTCTGGATGCATCAGCAAATTTGGAAATATTACATTTGTTCTCCAAATCCAGATCATTGATATAGATGATGAGCAGTTGTGAACCCAGTACTGATTCTTGAAGCATCCCACTAGTAACAGCCTGTCATCCTGAGAATGACACATTCATTCCTACTTTCTGCTTTTTGTCTGTTAACCAATTCTCAGTCAAAAGCATTATATTACCCACAATCTCATGTGTTCTAACTTTGTAAATAATATCTTATCAAAGGCCTCTGAAAATTCAAATATACCACATTCTCAGACTCTCCTTTATCTACGCCTCAAATGATATTCTGAAAAAATTCCAACAAGTTTGTCAAACATAACTGCCCATTTATGAACCCATGTTGGCTTTGCCCAGTTTTACCATTCTGTCTAGTTATCACACGGTCTCTAATTATCACGAAGACAGAGGTAATTCCAGAACAGCTATATTTGTATTGTCATCTATTAGAAATAAGGTATAATATAAGAAGTAAATATAAGAAATGAGGTGGGTTTAATTTAGTATTGCTTAGTGTAAGGATGGGTATACGTTCTGTTAGATTCACGTTAGAACATAGAACATAGAACATTACAGCACAGAACAGGCCCTTCGGCCTTCGATGTTGTGCCGACCAAAATAAAAAGCAATGCCCCTCCAAACTAAACCATTCCCTTCTCTTCCATATACTTATCAATTAACCTCTTAAACGCCACCAAACTTGGCGCATCTACAACAGCTGCAGGCAGGGCATTCCACTCCCTAATCACTCTTTGAGTAAAGAACCTACCTCTGATATCCGTCCTATAACTCATACCCCTTAATTTAAAGCTGTGTCCCCTCGTGCTAGCTTTCTCCATCCTAGGAAAAAGGCTATCACTGTCCACCCTATCTAAACCTCTAATCATCTTATATGCTTCAATAAGATCCCCTCTTAGCCGCCTCCTTTCTAACGAAAACAACCTCAAATCCTTCAACCTCTCTTCATAGGACCTGCCCTCCATACCAGGCAACATCCTGGTAAACCTCCTCTGTACCCTCTCCAATGCCTCCACATCTTTCTTATAATGTGGGGACCAGAACTGCACACAATACTCCAAGTGCGGCCGCACTAGAGTTTTGTACAGTTGCAACATGATGCTGCGGCTCCTAAATTCAATCCCCCTACCAATAAAAGCTAAGACTCCATATGCCTTCTTAACAACTTTATCCACTTGACTGCCTACTTTCAGGGATCTATTGACACATACACCAAGATCCTTCTGTTCCTCAACACTATTAAGAGCCCTACCATTAGCCCTATACTCTACACATTTATTGTTCCTGCCAAAGTGCATTACCTCACACTTTTCCACATTAAACTCCATTTGCCACCTCTCGGCCCAGCTCTGCAACTTGTCCAAGTCACTCTGTAAACTATAACACTATCACTATCACTAACACTAACACTATCTAACACTAGATAGTGAACTATAACACTTCACTATCTACCACTCCACCGACTTTAGTGTCATCTGCAAATTTACTGATCCATCCCTCAATACCCTCATCCAGATCATTTATAAAAATTACAAACAGCAGGGGCCCCAAAACAGACCCCTGAGGCACACCACTTGTCACGTTGGATAAAGATGTAGGAGTTTGGTCAGTTCAAACTGTGCTTGTATTGTGCTTATAGAGGGTCATGGCATGAAAAAGAAACAAATTAGGAAAATGAAAGTCATTGCTTAGTAACTAGGGTAGGGAAGCTTTTGAGTGTAGCGTTAGCTGAAATTAGCATCTGGTTGCAGAACAGGGAGGGAACATCTCTCAACTTTGCTAGAAGAAAAGACATAAGATGGAGTAATGGTTAAAAGTTCAGGAGACCTAAGGATGGCTAGTTATGGAAACAAGAAAAATGAAGAAAGTTTCCAAGAAGTCTGAAGTTAAAGGATAAGGGGAAACTGGGAGCCAGAACAGATATAGTATACCAAAAGTAGTTGAGGACATAACATTGAGTAATTTCAAGAAGAAATTAGAGATATCTCTTGAGGCTACAGGAATCAAGGGATATGGGGGAACATAGGATAAGGATATTGATTTTGATGATCAGCCATGATCAAAATGAACAGCAGAGCAGGTTCGAAGGGTTGAATGGCCTACTCCTGCTTGACTATTAAAGTCAAAAAGAAGTTAGTTTGTGAGATGCCAGAAAGATATCAGAAGTAGTTCCAAGGTTTGTGAGATTTTTATGACAACTTATGAGGCATTTTTTGAAATAATTATGAAAATTAGTGGCTGGATTTTGGAATTTGTGTAAAAGCGTTTAAGGAAACCTGAAAAGAGAAATGGAAAACATGGTGCTGCATTCTTTGTTAAAATGGAGTGGAAGCTTCGTTCAACAGGATAGTTGAAAAACCTGGAGTAGATTCTTCAGGCAAACAGCTGATAGAAAGTGTTGTTTGAAGACTTTAAAGCTTTTTGGGAGTAGAGTTTGTAAACACTCACTCTTCCTGTCCAGTAGTTACATTACCTGGGATTGTGTCCTTAATAGATTCTAACATTTTTCCTACTACTGACATCAAACTATCAGCTTTGTAGCGCTCCATTTTCTCTCTTGTTGAATAGTGGTATCATACTTACTACTTTCCAGTCTGTGGAAACCTTTCCAGATTTGGAGAATTTTGAAAGGTACCCACCAATAGATGTACTACCTCTACAGACAACTCCTTCAAGGATGAAGCTCATCTGGTCCAAGGGATTTATCAACCTTTCATCTAGTTAACTTTTCAAATATTATCTCTTTATCAATATTAATTTCTTTTCACAAGTCCCCTTGGTACCCCAGTAAATCTGGAAGATTTACTGTATGTTCCTCAATGAAGACAAATACAGAGTAATTGTTTAATTTCTCCTGAAGTTCCCTATTCTCCATTATAAATTCTCCCGGACCTGAAATGGATCTACAATTATCCTCGTTAATCTTTTCCTTTTCACATACCTAAAACTGCTTTTAAAATCCACCTTCATGTCCCTTGCTGGTTTGCATTCATAGTCTCTTTCTTTATCAGTTTCTTGATCCTCCTTTGCTCATTCTAAATTCTTCTCAATCCCCAGGCTTAGCACTTTCTCAGCAACCTCATAAGTCCCTTCTTTTGATCTAATGCAATTTTAGCTTCCTTTTTTAGCCATGGTTGATTCATCTTTACTGTTGGGTGTTTGTGCCTTAAATATGTGTTGAAATAATTTAAGTGCTAACCAATGTCTTTTTACCATCAAATCTTTTAATGTATTTTCTCAATCCACCACAGCCAACTTGCCTCACAAACCTTCATATTTTCCTCTCTTCAGACTGAAGACCCTAGTTTCAGAATTAACTACGTCACATTCAAGTTTAATGCAAAATTCTACATTATGGTCACTATTTCCAAAAGCTCCCT
Organism: Sphyrna mokarran; assembly: GCA_024679065.1. Taxonomy (NCBI): domain Eukaryota; kingdom Metazoa; phylum Chordata; class Chondrichthyes; order Carcharhiniformes; family Carcharhinidae; genus Sphyrna; species Sphyrna mokarran. The sequence goes on along the minus strand of JAGIQG010000003.1, from coordinate 75,868,941 downwards.
TACAGCAACATTAATAATTAGCCCTTTTTCATTTTATGACACTAAATCCAAAATAGTTCAATCTCTAGCTTGTTCCTCAAAGTATTCCTCCAGAAATCCATCTCGCACACACTTTAGGAGCTTCTCCAGAACATTAGCGCAGATTTGGTAATACAGAAACAGTGAACATGAACAACAGAGAGTAGAGGAGAACCCATCACCTTGACCTGACCTGGCCAATACCTGACCACAATCTCTCTGTGAAATGAGAGAGCAAGGTGCTGAGTAAACATGATGCACATGTCAGCAACAGATAGTTACCTGTCCCTCACTGCGAAATCTTTCTGCTGTTCTAATGCATGAACAAAAGTAACAAGGAAGTGTTTATTGTTCAGTAACTGTGAGAATAAAGTGATTCCCTCCTCCATGTTGTGCCGACAGTTTTCAGGAACCTAAATCAGAGAGAAATGAGATTCAGTGCTAAACACATGAAGCAAACTAGAGAATGGGAGGAGATGCAGACAGCAGAGTCAGACCAACAATCAATTCCCTTTTCCAGGTTCAACGTGTTTGTGTTTGTACCACTGGGTGCAGTGTTACATCAGAGTCTGTGGCACTCGGCTTGGTATTATATCCGTATATGTGTGTGTGTGTGTCACTGGGTTCAGTGTCATATCAGACTCTGTGTCACTAGGCTCACTGAAATATCAGTGTCTGTGTCACTGGACTGAGTGTTATATCAGAGTCTGTGTCACTGGGTTCAGTGTTATATCAGAGTCTGTGTCACTGGGATCAGTGTTATATCAGAGTCTGTGCCACTGGGATCAGTGTTATATCAGAGTCTGTGTCACTGGGTTCAGTGTTATATCAGAGTCTGTGTCACTGGGATCAGTGTTATATCAGAGTCTGTGTCACTGGGTTCAGTGTTATATCAGAGTCTGTGTCACTGGGTTCAGTGTTATATCAGAGTCTGTGTCACTGGGATCAGTGTTATATCAGAGTCTGTGCCACTGGGATCAGTGTTATATCAGAGTCTGTGCCACTGGGATCAGTGTTATATCAGAGTCTGTGTCACTGGGAACAGTGTTATATCAGAGTCTGTGTCACTGATATAACAGTGTTATATCAGAGTCTGTGTCACTGGGTTCACTGTTACAATAGTTTCTGCATCACCAGGTTTCAGTGTTTATATCTGTGACACTGGATTCAAAGTTTGTGACACTGGATTCAGTTTTATATCAGTGTCTGGGTCACTAGCTTTCAGTGTTATATCTATGTTACTGGGGTCACTGTTATATCGGAGCCTGTGTGACTGGATTCAGAATCTGTGTCAATGGGTTAGTGTTAAATCAGAGTCTGTGTCACTGGATTCAGTGTTATATCAGTGTCTGTGTCACTGGATTCAGTGTTATGTCAGTGTCTGTGTCACTGGAATCAGTCTTATATCGATGTCCATATCACTGGATTCAGTTTTATTTCAGTGTTTACGTCAGCAGGTTTCAGTGGTATATCAGAGTTTATTTCATTGGTTTCAGTGTTATATCAGTGTCTGTGTCACTGGGTTCAGTGTTTTATCAGAGCTTTTGTCACTGGATTCCGTGTCATGTCAGAATCTGTGCCAATGAGTTAGCATAATAGAGTCTGTGTCATTGGTTTCAATATTATATCAACGTCTGCATCACCTGGTTTCAGTGTTATATCAAAGGCTGTGTCACCAGGTTTCAATGTTATACCAGCGTCTGAGTCACTGGATTCAGTGTTCTTTCAGTGTCTCTATCACCAGGTTTCAGAGTTATATCAGTGCCTGTGTCACCAGTCTTCAATATTATCTCAGTCAGTGTCACTGGATTCAGTATTATGTCAGTGTTTGCATCATTGGTTCTAGTGTTTATATAAGTGTCCTTCTCATTCTTTCAGTGTTATACAGTTTCTGCTCACCAGGTGTCAGTATTATATCGTAGTCTGTATCACAGGATTCAGTGTTATATCAATGTCCGTGTCACCAGATTTCAGTATTATATCAGAGTCTGTGTCACTGGTTCAGTGTTTTATCAGAGTCTGCGTCACTGGGTTCAGTGTTTTATCAGAGTTTGCGTCACAGGATTCAGTGTTATATCAGTGTCCGTGTCACCAGATTTCAGTATTATATCAGAGTCTGTGTCACTGGTTCAGTGTTTTATCAGAGTCTGCGTCACTGGATTCAGTGTTTTATCAGAGTTTGCGTCACTGGATTCAGTGTTATATCAGTGTCCATGTCACCAGATTTCAATATTATATCAGAGTCTGTGTCACTGGTTCAGTGTTTTATCAGAGGCTGCATCACTGGATTCTGTGTTTTATCAGAGTTTGTGTCACTGGATTCAGTGTTATATCAGTGTCCGTGTCACCAGATTTCAATATTATATCAGAGTCTGTGTCACTGGGTTCAGTGTTTTATCAGAGTCTGTGTCACTGGGTTCAGTGTTTTATCAGAGTCTGCATCACTGGATTCAGTGTTTTATCAGAGTTTGCGTCACTGGGTTCAGTGTTTTATCAGAGTTTGCGTCACTGGATTCAGTGTTTTATCAGAGTTTGCATCACTGGGTTCAGTGTTTTATCAGAGTTTGCGTCACTGGGTTCTGTGTTTTATCAGAGTCTGCGTCACTGGATTCTGTGTTTTATCAGAGTCTGCGTCACTGGATTCAGTGTTTTATCAGAGTTTGCGTCACTGGGTTCAGTGTTTTATCAGTGTCCGTGTCACCAGATTTCAGTATTATATCAGAGTCTGTGTCACTGGGTTCAGTGTTTTATCAGAGTCTGCGTCACTGGATTCAGAGTTACATCAGAGTCTGCGCCACTGGATTCAGAGTTACATCAGAGTCTGCGTCACTGGATTCAGAGTTACATCAGAGTCTGCGTCACTGGATTAAGAGTTACATCAGAGTCTATGTCACTGATTTCAGTGTTACATTGATGCTGTTGTGTCTCACCTTCCAATCAGGCTGCAGCAGTGGATGGTTCTCAGGTGGGCTCCTCGAAACAGCAGTTACACTGGACTGGGAGTTCATCTGTTTGAAACGTTCCGGGGTCTGACTTTCATAATCCATCGAGCACTGGAACACAGGATTGAACTGGGAAGTTATCAATTCCAGGATTGGAAGTGGACCACCCTGGAATGTCCCATCTTTCAAATAAATCACCTCTCTCAGCACAGACATACCTCTCACTGACTTCAAACGTTAAATCACTACCAGCTTCTTTTCCTCTCCCTCAAACATATTCTCTCTTTAACCTCTTTCCTCATTGGTTGTTTTCAGCTGGTTACCCAAACAAATCACACCATAGACAATTAGGGCCCGATTTTCATTCTAAGGGCTGAATCTGGGCTTAATTCAGATCCGACTTGGAAATATGCTTTCAGGCGCCCCCATACTCACTCTGCCTGAAAAAAAAAATCGCAAGTCTGAATTGGGCTGTGGGTGAGGATTAGCATGCCTGAAACGATCAAGCTCTGGACTGCACATGCACAGTTGGAAAAAAATGTTAAAAAGCGTGCCCATGTCTGATCAATCCTGAGTCACAGAAAGTGGATAAAGCAGCCCAGGAGCGAAAAGTGGGAATGCTGGCCCTCATAGACATCACTGTCTCCTTTATCCACTCCTATCATCCCCGGCTACCCAGACCGATGGCAACCCCTGCCCCCTATCCTTCCATACTGATCGCCTGCAGAACGGCAGCACCACCACCTGCAACTGGCCCTTTACCAGAGATCTACCTGACTCCTCCCACGCCAGTGAGAAATCAGGCTTCTCCCTCCTCAACTGGAGATACATCTTACCCTACCTCCCTCTGCACAACCCCCACCCCCGCGCCCCCTCCTTGCCACCGCCAGAAAACAATATGGCCTCACTTCCCCCCCCCACCCCCACCCCCCACCCCCCCCCAACTCCTCCCCATCAGAGAATGACTGGCTCATTCCCCCCCCACCCCACCGAGGAACATCTGACCTGCTTCCCTCCCGCCCCCTCCCCCCATCCCCCAACCCCCGCCTTACCACCATCCTGGGTCAGAGAGTCATTGGAACTCGTCTCTTTAGCAGATGGAGCACCCGATTCAGACTCTTATTCAGCAGGTTCATTTTGGTGCAATTTTGGATTGGTGAACGCGGCGGTGAAGAGGGAAACACCGATAGAGTTGGGCGGGCAGTACGTTAATTCAATTGAAATGCATGCAAATGTTTGTTGCATCCTTTTTGGGCGGGAATCGAATCACCGCCAGTTTTGGGTTTGGGCAAAGTGGCTATCTGCACGAACCTGGGTACAGATTGCATTAATGGCCTCATACCTGATTTCACCACGCAATGGTTAAAATAGGGCCCAAAATGTGAAAGACATCAAACACAGCCCAGCTAGAAAATAAGATGGAATATGGAAGTACACAGGGTGGGGAAAGAGAGGCAGGGGGTGGGGGAAGGAGAGGCAGGGGGGGGGAAGGAGAGGCGGGGGTTGGTGGGAAGGGGAGCGGGGGTTGGGGGAGTGAGGCGGGGTGGGGGAAGGGAGGCGGGGGGGGGGAAGGAGAGGCAGGGGGTGGGCAAGGAGGCGGAGGGTGGCCGGGGATGGGGGAAAGGAAAGGCGGGGGTGGGGGTGCATGAGCAAGACGCACGGGATGGGGAGGGAGTGACGCGGGGATGGGTGAAAGGCGGGATGAAGGCAAGGGTGGGGCGGGGGACGGAGCGTATAGGGCTGGGGATGGGGGGAAGGAATGAGGGTTGGGGTGGGGGGTTGTGGGAAAGGAAGGGATAGGGGATGGGGGTTGGGGGGGGGGTGGGTTGGGGAGAGGGAGATAGTCGGGGGGGGGGGGGGGACAGGCAGGATTGAGGGAGAGTAGGGCTGAGGGATGGCAATGTGGACATAGGGAGAGATATGAAAGAGTAAGTGCAGGGAGTGGAGGGAAGGTGAGGAGGAAAGGTAGACAGCAAGGGGGGATTTTGAAAATGAGGAATAGGGAGGAGTTTGTAGAGGAGGGAGAGGAGCAAAGGAAGAAATGACGGTGAGTTTGAAAGGAAGCAGGAGGATAAGAAAGGAGGAGAAATTGGGGTGGTGATCTAAGGTGGATGGAGTGAATGGAAGAATTTGTTGAAAAAGAGGAGAGTGATGGAGACAAATAAAGGAGCCCACCCTGATAACAGTGATGAGCAAATAAGAATGGACTCACCTTTGGGAAGAAAGTGCGAATTACAAAGTATTTGTACTCCAAGAAGGGAATTCCCTGGCTGCGGTTTAACTCTTTGGTCAGATCGGTCATATCTGTCTGTAACTCGGCAAAGCCTACAGCAGCACAGAATAATCGCAGGTTAGGAATCATCCTGATCAAATTATCACAAAGAGAAAGATCGGATTTCACAACTCAGCACATCTCCAGAGTGCTTTACAGCCCATCAGCACACTGCAATACAATAATGATCATTTGCTTGTTGACTGTGGGGTAAATATTTGCTATGACACTGGGGAGAACTCATCTGCTCGCCTTCAAAATAGTGCCTTAGACAGAGTTAGATTTGTCTTTGCTCAGCAGAAGTCAGGGGTCTCACCAATTTCTACAGATGCACCATAGAAAGCATTCTTTCTAATTGTATCACAGCTTGGTATGGCTCCTGCTCTGCCCAAGACTGCAAGAAACTACAAACGTTGGTGAGCGAAGCCCAGTCCATCATACAAACCAGCCTCCCATTCACTGACACTGTCTACACTTCCCACTTCCTCGGAAAAGCAACCAGCAGAATCAAAGACCTCATGCACCCAAACATTCTCTCTTCCACCTTCTTCTGTTGGGAAAAAGATACAAAATACATGATTCACATGTATTGGTATATAGTGAAAAGTATTGTTTATTGTGCGCTGTGCAGGTAAAGTAGAGCGTTCATAGAGAAAAGAGAGAGTGCAGAATGTAATGTTACAGTCAGAGCTAGGGGTAGAGAAAGATCATCTTAATACAAAGTCCATTCAAAAATGTGATGACAACAGGGAAGAAGTTGTTCTTGTGTTGTTTAGTACGTGACTTCAGACTTCTGTATCTTTTTCCCGATGGAAGAAGGTGGAAGAGAGAATGTCCAGTAAGCATGGGGCCATTAATTATAATGGCTACTTTGCTGAGGCAGTAGAAAGCGTAGACAAAGTGAATGGATGGAAGGCTGCTTTCAAAGCAGTTCAGAAACTGGATACAGATATCAATCCAAAGGCAGGGTTAAAGACAGGCAGAATAAAGCTGTAAGCACCTTTGGTAGATCTGGCTACAACAAAAGTTTAAAAAGACAAAAATAAATTTTTAAACTTTATTAGCATCACAAGTAGATAACGGAGATCACGGACCAACTGATTCAAAAACAGCTTCTTTCCTGCTACCATGAGAATTTTGAATGGACCTACCTCACATTAAGTTGATCTTACTCTGCCTCCTAGCTATGACTGTAACAGTACCTTCTGCACTCTTTCCTTTCCTTCTCTATGAACAGTATGTTTTGTCTCTAACTGAGTCCCTTGAGTACCTTATAAATCTCTTCTGCACTTTCTCCAGTTTAATATTTTCTTTCCTATAGCAAGGCGACCAAAACTGAAGACAATATTCCAGGTGCAGCCTCACCAACGTCCTGTACACCTGCAACATAACTTCCCAACTTCTATCCTCAATGCCCTGAAGGCCAGCATGCCAAAAGCCTTCTCACTGCTATATATATCTGTAAGTCACCTTTAGAGCACCAAGGTCTCTCTGTTCCACGATATTCCCTAAGGTCCTACTATTCACTGTGAAAGTCCTACCTCGATTTGACGTTCTGAAATGCAACACCTCACACTTATCTGTATTGAACTCTATCTGCCCTTTCTTAGCCCACTTACCCAGCTGATCAAGATCCTGCCGCAATTTTTGATAACCTTCCTCACTGTCTACAATACCACCAATTTTAGTGTCGTTTACAAACTTACTGATTATGCCTTGTAATTCTCATCCAATTCGTTAATATATATAACAAATATATATGCATGATGGTGGATAAATCTCCTGGCTGAGCACCAATCCTTGAGGCACACTACTAGTCACAGGCCTCCAACAAGGCCTGTGACTAGTATTCTTCCACTATTATTCTCTGCTTTCAACCATCAAGCCAATTATATATCCAATTTGTCAGCTCTCCCTAGATTCCATATGATCTTCCCAGAGCACTCTACCATGTGGACCTTTATCAAAAGCCTTATGAAGCCTATATAGACTACATCTACTGCCCTGCCCTTATCAACCTTCCTGGTCACTTCATCAAAGAGCTCTAACAGATTTAAACGGCATGATCTCCCACACACTAAGCTATGCTTACCACTCCTAATCAAAATTTGTCTATCTATATGCATGTACATTTATCCCTTAGGATCCTCTCTAGTAACTTACCCACTACAAATGTTAGGTTTACAGGTCTATAATTCCCAGATTTTTCTTCTCAGCCCTTCTTGGCTAATCTTGATGTAAATATCTCAGCCAAGGCTCCGGCAATTTCTTCTCCAGCCTCACGCAGTGTTCGTGGGTATACCTGGTCAGGGCCAGGAGATTTATCAACCACCATACATTTTAATACATCCATCATCTCTTCCACTGTAATGCAAACTATTCCCAATATATCACCACTAACTTTCCAAGGTTCCCAAGTCTTCATGTCTTTCTCTACAGTAAACACATAAGGAGAAGTATTCATCAAGAACTTTGATCATCTTCTGCGGTTCCACACATGTATCCCTTTTGGTCCTTGAGGGTCCTATTCTCTCACTAATTATTTCTTTTCCTTTAATATATTTAAAAAATCCCTTTGGATTCACCTTAATCCTCTCAGCCAAAGCTACCTCATGCCCCAATTTTGCCTTCCTAATTTCCTTCTCGGGTACTCTCCCCCTGTACACCTCCGTTGATTCCAGCTGCCTGAGCCACACCTCTTTTCTTACCCTGACAAATCTCAATAGTTTTGTCATCCAGAGTTCCCTACTCCTGCCAGCCTCGCCCTTCATCTTAACAGGAACACATAGACCCTGAATCTAGCTATTTCACTTTGAAAGACTCTTGCTGGAGGTCCCTTTGCCATCTAACAAGCCACTTCAATCAACCCTTGCAAGTTTCTATCTAATTCCATCAAAATTCATCTTGCACCTGTGGACCAGTGTTGTCCCCTTCCGTTACTAGTTTAAAATTAGTAGAATTATGGTCACTGGTCCCAAAGTGGTCCCCCACTGTCACCTCAGTCACTTGTCCTGCCTTATTTCCCAAGATATAGGCTGCAAGGTTATAGGTTTAAGATTGAGATTTAAGGAACTACTTCTGTCAGAGGGTGGTAAATTTGTGGAACTTGCTGCCCCATGGTGTAATGTTTAATATCATTCCCAACATCACATTCATTGAATGGTTTCAAGAAGGAGGTAGACATATTTCTAATAAGAAAAGGGAAAAAGGGATATGGGAACAGATGGGGAGATGGATTTGAGACCAGGAAGGATTCAGCCATCATCTGATTGAATGGTGGAGCAGACTGTAAGAACGGAATTTGGCTATTTCTGTTCCTAATTCCTACGTTTCTATGTTCCAAGGGAAATTACTAATAGCAATAGATCCAAGGAAGAGGCATACAAATTGGCCAAGAAAATAAACAGACCTGATGATTGGGAGCAACTTACAATTCAGCAGAGGAGGACCAGGGGATTGATTAAGCAAAAAAATAGAGAACAAGAGTAACCTTGCAGGGAAAGCTGATTGTAAGATTTCCTATAGGTCTGTGAGGAGAAAAAGATTGATGAAGACAAATGTATACCCTTACAGTATAAAAACAGCAGAATTTATAATGGGGAACAATGAAAAGGTTGATCAACTGAATATATAATTGGTTCCATCTCCATAATTGGTAAAGGGAATACAAATAACATACAAGAAATGTTAAGGAATACAGAGTTCGGTGAGAGACAGGAACTGAAGGAAAGCATTATTAGAAGAGAAATGGTGTTGGAGAAATTGATGGGATTGAAGGGTAATAAATCCCCTGATAATCTATATCCCAGAGTACTTAAGAAAGGGGCCTAAAAAATAGTGGTCATTGGCCATCTTCCGAGATTCTATGTTCTCTGGAACAGTTTCTACAGATTGGAGAGTAGCTAATGCAACTTCATTGTTTAAAATGAGTGGTAGAGAGAAAACAGAGAAATATGGGCCAATAACCTGATGACGATAATGGGGAAAATTCTCAACTCCATTATCAAAAATTATATAGCCGAGCACTTGGTAAACAGTAGTAGATTTGCACAGAATCAGCATGGATGTATGAAAAGAAAATTATTTTGACAAACCTACTGGAATTCTTTGAGGATGTAACTAGTATGGTTGATGAGGTTATGGTGAATATGGTGGAAATAAATTTGGACATTCAGAAGGTTTTAGATAAAGTCCTATATAAGAGATTAGCATGTAAAATTAACACTCATGGGATTAGGGATAATGTATTGAGATGGATTGAAAACAGGAAACAAAGAGTAGAAATAATTTTTCAAGGAGTGACTGGTGGAGTACTTTGGGGATCAGTGCTGGGATAATTTAATATTTATTTCACTATAAATATTAATAATTTAGAGGAGAGATCTAAATGCAGTATGTCCAAATTTGCAGATGGCACAGAGCTGGGTAGGAGAGTGAGCTTTGAGGAGGAAGCAGAGATGCTTCAGTGAGATTTGGACAAGTTGAGTGAGTGGGCAAAAGCATGGCAGATACAGTATAATGTAAATAAATGTGAGCTAGCAAAAATCAGCTTATTATCTGGTGGCTAAAAATTGAGGGGACCTCAAAAATGGCACCTGAATGTCCTTGAACATGAGTTGTTCAAGGTCAGCATGTAGGGATGAAGAAATGATATATTGGCATTCATGATGAGAGGATTGGACTACAAAAGCAGGGATATCTTGCTGAGACCACACCTGGAATACTGTATGCAGCTTTGGTCTACTTATCTGAGGAAGGATGGAGGGAGTGCAGTGAAGATTTAGCAGACTGATGAATATGGAGAGACTGAGTCAGTTAGGATTGTATTCACTGAAGTTCAGATGAGCGGGGGGAATCTAAAAGAAATCTACAAAATTCTAACAGGACTAGACAAGATAGATGCAAGAAGGATGTCCCTGATAGTGGGATGTCCAGAAGCAGGAGTCACAGTCTGAGGGTACATAGAACATAGAACATAGAACACTACAGCACAAACAGGCCCTTCGGCCCACAAGTTGTGCCAAACACATCAAAAACCTACCTAGCCATAGACCTATCTATAACCCCCAATCCCATTGGATCCCATATACTCATCCAGAAGTCTTTTAAAAGACCCCAGCGAGTTCGCCTCGACCACCACCGACGGCAGCCGATTCCATTCACTCACCACCCTCTGAGTGAAAAACTTCCCCTAGCATCCCCTCTGTACTTGCTTCCCTGCACCTTAAATCTGTGCCCTCTCGTCGCGACCATTTCAGCCCTGGGAAATAGTTTCTGAGAGTCCACCCTATCTATTCCTCTCAACATCTTGTAAACCTCTATCAGGTCGCCTCTCAACCTTCGTCTCTCCAGGGAGAACAGTCCCAGCTCCCTCAACCTGTCTTCATAAGGCATGCCTCCCAATCCAGGCAACATCCTTGTAAATCTCCTCTGCATCCTTTCAATAGCTTCCACATCCTTCCTATAGTGAGGCGACCAGAACTGCGCACAGTACTGGTCGCTGTGCGCAGTACTGTGTACAGGATAAATCATTTAGAACTGAGATGAGGAGAAATTTCTTTACCCAGAGTGTGGTCAGCCTGTGGAATTCGCAACCACAGAAAGCAGTTGAGGTCAAAACATTGAATGTTTTCAAGAAGTAGTTAGATCTAGCAGGCCCAAAGAGCTAAATGGCCACTTCCTGCTCCTGCTTTCTATCTTTTTCTAAAACTATCATCGCACTGCTGCCTCACAGTGCCAGGGAACTGGGTTTGATTCCTGCCTTGGTCAATGTCTGCATCGAATTTGCATGTTTTCCCTATGTCTGAGTTTCCTTCAGGTTCTCTGGTTTACTTCCCACAGTCACAAAATGTGCAGGTTAGGTGCATTGACCATGCTAAATTATCCCTTGGTGTCACAAAATGTGTCGGTTGGGGGGATTAGACATGGTAAATATGGGGGGTTATTGGAATAGGGCCTGGGTAAGACGTTCTGTGGGAGTCAGTGTAGTCAAGGGCCAAATGGCATCCTTTTGCACTGTTGATGTCCTCGACCATTACTTTACTGATGAATGGGATGCATGATTTCACTAAACTGTTGTATATCTTACGTATGAATAAACCTAACAGTAGTTTAGCTTGTGCAATATGGTCAGCCTTCCTTCCGAAACATACTTGTGATTGCAGTGAGGTTTTATTGTTGAAACTGTGCCAATTTATATCTAATGAAAGATAAAAATACAGGTCTCGTTTTGTCACTGGGAATGAGTGTACCTCCCTTTGCACAGGAACATGTGGGAAGGGATGGGTTAAGCTGCTGATCCTGTACCTTTACGGATTTCCTCCCGGATTTGAGCCTCCATCTCTTCCATCTGAAGCAGGGTCTTCTGCCGATACCGTTCTGCTCGCCGACTTTTTGTACAGAAAACAACAAGAGCTGGAAAATGCACAGAAAGACTGAATGTTGTAAGCTGCTATGGCACAAAAAGAAAGCTCTGCCAATTACACAGCAAAACGTTGAACAGTCCATCCGTCACAGTGGGAGCAACATAAGGATAGGAAACCATTCAATCCATTGAGTCTGTCACATTGGGAAGGGACCTTATATGTAAAGGGAAACAGTTGAAGAACAGCATCAGCTATTCATTACACCAGATTTTATTGCAAGACCATCAATTTCTGTTGAATTCTCTCAAAGGTGTACACAGTTGGAGTCTATAGGTTTTACAGGTCCGATTTGCTGTTGTGACATATGGCTCTTGGCCACATTTAGAGCAAGGTGCATTTCTTACCAATGGCACAAGCCAGCAGCAACACGACACACACCACAATCGACACCACAATTGAGACCTCGCTCTCTCCCAACTGTACCCTCGCTATCGTCTCGTTGTATTTACCCACACGTACCTGAAAGACAGTCCAAACAGCTCAGTGAAACATAGCACAGCAGGATTCCACGAACCCAGCATAAACCAGGATTGAGCCAGCCCAGTGTATAGGACGGATATCAGAGGTAGGTTCTTTACTCAAAGAGTGATTAGGGAGTGGAATGCCCTGCCTGCAGCTGTTGTAGATGCGCCAAGTTTGGTGGTGTTTAAGAGGTTAGTTGATAAGTATATGGATGAGAAGGGAATGGGTTAGTTAGGAGGGGCATTGCTTTTTATTTTGGTCGGCACAACATCGAAGGCCGAAGGGCCTGTTCTGTGCTGTATTGTTCTATGTTCTATGTTCTATGTTCTATGTTCTATGTTCTATGTTCTATAGCGGCATTGAACCCAGGGCATAGTGGGATTGAACCCGGGGCAGAGTGGGATTGACCGTGGAGCACAATGAGATTGAAGCCAGAGCACAATGAGATTGAATGTGGAGCACAGCAGAATTGAACCTGAGCCAGAATGTGATTGAACCAGACCAGGACTGAATCCAGAACACAGCAGGATTGAACCGGAGCATAGTGAGACTGAACCCGGACGCAGTGGGATTGAACCAGAGCGGGACTGAATCCAGAACACAGCAGGATTGAACCGGAGCATAGTGAGACTGAACCCGGACGCAGTAGGATTGAACTCAGAGCAGAGTGGGATTGAACCCAAAGCACAGTGGGATTAACCCGGAGCAAAGCGGGATTGAATGTGGGGCAGGGGGACTGAACCCAGAGCAGAGCAGGATTGAACCAAAGCCAGAGCGGGATTGAACCCAGGGCAAAGCGGGATTGAACCAAAGCCAGAGCGGATTGAACCTAGAGCAGAGCAGGATCGAACCCAGGGCAAAGCAAGATTGAACCCAGAATGGAACTTGAATGTTCATAGCTGAAGGTGAAGAGCTCCAATGAGCGACTCCTGGCCAGGGCTAATGTAGCTGGGAAAGCTGGGAAACTAAGCTGTGTAGTGATACACAATTCCCTTCCTTCCCTCTTACTTACCACGACAGGCAGCTGTCTCTCGTCAGACTCCATTGAGACATTCACCGTACACTGAATCTTGCCCTTCACAACATAGATCTCACAGGGAAAAGGACCAATCATCACTTTGTATTCTTCTGGTGCTAAATTCAAATTGTCCTGTGTTTTCTGTGGAAAAAAATAGAGGCAGTCAGCATACCGACTGAGAGAGGGAAAGAGAGAGAGAAAAAGAAAGAGAAGACACAGCCAGCACAAATATCACGAGAGAAACAAGGACATAGAAAGGAACAGAGAAACTGGAATAGGCTATTCAGCCCATTAAGCCTTCTCTGGCATTAAATATGATCATGGCTAATCAGACACTTGCAATGTCTTTTTACACATACATTATCCCAAACCCTTTACATTATTGCCAATCAGAAATCTATCAATCTCCATTTTAAACATATTTAATGACTGAATTTCCATAGCCGTCTGGGGTAGAGAATTCACAACCCTCTGTGCATAGGAATCGTGGTTCTAATTAGCTTCCCCCTTATCCTGAAATTACGTTCCTTGGTAGGCGCCCCAACCAAGGATACCTATATTTATATTGTCTATTCCATTTAATATTTTGCAGTTTTCAATCAGATCTCCTCTCATTCTTTGAAACTCTAGAGAATACAAAGCCCAGTTTGCCCAATGTTTTTTCATAAGACAGACCCATCATTCCCAGAACAAGTCTGGTGAACCGATGTTGCACTCCCCCGATAGCAATAATATCCTTTCTGAGGTAACAGGAGCAAAACCCCAGATGCAGTCTCGTCAAGCTTCTATATAATTGAAGCAAGACTTCACTGTACTCAAATCCTCTTGCGATGAAGATTTACATTCCATTAGCCTTCCAAATAGCTTTCTGTATCTGCATGTTAGCCTTCAGTGACTTATGGACAAGGACACCCAGGTCTTTGTACATCTATACTTTCTAATTAACATTTAGAAAGTACTCTGCACATCTGTCCCTTCGATAAAATAGATTATGTCACATTTTCCACATTAAATTCCACCTATCATGTTTTTGCCCATTCACTAAATCTGTCCAAATTCTCCTGTAGCCACTTTACATTTTCCTCACAAGACACACATTCCTGCCCAGCTTTGTATCATCCACAAAATTAGAAATATTACATTTGGTCCTCACATCCAAATCATTAATCTATACTATTAATAGCCGGGATCCAAATTTTGATCTTTGCAATAGCCCACCAGTCATAGATGGCCAATGCGAGAATGACCCATTTATTTTTACTCTCTGTTTTCTGTCTGTTAACCAATCTGTAACCCAATCTGTCAGTATATTGTCTCCTATCCCATGTGCTTTTATTTTGCTTATCAGTTTCTGGTGAGGGACTTTATCAAAAGCCTTCTCAAAATTCAAATATACCATGTTCATCAACTCCCCTTGATCAGTTTTGTTAGTAATATCGTCAAAAAAAAAACTCCAACATCATCAAACATGATTTCCTATTCCTAAGTCTGTGCTATGGCCAATCTGATCATCATTATCCAAGTGTCTATTTATCACATCCTTTACAACAGATTCTAACATTTTCCATAATACTGATATAAGGTTCTCTCCTTCCCTTCTTAAATAGTGGAGTGACATTCCGATCTTCAGGAATCATTCTAGAATCTATAGGATTTTGGAAGATGATCATCAATGCATCCGAGGTCTCTACAGCAACCTCTTTCAACACTCTGGTCTACAGAATATCAGATCATGAGAACTTACCAACTTTCAGTCCCATTAATTTCTCCAATTCAATCTTCTTATGTATACTCATGTTTCCTTCGACTGCTCATTTTTTCATAGTCCCTTAGATCTCTATATCTGGGAGATTGCTTATATCTTCGTTGGTGAAACAGATACAAAGTAATCATTTAGCTTCTCTGCCATTTCTCTATTCTCATAATGAATTCTCCTGACTCTTTTTGTAATGGCCCATATTAAGAAAATGTTTTAGACAAATACTTCCTTTTTACAGACCTATCTCATCCCTTGCTTCCCAAATTATCCTAGGATGTATTCCATCTGGCCCAGGGGACTTATCGACCCTCAGGTTTTTCAAAATTACTAATACATCTTCCCAGAGAACATCTATTTCCTCCATCTTATCAGCCTGTATCACGCACTCATCTTCAAAAACATGGCCCCTCTTCTTAGTGAACACTGAAGAAAAGTATTCATTCAATGCCTCACCCATCTCTTCTGACTCCATGCACAAATTCCTACTACTATCCTTGACTATTCCGGTGCCTGTTTGGGTCAATGCCCCTGACCAGTACATCTTTCAGACTGTGGGAGGAAACCGGAGCATCCAGAGAAAACCAATGTCGACAAAAGGAAAACGTGCAAACAAAGATAGTGACCCAAGCTGGGAATCAAACCCAGGTCTCTAGACCTATGAGGTAGTAGTGTGCCACTGTGCCACCCTGGAAGACATGCCTCTGTCTACATCAACAGGGATGAAGCAGAAATGATTGGGAGCTTCAAGCTTCTAGGTATCCAGATCATCAACAACCTGTCCTGGAACGTCCATGCTGATGCTATAGTTAAGAAAGCCCATCAATTTGTCTACTTTCTCAGGAGGCTAAGGAAATTTGGCTGCTATGATTCTCACCAACTTTTACAGATGCACCACAGAAAGCATTCTTTCTGGATGTGTTATAGCTTAGTATGGCTCCTGCTGTATCCAAGAAATTACAAAAGGTTATGATGTAGCCCAGTCCATCATGCAAATCAACCTCCCATTCACTGACTCTGTCTACACTTCCCGCTGCCTTGGAAAAGCAGCCAGTGTAACCAAGGACATTCTCTCTTCCACTTTCTTTTATTCGGAAAAAAGATACAAATGTCTGAGATCACGTACCAACCAACTCAAGAGCAGCTTCTTCCCTGCTGGCATTAGACTTTTGAATGGACCTACCTTATATTAAGTCGGTCTTTCTCTACACCCTAGCTATGATTGCAACACTATAGTCTGCACTCTCTTGTTTCCTTCTTTATGAACGGTATGCTCTATCTGTATAGTGCACAAGAAACAATACCTTTCACTATATACTAACACAGATGATAATAATAAACCAGATCATAAGAGAGAAAGGCCTCATGAGTCACATACCTCAATCACCAAGGTGAGTGGTTCTCCCTGGTGGTGTTTAATGAATTTCTCCTTGCGATAGAAGTTTGGGTCGCTATAATACTGCAGAGTGAAGGCTGCACTATCCCGTGACAAAGTCACAGCTTCCTGGTACTGGATTCCATTAATATAAAAATCAATGTTTACCGTGGAGACCAAATAGGCAGGAGAGGGGCAGATGAGAACAGTGTCACTTTCAATAACACAGACCTGTGCAAACAGGAACAGTTACATACTTTAATATTCACTCGCATCCACTAATATTTATACCTGACCCATTGATACTCACTGACAATCCATTGATACTCGATCTCTCCTCACACATGACCAACTCCCTCCTCATGCCCATCCCAAACTCATGCCCTTCCTGTCCCTACTCTCCCCCACTCCAAACTTACCCCTCCATCGCATCCCCCCATCATCCCCACCTCCCTCCCCATCCCCACTCCAAAGTCACCTCTTCAGTCTTCCTCCCACCATCCCCATCCCCTCTGCATTCCCACTCCAAGCTCCCAAACTTGCCCTCTGTCCCCGTCCACCCCACTTCAAAACTCACGTCCCCCCCTGCAAAACTCATCCTCCTTCCCCTGTCCTTGTGCTGCCTCCCACTCCCCCTCTTCTCCTGTCCCCGCAAACCTCTCCAAACCTGACTCCCCTTCCCCATCCCTGCCTTCCAATCTCACACCCTCCTCTCCATCTGACCCCCACTTCCCATCTACCCCCTCCTCCACAATCTCATCACCACCCCATCTCCTCCCCTTACTTCCCACACTCACTCCATTTATCCTAATAAAATTACAAAATTCCTATAGTGCAGAAGAGGCCATTCAGCCCCTTGAGTCTGCACCAACTCTGTGACAGAGTATCTTACCCAGGCTCCCTCCCTCTGTCTTATCCTTATAACCCCACCCATCTCTCACGGCTGATCCACCTAACTTGCACATCTCTGGACAGTGTGAGGAAACTGGAGCACCTAGAGGAAACCCACATAGACATGAGGAGAATGTCCAATGGTATAGTGGCCCAAGTTAGGAATTGAACCCAGGTCCCTGGCATTATGAGGTAACAGCGCTAACCACTGTGCCACCATGCCGCCCCAATCATCCCTTTGTCCACACATGTTCCAATAAGCAGAAAAGCATTGCATTGGGAGTGGGCGGGTTTCTCTGGTCTCCCTGTAGCATATCTCTCATGATGGGGGCAGCACTTCCTTCCCAAGTTGCATGATCTTCTGGTCCAATTGCTGTCAGAGATTTCTAACTGACTGTCCCCCATGGGTGGGAGATTGGCAGGACTAGAAGATCCCGCCAATGTAAACAGCTGGAAAATTACAGCCATTTCAGCACTGAAATATGAAGCTGTTCTCTTTAACCACATTCCCATTGCTTACATCTATGTTATTAAACAGAAACTGTTCCATTAAAAACATATGACTCTTATTAATAGTACACTAATCACATTTCAATCGTAAAGCACCCTATTAAACACTGATTGTTAGTGCAAAACAAACATCTGACAGACAGGGTTCAGAGATAACTCACCGTCTGGGCTTTTCCATCGCCTCTGAGCACCATGAGTACATTCTGTGCTAAACTGAATCTCTGACCTTTGACGGTGATTCTCCGTCCTCCACTGTAGGGCAGAAGAGCAGGTTATAACAGTGAGCAGTGACATGTACAACTATCCATCATAACACAATTGCTCCCCATGGACAGAGGTAGCCTCTCGGAAGCTGGCAATGCCAACAAGACATAGCTTCAATGACAATGCAGACTGGGAGTTAAATGGACTTTATCTCCATTGTGCAGAGTGCTCTCTTACCTGACATAGCTAGTGTTGGGGCTGATAGAGACTATCAATGGGTTCTCACGATAGCTGAAAGTCAAGTTCCTGCTGACACAATATTTTTTCTCAAATTGGACACAAATGGGAACGGCAGCCACGGCTCCAGGCAAAGCTGGCATCACACAACTAATCGAGTTCTGTGTCCGTCTGAACAAAACGGAGAACACGTCACAATCTCACTTAATTCAGACTAAACATTTCTAACACATACACTTCCATCTCTCCAGAAACTTAAATGGTGGGAAATGCCCCGAGGTCCAAGATAAAGATCAGAAAAGCTGGGACCTACTGAGTAATGGGGCATTAGAACTAGAAAACACCAAGAGATGACATTACAGCTGGAGACACCAGGAGTTGGGGCATTAGAACAATTGGCACCAGGGAATGGGGCATTAGAACATTTGGCACCAGAAATGGGGCATTGGAACTATAGGTACCAGAGAATGGGATATTGGAACTAAAAGTATCAGGAATGGGGCAATGGAACAATAGACATCAGGAAATGGGGTATTCGAATTATAGCCACCAGAGAATGGAGCATTAGAACTGTTGACACAAAGGAATGGAGCATTAGGATTATAGAATGGGATACTGGAACTATAGGCGTCAGGGAAAGGGGCACTGGGTTATATATACCTGGGAATGGGGCACCAGAACAATAGATGCTAAGGAACTGCGCATTGGCATTATAGACACAAGGGAATGGCATTGGGACTATAAACATCAGGGAATGGGGCATTAGAACTATAGATACCAGGGAATGGGGCATTAGAACAATAGATACCAGAGAGTGGGGCATTAGGACTATAGATACCAGAGAGTGGGGCATTAGGACTATAGATACCAGGGAAAGGGGCATTAGAACTGTAAACTCCAAGGAAAGGGGCATTAGAACTGTAGATATCAGGGAATGGGGCATTAGAATTATAAACACCAGGGAATGGGGTATTAAAATTATAAACACCAGGGAATGGGGCATTAGAATTATATACACCAGGGAATGGGGCATTAGAACTGTAAACAGCAAGGAATGGGGCATTAGAACTGTAGATACCAGGGAATGGGGCATTAGAATTATAAACACCAGGGAATGGAGCATTAGAACTGTAGATACCAGGGAATGGGGCATTAGAATTATAAACACCAGGGAATGGGGCATTAGAATTATAAACATCAGGGAATAGGGCATTAGAATTATAAACACCAGGGAATGGGGCATTAGAACTGTAAACTCCAAGGAATGGGGCGTTAGAACTGTAGATACCAGGGAATGGGGCATTAGAATTATAAACACCAGGGAATGGAGCATTAGAACTGTAGATACCAGGGAATGGGACATTAGAATTATAAACACCAGGGAATGGGGCATTAGAATTATAAACATCAGGGAATAGGGCATTAGGATTATAAACATCAGGGAATGGAGCATTAGAATTATAAGTACCAGGGAATGGGGCATTAGAACTGTAGATACCAGGGAATGGGGCATTAGAATTATAAACACCAGGGAATGGAGCATTAGAACTGTAGATACCAGGGAATGGGGCATTAAAACTGTAGATAGCAGGGAATGGGGCATTAGAATTATAAACACCAGGGAATGGGGCATTAGAATTATAAACACCAGGGAATGGGGCATTAGAATTATAAGTACCAGGGAATGGAGCATTAGGATTATAAGTACCAGGGAATGGAGCATTAGAACTATAGATACCAGGGAATGGGGCATTAGAATTATAAACATCAGGGAATGGGGCATTAGGATTATAAGGATCAGGGAATGGGGCATTAGAATTGTAGATACCAGGGAATGGGGCATTAGAATTATAAACATCAGGGAATGGAGCATTAGGATTATAAGTACCAGGGAATGGGGCATTAGGATTATAAACATCAGGGAATGGGGCATTAGGATTATAAGTACCAGGGAATGGGGCATTAGAACTGTAGATACCAGGGAAAGGGACATTAGAATTATAAACACCAGGGAATGGGGCATTAGAATTATAAGTAACAGGGAATGGAGCATTAGGATTATAAGTACCAGGGAATGGGGCATTAGGATTATAAGTACCAGGGAATGGGGCATTAGAACTGTAGATACCAGGGAATGGGGCATTAGAACTGTAGATACCAAGGAATGGGCATTAGGATTGTAAATACCAGGGAATGGGGCATTAGAACTGTAAACACCAGGGAATGGGGCATTAGAACTGTAGACACCATGCATTGGAGTTTCTAAAGAATAGTGGGGTGTTAGAATGATGATGGGTTGTTATAGCATATCTCTGTCTATACGATGATTAAAACAGTTGAGAGTGAGGTAACTGGACCTGAAATAGGAAAGAGGTTTTGATGACAGATATGAAATTAGCAGTTATTAAAGAAATACGTTATTGGGAATGTGTAAAGGCGGCATAGCATTTTGTACAGGCCTTTTAAGGGACATTTTTGAAGTGAAGGTCATGCAAGAATTGAAAGGATATTTTCTGTTGCTGAATCACAGGAAATGTTGAGATTTGGGATAAGAAATGGTCAAACATCACTTCAGGATTGCTGTACACTCTAAGTTGACTGGACCTGCTACTGTAACTGCTTCATTGATCAAACTTCACTTTGACACTCACCCCTTCCACACTTTTCTCTCCTCCTTTTGTCCTTACCTTCAGTCATCCAACAACTTTTCCCACCACCCCCATCATGATACCACCACCAAACACATTCCCCATTCTCTTTCAGCATCCCAAAGAGACCACTCCTCCATGACTCTCAAGCCCACTTCTCAATCACCCTCTCATTCATAATAAGTGGTTGTGGTGGAAAAATCACTTCACACTGGTATTTGGGTTCCTGTGATTTTATTGCAAGCCCCTTCCTCAGAGCTGCTGGCCTACAAGGAATTCGATCCCCAAAATAGTGAAGCTGTTCCTCTTTATAACACAATCAATGGGCCTGATTTTACGATTGCGTCGCAGCAGACATGAAAACTTGTGTTGTGCGTGAGGCGAGTAGCATGTCCGGCTCCATGCCAGTTTCCTCTTTACCAAGGCCTGAAAATGGCTGTGATCTGGACCATGCCCGAAATGGGCGCGACAGCCATTTAAATGCATCTTATGCACGTAAATTGACTTAAAGTTGCATTGCATGCCCAATCTTACCAGCACTTCCCCCTTTATCACTGCATTAGCCCATCGAGAAGATAGAAAGAAACTTAAGCAAGGAAAAAGTAGAAAGAAGCTTAAGCAAGGAGTAAGGAGGGCCAAAAGAGGTCAGGAAAAGTTATTGACCTGCAGGATTAAGGAAAATCCCAAGGTCTTTTATACATATATAAAGAGCAAAAGGGTAGCCAGGAAGAGGATTAGCTCACTCAAGGACAGGGGAGGGAATCTATGTGTGGTGCTAGAGAAAGTGGGCAAGGTATTAAATGAGTACTTTGCATCAGTATTTGCCAAAGAGAAGGACTTGGTGGATGATGAATCTGGGAAAGCTATGTAGGCACATTGAGTCATGCTGAAATCAAAAAGGTGGTGGTATTGGGGTTCTTGAGAAATATTCAGGAGGAAAGTCCCCAGGGCCTGATGGGATATACTCCAGAATACTGAAAGAAGTGAGGGAGCAAATTGCTGGAGCCTTGAGAGAAATCTTTGTATCTTCACTGGCTACAGGTGGGGGTCCCAGAGAATTGGAGAATAGCCAACGTTGTTCCTTTGCTTAAGAAGAGTAGCAAGAATAATCAAGGTAATCACCGGCCAGTGAGCCTGACATCAGTGTAGGGAAACTGTTGGAGAGGATTCTTCAAGATAGGGTTTACTCCCAGTTGAATTGTAAAGTAAAGCTATATGTTGTGTTTTTGTAATATTATTATTTATTGCAGAATAAATTGCACATAAATTCTATACACCGCACTCAGAGAGCAGCCAGAGGAGCAGAGATGAATTAGTCTCTCATTAACATAGCTGGTCAGGCTTTGCAACTCATTGTCAAACAGTTAGAACTAACAGTGTCATCCACAGCACTGTTCTGCCAGCATCACTGACTGACAGCTGTCATCTTGACTTCATTTGGAAACCAGGATAAAGGTTGGAACACTTCTGAATAGAGATGAGAAGAAGCCAGTTTGCTATAATTCTTATCAGCGAGAGGCAATGTGATTTTCTGAGGGGGAGATAGTGCCTCACTAACTTGATCAAGTTTTTCTAGTAAGTGATGAAGGTGATTGATGAAGGTAGGGCAGTGGGTGTTGTCTATATGGACTTCAGGAAGATCTTTGATAAGGTCCCTCATGGCAGACTGGTGCAAGTGAAGTCACTTGGGATCAGAGGTGAATGGCAATGTGGATACAGAACTGGCTTGATTATAGGTGACAGAGACTAGCAGTGGAACGCTAATGGATGGCTGTGATAAATGGCATTCCTCAGGGATCAGTGTTGGGACCTTTGCTGTTTGTAATATATATAAATAATTTGGAGGAAAATGTAACTGGTTTGATTGGTAAGTTTGCTGACAACACAAAGGTTGTGGATTTGCAGATAGTGATGAGGACCATCAGAGGATACAGCAGGATGTAGATCAGTTGTAAATCCCCAAGACTGGACATGGTATTCCCACGAGCCTTGAGGGAGGCTAGTGTTGAACTTGCAGGGGCCCTGGCAGACATATTTAAAATGTCAGTATTAACGGGGGAGATGCCAGATGATTGGAGGGTGGCTCATGTTGTTACATTGTTTAAAAAAGGTTCCAAAAGAAATCTGGGAAATTACAGGCCAGAAAGTTTGACATTGGTGATGGATAAGTTATTGGAAGGTCTGATAAGAGATAGGATCTAAAAATACTTGGATAGACACGGACTTATTAGGGAGAGTCAACATGGCTTTGTGCGTGGTAGGTTATGTTTGACCAATCCGTTAGAGTTTTTTGAGGAGTTTACCAGGAAAGTGGATGAAGGGAAAGTGGTGGATGTTGTCCATCTGGATTTTAGCAAGGCCTTTGAAAAGATCCCTCATGGGAGGTTAGTTAAGAAGGTTCAGTCGCTAGGTATATATGGGGATGTAGTAAATTGGATTAGACACTGGCTCAATGGAAGAAGCCAGAGAGTGGTTGTGGAACATAGAACATAGAACATTACAGCGCAGAACAGGCCCTTCGGCCTTCGATGTTGCGCCAACCAATTCTGAAAAAAAAAGCAATGACCCTTCAAACTAAACCATTCCCTTCTATTCCATAAACTTATCAACTAACCTCTTAAATGCCACCAAACTTGGCGCATCTACAACTGCCGCAGGCAGGGCATTCCACTCCCTAACCACCCTCTGGGTAAAGAATCTACCTCTGATATCCGTCCTATAACTATCACCCCTTAATTTAAAGCTGTGTCCCCTTGTGCTAGCTTTCTCATCCTAGGAAAAAGGCTATCACTGTCCACCCTATCTAAACCTCTAATCATCTTATATGTTTCGATAAGGTCTCCTCTTAGCCGCCTCCTTTCTAACGAAAACAACCTCAAATCCCTCAGCTTCTCCTCATAAGACCTGCCCTCCACACCAGGCAACATCCTGGTAAACCTCCTCTGTACCCTTTCCAATGCCTCCACATTTTTCTTATAATGCGGGGACCAGAACTGCACACAATACTCCAAGTGCGGCCGCACTAGAGTTTTGTACAGTTGCAACATGACGTTGCGGCTCCGAAATTCAATCCCCCTACAATAAAAGCTAAGACTCCGTATGCCTTCTTAACAACCTTATCGACTTGATTGCCAACTTTCAGGGATCTATGCACATATACACCAAGATCCCTCTGTTCATCAACAATATTAAGAATCCTACCATTAGCCCTATACTCTACACATTTATTATTCCTGCCAAAGTGCATTACCTCACACTTTTCCACATTAAACTCCATTTGCCACCTCTTGGCCCAGCTCTGCAACTTGTCCAAGTCTCCCTGCAAACTATAACACCCCTCTTCACTATCTACCACTCCACCGACTTTAGTGTCATCTGCAAATTTACTAATCCATCCTTCAATACCCTCATCCAGATCATTTATAAAATTTACAAACAGCAGGGGCCCCAAAACAGATCCCTGAGGTACACCACTTGTAACCGAACTCCACGATGAATAATTTCCATCAACCACCGCCCTCTGTCTTCTATCAGCTAGCCAATTCCTAATCCAATTAGCTAAATCACCCTCAATCCCCTACATCTGCATTTTCTGCAGAAGCCTTCCATGGGCCACCTTATCGAACGCCTTACTAAAGTCCATATATACCACATCAACTGCCTTATCCCCATCCACCTCTTTGGTCACTTTTTCAAAAAACTCAATAAGGTTATTAAGGCACGACCTACCCTTCACAAAACCATGCTGACTATCCCCAATCAATTCATTTCTCTCTAAATAACTATAAATCCTATCCCTAATAATTCTCTCCAATACTTTGCCCACAACAGAAGTAAGACTCACTGGCCTATAATTCCCTGGAAAGTCTCTCTTCCCCTTCTTGAACAATGAGGATAACTTCTCTGAGTGGAGGCCTGTGACCAGTGGTGTGCCACAGGGATCAGTGCTGGGTCCATTGTTGTTTGTCATCTATATCAATGATCTGGATGATAATGTGGTAAATTGGATCAGCAAATTTGCTGATGATGCAAAGATTGGAGGCGTAGTGGACACTGAGGAAGGTTTTCAAAGTTTGCAGAGGGATTTGGACGAACTAGAAAAATAGGCTAAAAAATAGCAAATGGAATTTGAGATGTATAGATGCCGGCGTTGGAATGGGGTAAACACATGAGATGTCTGACAACACCAGGTTTAAATCCAACCGATTTATTTGATAGTAAACTCGCAAGCTTTCAACTCTATGGTTTTCGTCAGGTGAATGAGGTGTTCTGGTCTCCAATAGCACACATATCAGCACAAACAGTTTACAGATTACTGATTAGAATGTGAATCTTTACACCTAACCTGCTATTCAAGTCTTAAAGTGGCTAATAATGTGAGTGGAAGGAGCACTGAGCACAGGTTAAAGAGATGTGTACTGTCCCCCCTCAGCACAGTAAGTGAGGTTTTTTGCTCATCCAGGCAAGTCATGGAGGTTACAGATAGTGTGATATGAAGCCAAAATCCCTGTTAAGACCCATCCTCACATGTGTGGAACATGGCTATCAGTCTCTGCTCAGTGGCTCTGCTCTGTCGTGTGTCATACTTTATTCCCTGGAACGTAGAAAAATGAGGGGAGATTTGATAGAGATGTATAAGATTTTGATGAGTGTAGATAGAGTGAATGCAAGCAGACTGTTTCCACTGAGACCAGGGGAGAAAAAAACCAGAGGGCATCGGTTCAGGGTGAAAGGAGAAAACGTTAAAGGGAATATTAAGGGGGGATTCTTCACGCAGAGAGTGGTGGGAGTCTGGAATGAGCTGCCGGATAAAATGGTAAATACGGGGTCACTTTTAACATTTAACAAAAACTTGGATAGGTTCATGGATGAGAGGGGTGTGGAGGTACATGGTCCAAGAGAAGATCAGTGAGATAGGCAAAAAATGGTTTGACACAGACAAGAAGGGCCATAGGCCTGTTTCTGAGCTGTAATTTTCTATGGTTCTATGTTATATATTACTAACAGCAAAGGTACTAGTATTGATCTCTGTGGAACATCACTAGTTGCAGACCTCTATTCAGAAAAACACTCTTCTACCAATGGGATGAAGGAGTATAATATCAAGGGTAGAAGTCTTGGCAGTGTTGAGGAGCAGAAGGATCTTGGGGTCTGGGTCCATAGGACTTTTAAATCGGCCCCGCAAGTGGAGGATGTGGTCAAGAAGGCATATGGTGTACTGGCCTTCATTAGTCGAGGGATTGAGTTTAGGAGTCGGGAGGTAATGCTGCAACTTTATAAGACCCTTGTCAGACCTCACTTGGAGTATTGTGTGCAGTTCTGGTTGCCTCACTATAGGAAGGATGTAGAAGCTATTGAGAGGGTGCAGAGGAGATTTACAAGGATGTTGCCTGCATTGGGGGAGCATGCCTTATGAAGATAGGTTGAGAGAGCTAGGACTCTCTATGTTCTATGTACTGCTGTCCTGTGACCTATGTGGCCAAGCCAGTTTGGAATCCATCTAGCTAGTTCACCCCTGATCCCGTGAGATATAATTTTTTGCATTAGCTTGCGATGAGTAACCTTGTGGGATGCCTTACTGAAGTCCATGTAGACAACATCCACAGCTCTTCCCTCATCAATTGTTTTCGTTACCTCCTCAAAAAACTCAATTAAATTAGTGAGACATAACTTTCCATGCATCTGTCACTAACAAGACCATTCAGTTTCAAATGTGTATCAATCCTATTCCTAAGAATCTTCTCTAACAGTTTCACTACCATTGACATCAAGCTCACTGGCCAAGAAATTATTCAGGTTATCTTTGCGACTCTTCTTAAATAACAAGCAACACTGGTGATGTTCCAATCCTCCGGTACCTCACCAGTCAGCAAGAATTCTTCACCTGAAGAAGCAATGACACTCCAAAATCTTGTGCTACCAAATGCTGGATAATTGAAGGAACTATATAAATATACATTGTTGATGGAGGGACAATCTGCATCTTGGACAGGTAGCTTCAGACCTCTCATAAGCTTAAATTAAAATAAAAATATCAATGTCACTTTAAAATAGAAATATAAATGTCAGCCACTTTGACTTCTGCCTGTTCTTTTGCAATGTGTGGATTAAAGTTGGATATGAACACTCAGTGTGATTGACTTACTTTAGATCTGTACAGTCCTTGGAACCATTGACAGTGACCCTCACAGCAGTACCAGTGTGTAGGTTGGTACCATTGATGGTAACTTTGGTGCCTCCTGCTCTGGGGCCTTGGTCAGGATATATCGTATAGACTTCAGGAAGCTGTTCAGGACAAAGACAAAGAGAATTCAAAGTGAGATTAAAGTCTGAAGCAAGTGCTTTACATCCAGTTATACTCATGCCGTAGCCAACAAATCTGCAGATAATTAAGAACAAAGAACAGCACGGGAAACAGGCCCTTTGGCCGAATGAGCCCACACTGCAACCGTGTGATATTGGGTAGTGTGAATTCAAAGAGGTCATGATTGAAGTCTGCAAGATTATTGAGTGCAACTCCGATGTGAATAGGGACGCATTGCGTGCATGAGTCTGTGAAATAGTAATGATATACATCCTGAAGACCATTCCGCACCCCCATCACAATGTCCATTTTCATCCTAACCCTAGCACAATGTTCAGTCTCCATGCACACCCCATGCTCATTCCCCACCGACCACCAGGCCAATAATGTCCAGTCCCCATTCTGACATTCAGGCCAATCCCCATCACTCATCTCGACACCCAGGCTAATGTCCAGTCCTCACTCTGACATTCAGGCCAATGTCCAGTCCCCACTCTGACACCCAGGCTAATCCCCATCAGTCATTTCGACACTCAGGTTAATGTCCAATCCTCTCACTGACACCCAGGCAATCCCCATCACCTATCTTGACACCCAAACCAATGTCCAGTCTCCATGTCCATCACACTTTTGAGTTTCTCTGAGCACTGACTCTAATGTTGAGCTATGACTATGATTGTGGGTGAAATCTTCACCTTCACTCTGCTCCTTGTCAAACTCCTACGCAAAAAACCCACAAGATCCACATCTTTCGGGATCACTGATTCCCCCACAGAAAGCTTACAACGAAAAGACAATGAAACAATTCTTTTTACAAAGCTGCTTTAAGAATTCTCCACATCTCAGTATCCAGGTGTTTCCTGTTGTTTCCTAAGTTACTGTAGAATTTACACAGAATGCTCCCGCCCTTTCTCGACATTCCAGGATATTCTATGCTTTGATTCAGTCTCTGACAACAGGCTACGCCTGCCCGGAAACATCCCAGAAACTATGTAGTCCATATTTAGAAACACCAGACCCGTCAATGACAGGGCTGCAAACAGGGAACTGGACAAACAGCAGAAATAACAGCATCTAAACACCCAGCTTCATTTCAAACATCAAAGGATTAACCCGAAGCAGAAAATGTTTCAGAATTAACACCAGGTTCAAATCAAATGCAATGTTCAGCTGAAAAAATTCGGAACTGAGGAATTTAACAGATATGTTTGGAGTGGTTTATATATGGAATAACAGATACCCGGCTGTGAGTTACAGACTGGAAATTAACCAATGGGCTTGGGATGGTTTTTATATATAGAATAACAGATACCTGGGAGTGAGTTACAGACTGGAATCTAATCAAGGGGTTCAGGATGGTTTATATACAGTCGGATTAGGCAGGAACTTAGGGAAATTGATTGGGAACAGTTGTCCGAGGGTAAGTCCACGCTAAGCATGTGGGAATCTTTCAAGGGAATACTGAAAATGTTGCAAGATAAATATGTGCCAGCCAAGAGGAAAGATGGGAAAGGTAGGATTAGAGAGCTGTGGAATACTAGGGATATTGAGGACTTGGTTAGGAAGAAAAGAGAGGCATATGATAGGTCAAAGCAGCTGTGAACGGAGACAGCATTGGAGGAATATAGAGAGAGTAGGTGGGAGCTCAAATGGGGAGTTAGAAGGGCAAAAAGGGGGCATGAAATGATTTTGGTAGATAGGATTAAGGAAAATCCAAAGGCTTTTTACTCCTATGTTAAGAATAAAAGGGTGGTTAGAGGAAAAATCGGACTTCTTGGGGATAGACGAGGGGAACTATGCTAAGAGCCCGAGGGAATGGTGGAGATCCTGAATGAATACTTTGTGTCGGTATTCACAAAGGAGAGGAGCTTGTTGCCAGCTCCTATCTCTGAGGGAGCTGTAGACCAGTTGAGGGTAATATCCATACCGAGGGAGGAAGTGTTAGATCTTCTAGGTAGCATTAAAACTGATAAATCTCGGGGGCCTGATGGCATTTATCCCAGGCTGCTTAGGGAGGTGTGAGGTGAAATTGCTGGGCCTCTGACGCAAACCTTTGTCTCTTCCTTGGACACAGGTGAGGTCCCAGAGGACTGGAGAATAGCTAATGTTGTACCATTGTTTAAAAAGGGTGGTAGGGATAACCCTGGAAATTATAGGCCAGTGAGTTTGACATCAGTGGTAGGGAAGCTGTTGGAGGGGATTCTTAGAGATAGGATGTATAGGCACTTAGAGCGTTATGATCTGATTAGGGATATGCAGCATGGATTTGTTAAGGGGAGGTCATGCCTTACAAATCTGGAAGAATTTTTTGAGGAGGTGACGGAAACGGTGGACGAAGGGCGAGCCGTTGATGCTGTCTATATGGATTTCAGTAAGGCGTTTGACAAAGTCCCTCATGGGAAGTTAGTTGAGAAGATCAAGGCTAATGGGATACAAGGACAGGTAGCTAGATGGATAAGTAACTGGCTTGGTAATAGGAGACAGAGTAATAGTGGAAGGGTGTTTTTCTAGCTGGAGGTTGGTCACTAGTGGTGTGCCGCAGGGCTCGGTACTGGGACCTCCTCTATTTGTAATATATATAAATGACTTGGAAGAGGGAGTAAGTGGAGTGATCAGCAAGTTTGCAGAGGATACAAAGATGGCTGGATAGTGAGGAGCATTGTCAGACGATGCAGCAGGACATAGATAGGCTGGTAGCTTGGGCAGACAGATGGCAGATGGAATTCAATCCTCATAAATGTGAGGTGATGCATTTCGGGAGAAAGAATGTAGCGGGGAGGTATATGATAAAGGGTAGACCTATTAAGGGTATAGAAACGCAGAGGGACCTGGGGGTGCAGGTGCACAAGTCTCTGAAGGTAGCAGAGCAAGTGGAGAAGGTTGTGAAGAAAGCATATAGTATGCTAGCCTTTATAGGAAGGGGTATAGCGTACAAGAGCTGGCCTTTAATGTTGCAGTTGTATAAAACGTTGGTTAGACCTCATTTGGAATACTGCGTCCAATTCTGGTCGCCTTACTACCAGAAAGACGTGAAGATTCTGGAGAGAGTGCAGAGGAGGTTTACCAGGATGCTGCCTGGTATGGAAGGTCTGAGTTACGAGGAGAGGTTAGGCAAATTGGGGCTGTTTTCCTTAGAAAGATGTAGACTTAGAGGAGATCTAATAGAGGTGTACAAGATTATGAGGGGTATAGATAGAGTAAATAGGGTTAAGCTTTTTCCTAGGATGGACTCAAATAGCACGAGGGGTCACGGGCTTAGGGTGAGGGAGGTAAGGTATAATTTGGATGCTAGAGGGAGATTTTTCACACAGAGGGTGGTGGGGGTATGGAATGCACTGCCAAGTAAAGTGGTGGAGGCAGGCACTCTGGAGTTATTTAAGAAATACTTAGATGGGCACATGAACAGAATGGGAATGGAGGGGTATAGAAAACTGCTTTAAAATAGGGATCATGAGCCTTGGGAGTCCCTGGGAAGTGTGTAAATAGATGATGATATTGATGTACGTGTTTTTATTCTACAGGTGCTTTGGTCCACCTTGTTGTCTAACGAGGGGCATACACGCGATGGATCGTGAGAGGGCTGCTCTTGGATTTTTTTTTGAGAGTATCCTAGTGCTTCACATCGTTAGTGTACGCTTGACCTGGACCATTTGATGGGCAATACGACAGCTCAGTGACTATCGCTGTGCTGTGCAGATACATGGATTTGGGCCTGGGTCTGTGGGAGTTTGCGCATTCTCCCTGTGCTTGCGTGGGTTTTCTCTGGGTGCTCCGGTTTCCTCCCACATCCCAAAGATGTGCTCTTAGGCTAATTGGCAAAACAAATTCTCCCTAAATTGTCTCAAATTTGGTTTTTAATCCATAGATCTATAAACATGGACACGGATCACGGGTAGAGGTAGGAACATTGGGGTGGCGGTGCGGGCTCGTTGGGCTGAAGGGCCTGTTTCCTGTGCTATTTTGTTCTTTGTATATAGAATAACAGATACCCGGCAATGAGTTACAGATTAGAATTTAATTGAGGGGTTTGGGGTGGTTTGTATATAGAATAACAGATACTCAGGAACGTGTTGCAGACTGGAATCTAATCAGGGGGTTTGGGCTGGTATATCTATAGGATAATAGATACCCGGAAGTGAGTTACAGACTGGAATTTAATTGAGGGATTTGGAGTGACTTATTCAAGTTTTATTCATATATTAACTAATCCCTTTGATTTGAATTAAATTTAGGTTTTTGTGTAAGAATTATGTAAATAATTGCTTTATTATTGAAAAATCTTTCCATATTTATGCATTCAGATTAAAAGCAGTGTGAGTCTGAAACAGTGGGAAGAATCCTGTTGTTTAATTGGCACATTATCAATATTTACTAAATGCATCCTGTCATGACTGTGATACACTTGGCATTTCCTGATAGAAAGGAACATCTTTAATACCAACCTTCTTCCCTTCAAAACATGCTTTACCCTCAGCTAAGCTTGAATATCTTTTACTAACTTTTCATTATTCATGCATCCTTCTCACTCTTTTACATAACAGACTGTTATCTTGACTCTAATAATTATATGCATGGATTGTTCAGCAACTTCCTCCTTTAAGATATCTCTGATGTGTGTCCTGGCTGCTGTTATCAATCCATGCTTCATATCTTACTTACATCCTGTGTGGTGTGTGCCTGGCATTGATTCTCAGGAGTGCTTACTCTGCTGTATCTGTTTGTACACCACTCCAGTTTCATTGTTTAAGTTTACTCTGTAACTGTTAGCTCTCTCTACAGTTCCAATTCACATCTCCAACATCTTATTCTTCTTCACATCTCCAAAGGCCCTTGTTTTCATTTGTGTATCTACCCAGATACAGACTCATACTAATGACCAATGTATCGTTGTGTAGATTGAGGAATAGACGGTGATGAGGAAATGACATAGAAAGGAATGGATGCCAGGGTATATCAGCCATGGTCACATTGAATGGTGGCCTACTCCTGTTTGTGTCCTTGTGTGCAATTTTACCAATGTTAATGCTAACTTTTCCTTTCTGGCCTACTTTTACAATCTATAGAGACACAGTTGCACCAGATCACAGGAACATAGAAATTAGGAGCAGAATAGACAAATTCAGCTCTTCAGGCTTACATAGAACATAGAACATAGAACATTACAGCCCAGAACAGGTCCTTCGGCCCTCGATGTTGCGCCGACTAATTAAGAAAAAGCAATGACCCTCTAACCTAAACCATTCCCTTTTCATCCATAAACTTATCCACGGACCTCTTAAACGCCCCCAAACTTGGCATATCTACAACTGCAGCAGGCAGGGCATTCCATACCCTTACCACCCTCTGGGTAAAGAGCCTACCTCTGACATCGGTCCTATAACTACCACCCCTTAATTTAAAGCTATGTCCCCTCGTGCTAGCTTTTTCCATCTGAGGAAAAAGGCTATCACTATCCACCCTATCTAAACCTCTAATCATCTTGTATGTTTCAATAAGGTCTCCTCTTAGCCGCCTTCTTTCTAATGAAAACAACCTCAAATCCCTCAGCCTCTCCGCATAAGACCTTCCCTCCATACCAGGCAACATCCTGGTAAACCCTCTCCAATGCCTCCACATCTTTCTTATAATGCGGGGACCAGAATTGCACACAATACTCCAAGTGCGGCCGCACCAGAGTTTTGTACAGTTGCAACATGACATTGCGGCTCTGAAATTCAATCCCCCTACCAATAAAAGCCAAGAAAAGCCAATACTTGCTCAACATTCAGTCACATCATGGCTGATCTCTCCTTGGTTTGTAGCACAGTTGTTAACACTGCAGCCTCACAACACCAGTGACCTGGGTTCAAATCCCAGCTTGGCTCACTGAATGTGTGGAGTCTGCACATTCTCTCTGTGTCTGCATGGCTTTCCTGCAGGTGCTCTGGTTTCCTCCCACAGTTCGAGAGACTTGCTGGTTGGGCGCATTGGCCATGCTCAATTCTCCCTCAGTGTACCAAACAGGTGACAGAATGTGTTGACTAGGGGATTTTCACAATAACTTCGCTGCAATGTTAATATAAGCCTACTTGTAACACTAATAAACTTTGAACTTTTAAAACTTCAAATCCACCTGTTCTCCATATCCTCTTAAACTATTTTTGAAAATCAGAAATGTATCTATCTCCTTCTTGAGCCATTTAATGATTTAGACTCCACCATACTATGGGGCAGCGAGTTACACAAATACTCCCCCAAGTGGTAATTCCTCCTCAGTTTTAAATCTACTGCTTCTCAACCTAAACCTGTCACCTCGATCAGATCCCCTCGCATCCTTCTAAATTTCAGTGAGTATAAGCATAATGTTATACAACTTTATATGTTGTACAATGTTATACAATCATTCTGCGGTTTTATCGATGATCTTTGCTTTCAGCGTATCTCAGATAAAGAGATCCTCATAATTTTCAACAATACCTCATGCCTACTTTTTCTAATATTGAAATCTGTCCAAGTTACAGACGAACTTGCTGCTGTTTAAGGGGAATATCAAAGCACCAACTTACCAGAAATGAGAATCTCTGGTTGGAGTACCCTTCCTCCTGCACCCTCACCCTCACCGAGTCTGAGAACTCTCCATCAGCTGGACTGGTACAGCACACAATCCTGCAGTGAGGAATACAAACACTCAGCAAAAAGGAAAATCAACTCCCCTCTCAGCCCCTACCCACTGGCCCTCTTCCCCCAGGTCCAGCCCCCTCCAAATCCTGCTCACAGCCCCTCCCCTGTCCTCACAGCCTGTCCCCCTCCCCTCACAGCAGAAAACATGTGGGGAGAGCAGAGTTGTAAGATCGGTGTACTTACTGTTTGGAGATGATGTAACTCTCCTGCACAGGGATACATGACACTTCACCAATGTGAACACCCTCAACGATATCACTAAACCTGCGGCCCAGGTTCTTGCCTCGTATGATGAGGAGTGTCCCTCCATCCACTGGACCACTCAGCGGCTCCATCTGAAAAACACACACCCTTCAGATCAGCAGCCTCTCCAGTCAGAGCATTTCACTGGACCATAGACAGCTGGAAACTTCCTCTGTAAATAAATTGTTCATGGGATGAGGCTAGGCCAGCATTTATTGCTAGTTGCCCTTGAGAAGGTAATGGTGAGCTGTCATCTTGAACTGCTGGAGTCCAGCTGTTGTGGGTACACCCACAATGCAGTTAGGAAAGGAGTTCTAGGATTTTGACCCAGTGGCAGTGAAAGAATGCCTATATATTCCCAAGTCAGGATGGTGAGTGATTTGGTAGGAACCTCCAGGTGGTGGTGTTCCCATGTATGCTTTTGTCCTTCTAGACGGTAGTGGTCATAGCCTTGGAAGGTGCTGTCTAAGGAACTTTGGTGAGTTCCTGCAGTGAGTTCTTATAAAGTGTCAGTGGTGGTGGGATTGAATATCTGTGGAAGGGGTAACAATCAAGTGGGCTGTTTTGTCCTGGATGGTGTTGAGCTTCTCAAATGTTACTGGAGCTGCACTCATCCAGACAAGCGGAAATTATTCCATCACACTCCTGACTTGTGCCTGTGGATGGTGGACAGGCTTTGGGGGAGTCAGGAGGTGAATTATTCTGGCAGGATTTTCAGCCGCTGACATGTTCTGGTAGCCACAGTACTTACATAGTTCACTTTCTGGTCAGTGGTAACCCCCAAGATGTTGTTAGTGGGGTTTCAGCGAAGGTAATTTCATTAACACAAGGAAACCTTGTCATAGATCTTTATGCATGGGCACACACGCATAGACATCTACGTATGCTACCATATAAGAGGCAGCAGCAACCAATGAGCACAGTCTACTTGCACGTAACCTGAGGCCAACAGAGGAAGAGGAAAGTGGGAACTCGAAAAGGTTTGTATATGAAACATCACCAATTTCTCACCTGCTGGATCTCAGGGGCAGGGCAGTTTTCCTGGATCTGTTTGCACTCAGTCCGCAATTTACAACTCTGTGAGCTTGAACACCATACACACTGATGGCCTTGGTCTTCTCGAGCCCAGCAGGCTGAGCAGTCACTGCTTCCACTCTCACAGTTATACACTTCCACTGCAGAAACACATCACAACTGCAGCGGTTAGTTAGTGCATCGCATTCCACATACACACTTCAGCAGCTCTGCTAACGGGTTCACACTATGGAGAATGTTTCACAAGTTACACAAAGATTTTCATCAACACTGATCCCAGAACGAGTTTCATCTCCAGGAAATCCAATTGCTGTTCCCAACACCATCTCCTTTATTGTTGCAGTATCCTCTGCACCATCAAACACTCCCAGGGCAAGTATAGCACAGGATTAGATACAGAGTAAATCTCCCCCTACACTGTCCCCATCAAACACTCCCAGGGCAAGTATAGCACAGGATTAGATACAGAGTAAATCTCCCCCTACACTGTCCCCATCAAACACTCTCAGGGCAAGTATAGCACAGGATTAGATACAGAGTAAATCTCCCCCTACACTGTCCTCATCAAACACTCCCAGGTCAAGCACAGCACATGATTAGACACAGAGTAAAGCCCCTTCTACACTGTCCCTATCAAACATTCCTAGGACAGGTTGAAAGGTTGAGGGAGCTGGGGCTTTTCTCTTTGGAGCGGAGGAGGATAAGAGGTGACTTAATAGAGATTTATAAGATGATGAGAGGGATTGATAGAATGGACGTGCAGAGACTATTTCCTTGGGTAGATGTAGCTGTTACTAGGGGGCATAACTATAAGGTTCATGGTGGGAGATATAGGAGGGATGTCTGAGGTAGATTCTTTACTCAGACAGTGGTTGGGGTGTGGAATTGACTGCCTGCTGTGATAGTGGAGTTGGATATTTTAGGAATTTTCAACACATATGGAGCACACCAGAATGATAGGGAGTGGGATAGCTTGATCTTGGGATTGGACATAGCTCTGCACAAAATTGAGGCCGAAGGGCCTGCACTGTGCTATACTGTTCTATGTTCTACAAATACAGCACAGGATTAGATACAGAGTAAATCTCCTTCTATTAATTGGCCTGATTTTTGAAGCAAGCCCATTGTTTCATCAGGATTTGATATTGAATCTACAAAGAAATTAATCTCATCACTCTTTGATTGGAGTTTGTTTGTGGCATAGTGGCATAGTGGTTGGCACTGCTGCCTCACAGTGCCAGGGACCTAGATTTGATTCCTGGCTTGGGTCACTGTCTGTGTGGATTTTGCACATTGTTCCTATGTCTGCATGCGTTTCCTCTGGGTGTTGCAGTTATCTCCCACAGTCTAAAGATTGTGGAGTTAGGTGGATTGATCTTACTAAATTGTTCCCTTAGAGGACTAGCTAGGGTAAATGTATGAGAGTGTGGGGATAGGGCCTGGATGGGATTGTAGTTGGTGCAGGCTTGAGAGATCGAATGGCCTCCTTCTGCATTGATAGGATTTTATGATAACTGCAAATGATATGATAATTCCAAATGATACTGCATTGAATAGAATGAGCTTGCAGAGTGGAAGAATGTCCAACAGAGTGTTGCTGCATTTCACATGTTGATACGGTACTTCTTAACGATACTGTCCCCTATATGTGATGGGTTTTGTTAGTCACAATAAACATGCTGCTTAAATATGCAGCACAGGGTCTTGGGCTTTAGTTGGAGCTCTCTGGTTAAATTCAGATGTCAGGGAAAGGTGTCGTATACCATACAATACTCCCTACATCTAGAATATAGAACATAGAACATTACAGCGCAGTACAGGCCCTTCGGCCGTCGATGTTGTGCTGACCTTAGAACCAATCTTATACCCTCTAGCCTAATCTAATCCAATGCTATCCATATGCCTATCCACCGACCGTTTGAACACCCTTAAACTTGGCGAGTCCGCAACTGCTGCAGGCAGGGCATTCCATGCCCTTACTACCCTCTGAGTAAAGAACCCAACTCTAACATCCGTCTTACAACTATCACCCCTTAATTTAAAGCTACGTCCCCTTGTGTTATCCATCTCCATCCAAGGAAAAAGGTTCTCACTGTCCACCCTATCTAACTCTCTGATCATCTTATATGCCTCAATCAGGTCACTTCTTAGCCTTCTTCTCTCCAATGAAAATAACCTCAAGTCCCTTAGCCTTTCCTCATAAGACCTACCCACCATACCAGGCAACATCCTGGTAAACCTCCTCTGCACCCTTTCCAATGCCTCCACATCTTTCTTATAATGTGGCGACCAAAACTGTATACAATACTCCAAGCGCAGCCGCACCAGAGTTTTGTACAGTTGCAACATGACATCTCGGCTCCGAAATTCAATCCCTTTACCAATAAAAGCTAACATGCTGTAAGCCTTCTTAACAACCTTATCAACTTGAGTACCAAGATCTCTCACTAACTTTTACAGATGCACTCTAGGAAGTATTCTTTCTGGTTGTATCACAGTTTGGTGTGGCTCCTGCTCTGCCCAAGACCGCAAGGAACTACAAAAGGTCCATCACGCAAACCAGCCTCCCCATCCATTGACTCTGCCTACACTTACCGCTGACTCAGCAAAGCTGTCAGCATAATTAAGGACCCCACTCTCTCTGGACATTCTCTCTTCCACCTTCTTCCATCAGAAAAAAGGTACAAGTGTCTGAGATCACATACCAACTGACTAAAGAACAGCTTCTTCCCTGCTGCCGTCAGACTTTTGAATGGATCTACCTCCCACTAAGTTGATCTTTCTCTAGGCCCTAGCTATGTTGTAATACATTCTGCACTCTTCTGTTTCCTTCTCTATGGATGGTATGGTTTGTCTGTACAGCACGCAAGAATCAATTCTTTTTATTGTATGCTAATACATGTGACAATAATAAACCAAATCAAATCAAACTCTGATTGTAACTGGTATTAATTGGCTTAATAGGCTGCTCAGAAACGGCTTCCTATTCTTCAGAAGTTCTTGGAAATCTGATTTCCTCTGACGACCAACAATCCTAGTCTACTGAGAGTGGGTCAGGCCTCCAGCGCACAGAGTGTCAGCTACCGTGCCCAGAGCCCATAACTCTCCTCTCCAACCAGTAAACTCATGGCTACTTAGCACCCTTGGGCTTTAAATAAAAGTGTGTATCTGAATTAACTTTAGTCCTCAGGTTTTCACAGCAGTGAGCTGGTGTGTCATCTCTCTTTATCCCAATCTCAGACACTCACTGAATCCTTGCATCCCTCTACCCAATCACTGAATCTGATTTTAAAGTTTTGAAGTTTCTTTACTAAGTGTCCCAGAGGGCTTACATTAACACTGCAATGAAGTTACTGTGAAAATTCCTTAGTAGCCAGACCTCTGCACCTGTTTGGGTACATTGAGGGAGAATTTAGCATGGCCAATGCACTTAACCAGCATGTCTTTCAGACTGTGGGAGGAAACTGGAGCACCTGGAGGAAACCCATGCAGACATGCAGAGAATGTGCAAACTCTATGCAGACAATGACCCAAGCTGGAGATTGAACCCGGGTACCTGGCATGTGAGGCAGCACTGCTAACCATTGTGCCAAGAATCCCTGAACCATGCTACCCAGATAAGCACTGTTCTAGGCTGCCAACTCTTCATATTCTTCATTATCATGTGACCTACTGCCTCCAATCATATGAATCCAATCACACATCCTCGCCCCCACATCCCCCCAGCACTAACAATAACTAAAAACAATTCAAAGAAAATCCCAATTTTTGTTCATGCCTCTCTGGCTTTATTATAATGATGTGGAGATGCCAGCATTGGACTGGGGTGAACACAGTAAGAAGCTTCACAACAGCAGGTTAAAGTCCAACAGGTTTATTTGGTAGCAAAAGTTTTCAGAGTGCTTGTTGCCCCTTTGCCAGGTGAGTGGGAATTCTATTCACAAACAGGGCATATACAAACACAAACTCAATTTACAAAATAATGGTTGGAACGCAAGTCTTTACAGCTAATCAAGTCTTAAAGGTACAGACAATGTGAGTGGAGAGAGCATTAAGCACAGGTTAAAGAGATGTGTAAAGGACAATTAGTGAGATTTTGAAAGTCCAGGCAAGTCATGAGGTTAATGTGACATGAACCCAAGGTCATCGTCACATGTGCAGAACTCGGCTATCAGTCTCTGCTCAGCAACTCTGCGCTGTCGTGTGTCGTGAAGGTCGTCTTGGAGAACATTTACCCATGAATGTCCATGACACTGAAGTGTTCCCCAACAGGAAGGGAACAGGCTTGCCTGGTGATTGTTGAGTGGTGTTCATTCATCTGCTGTCTGCATGGTCTCCCCAATATACCATGCCTCGGGACATCCTTTCCTGCAGCATATCAGGTAGATAATGTTGGCCAAGTTGCAAGAATATGTGCTGTGCACCTGGTGAGTGGTGCTCTCACGTGAGATGATAGTATCCATGTCGATGATCCGGCACATCTTGCAGAGGTTACTGTGGCAGGGTTGTGTGGTGTCGTGGTCACTGTTCTCCTGAGGGCCGGGTAGTTTGCTACAAACAATGGTCTGTTTGAGGTTGTGCGGTTGTTTGAAGGCAAGGGACATGGGGATGGCCTTGGCAAGATGTTCACCATCATCAGTGACATGTTGAAGGCCCCAGAGAAGATGTCGTAGCTTCTCTGTTCTGGGGAAGTACTGGATGACAAAATGTATTCTGTCCCTTGTGTCCTGTGTTTGTCTTCTGAGGGAGGTTGATGTGGTTTTTTGCTGCAGTGTGTTGGAACTGTTGATCAATGAGACGAGCACCATATCCTGTTCTTATGAGGGCATCTTCCAGCATCTGGACGTACGTTTGTGATTCTTTCAGGACATCAATGACCACGACACCACACAACCTTGCACAGCAACCTCTGTAAGACGTGCCAGATTATCGACATGGATGCCATCATCTCACGTGAGAACACCATCCACTAGGTACACAGTACTATTGCAACTTGGCCAATGTTGTCTACCTGATACGCTGCAGGAAAGGATGTCCTGAGGCATGGTACACTGGGGAGACCATGCAGACAATGGATGAATGAACACCATTCAACAATCACCAGGCAATATTGTTCTCTCCCTGTTGGAAACACTTCAGTGGGCACGGACATTTGGCCTCTGATCTTTGGGTAAGCGTTCTCCAAGGTGGCCTTCACAACACACAACAGCGCAGGGTCACTGAGCAGAGACTGATAGCCAAGTTCCGCACACATGAGGATGGCCTTAACTGGGATCTTGGGTTCATGTCATGCTATATGTAACCCCCACGACTTGCCTGGACTTGCAAACTCTCACTAACTTTCCCGTCTGGAGACAATACATGTCTTTCTAACCTGCTCTTAATGCTCTCTTCACTCACATTGTCTGTACCTTTACAATTTGATTAGCTGTAAATAGTTGCGTTCCAATCATTATTCTGTAAATTGAGTTTGTATCTTTAAATGCCCTGTTTGTAAACAAATCTCCCACTCACCTGATGAAGGAGCAGTGCTCTGAAGGCTAATGACGTTTGCTACCAAATAAACCTGTTGGACTTTAACCTGGTGTTATGAGACCTCTTACTGTGTTTATCCCGATCCAACGCTGGCATCTCCACATCATGAAGGGAAACAATCCAGGCCTCAAATGTTCCATCCCAGGCAAAACCCAGCTGAACCTCCTCATATCCTCACACTCCCCTCAATCATTTTACAAGTTACCAATGGACTGGCAGTGACAAAATGGGTTGAATGGCCTGCTGTTGTGCCAGTTAGTAAATGTTCAATGATTAAGGAGCAGTCTCTGGTGTAATGGGAATTGGTTAGTGCTCTGAATCTGTAGCTACAAGTCACATCAAAGATTGCTCTGTCCGACCACCCCACCCCACCCTCCCCTCACACACAATAGACCTCATTGACATCAAATAAGAAGTTACTGAAACCTGAGGTGGTGTTTGGATTGTCAATAAATTTCTCCTTTTCTCCACTCAGACTCAGGTGGATTGTGAACAGTTGGCTCCGGTTGGATGTGGAGAGCTGAAAGAATAAAGCAGAATGTTGGTATTTGCGGAGGTTAAAGAAGATCAAGAAGGGATGGAGAGAGAGAGTGGAGGCCTTGCTTACACATTACCCCAGCACTGCTGTCTCCACCATGTACAATCAGAGAAATCAGACCAAAACAAACAACAGTGCATCACAATGTTCACTGTGACAACAGGTAGGGTTAAAGGGAGCTTAGGGGTTAGAGAGTGGAGTTATAGAGAGTTGGAAGGAGTTACCCAGGTTATACAGAACTGGTAAGGGTTGGTTATTAGTTAAAAGGGATTAGTTGGTAAGGTTATAGAAGGTTGATAGGGTTAGTGAGGTTATGGATAGCTGGTAATGGTTAGTGAGGGTATAGAAGATTAGTATATAGAATTAATAGGGCTAGTTCGTGAGTTTAGAGAGGGATGGTGGGGTTCAGTTAATGTCAGCTTGAGAAGAGCAACATGTGTGTGCGTGAGCGCAGATGCACATGAGCGTATGTGTGAGTGCGTATGTGTATGAGAGCATTTGTGTGTGAGTCTGTGAGAACGTGCATGTGACCATGACCATGTGTGAGTGTGTGACACATGTTCTCTGTGGGAATGGTGGTGAAGAAACCCTGGATACTGTGTATCTTGTCAGTGACGTTATCAAATTCATGCGCATAACAAACGTGAATGTGATTTCCATACATTACCATATTATTAAACACCCCTCCGGAGTGCATTGAGCCAGAGGCCTGTTTTCAAACCACTCCGAAATGATGTACGACAGCTATACCCACACCTGAACTGTCATGGAGAACCCTCCCCAAGGCATAAAGTTGAGTATAGCCCCTGAGAGAGGGGGGTATGGCCAGACACTACCCTCTGACACTGCCCCATGCCTAATTGGCAGTGCCAACGTGTGCCATAATGAGAGTCTCATGGAGGGGATTCACTTATCTGTAATGGTTGGGGGGGAGAACAGACTTGGGAAGTGGGGATGCCAGCGATGACTGTTTGGTGGGGTTTGGGTGAAGGGAGCCTGATGTCGGGGGTGGGGGGGAGAGAGAGGTGCAGGCACTGACTGTTGGGGGTGGGGTGGTGGATGTTGGCTCTGGTTAGGGTAGGAGGTGAATGCTGGCTCTGGTTGGGGAGGGGGGTGAACACTGGCTCTGGTTGGGGGAAGGTGGAGTGATTACATTTTGTTTTGATCAGGTTGTCCTTTAAAGATGGTGCCTCGGTCAATATACCGGGCTTTGGTTTTGCCAGCGAATTGAGGCCCTACACCTTCTGTTCGATGATGTGAAATACGCCCAGCCGTTTCTTTTTTGACAAGAGTCTAGAAAGAAATTCAACTTGCATTTCTGAAGAGAAACACACGGGTTTCTATCCAGAAACAACATTCTGCCATTTTTCACCAGTATTTTGCACCCTCGCAGATCCCTCCATCCGCAGCCCCCAAAAAAGATTTGTCGAGATTCGATAAGATCATAACACACAGGAACAGAATTAGGCCACTTGGCCCGCCAATGATATCTTTCTCATCCCCATTCTCCTGCCTTTTTCCCATAATCCCTGATCCCCTTATTAACCAAGAACCTATTTTTGTCTTAAAGACACTCAATTACATTCAAGGCCTCCTTTTGCGGCAAAGAGTCCCACTCATTCACCACCCTCTGGCTGAAGAAATTCCTCCTCATCTTTGTTTAAAGGGTTGTCCCTTTAGCCTGAAGTTGTGCCCTCTGGTTCTAGTTTTTCCTACTAGTAGAAACATCCTCTCCATGTCCGCTCTATCCAGGTCTCATAGTATCTTGTAAGTTTCATAAGATCCTCCCTCATCCCTGTAAACTCCAACAAATACAGACCCAGAATCCTCAACCATTCCTCATATGATAAGCTCTCCATTCCAGGGATCATTCTTATGAATCTCCTCTGGACCCTCTTTTAAGGTCAGCACATCCTTCCTTCAATACAAACTCACAACCCTCCAGAAGAGGTCTAACCAGAGCCTTATACAACCTCAGAAATACATCCCTGCTCTTGTATTCTAGCTCTCTCAACATGAATGCCAATATTGCATTTACAGTCCTAACTACCGATTTTTTTTGAAAAAGTGACTAAAGAGGTGGATGGGGGTAAGGCGGTTGATGTGGTATATATGGACTTTAGTAAGGCGTTTGATAAGGTGGCCCATGGAAGACTTAGAACATAGAACATAGAACATAGAACAATACAGCACAGAACAGGCCCTTCGGCCTTCGATGTTGTGCCGACCAAAATAAAAAGCAATGCCCCTCCAAAACTAAACCATTCCCTTCTCTTCCATATACTTATCAATTAACCTCTTAAACGCCACCAAACTTGGCGCATCTACAACAGCTGCAGGCAGGGCATTCCACTCCCTAATCACTCTTTGAGTAAAGAACCTACCTCTGATATCCGTCCTATAACTCATACCCCTTAATTTAAAGCTGTGTCCCCTCGTGCTAGCTTTCTCCATCCTAGGAAAAAGGCTATCACTGTCCACCCTATCTAAACCTCTATCATCTTATATGCTTCAATAAGATCCCCTCTTAGCCGCCTCCTTTCTAACGAAAACAACCTCAAATCCTTCAACCTCTCTTCATAGGACCTGCCCTCCATACCAGGCAACATCCTGGTAAACCTCCTCTGTACCCTCTCCAATGCCTCCACATCTTTCTTATAATGTGGGGACCAGAACTGCACACAATACTCCAAGTGGGCCGCACTAGAGTTTTGTACAGTTGCAACATGATGTTGCGGCTCCTAAATTCAATCCCCCTACCAATAAAAGCTAAGACTCCATATGCCTTCTTAACAACTTTATCCACTTGACTGCCTACTTTCAGGGATCTATTGACACATACACCAAGATCCTTCTGTTCCTCACACTATTAAGAGTCCTACCATTAGCCCTATACTCTACACATTTATTGTTCCTGCCAAAGTGCATTACCTCACACTTTTCCACATTAAACTCCATTTCCCACCTCTCGGCCCAGCTCTGCAACTTGTCCAAGTCCTCTTAAACTATAACACCCCTCTTCACTATCTACCACTCCACCGACTTTAGTGTCATCTGCAAATTTACTAATCCATCCTTCAATACCCTCATCCAGATCATTTATAAAAATTACAAACAGCAGGGGCCCCAAAACAGACCCCTTAGGCACACCACTCGTCACCGAACTCCATGATGAATATCTCCCATCAACCACCACCCTCTGTCTTCTATCTGCCAGCCAATTCCTAATCCAATTAGCTAAATCACCCTCTATTCCACACATCTGCATTTTCTGTAGAAGTCCTTCCATGGGCCACCTTATCAAACGCCTTACTAAAGTCCATATATACTACATCAACCGCCTTAACCCCATCCACCTCTCTGGTCACTTTCTCAAAAAAACTCAATGAGGTTAGTAGCGCATGACCTATACTTCTGCAGAAAATGCAGATGTTTGATAGAGGGTGATTTAGCTAATTGGTTTAGGAATTGGCTAGCAGGTAGAAGACAGAGGGTGGTGGTTGATGGGAGATATTCATCTTGAGTTCGGTGACAAGTGGTGTACCTCAGGGTCTGTTTTGGGGCCCCTGCTGTTTGTAATTTTTATAAATGATCTGGATGAGGGTATTGAAGGATGGATTAG
The DNA here is from genome assembly GCA_024679065.1 of Sphyrna mokarran. Taxonomy (NCBI): domain Eukaryota; kingdom Metazoa; phylum Chordata; class Chondrichthyes; order Carcharhiniformes; family Carcharhinidae; genus Sphyrna; species Sphyrna mokarran. The sequence goes on along the minus strand of JAGIQG010000003.1, from coordinate 75,824,246 downwards.
TAAATTTGCAGATGACACAAAGTCGGGGAGTGGTAGATAGTGAAGAGGGTGTTATAGTTTGCAGAGGGACTTGGACAAGTTGCAGAGCTGGGCCGAGAGGTGGCAAATGGAGTTTAATGTGGAAAAGTGTGAGTAAGCACTATGGCGAAATAATAAATGTGTAGAGTATAGGGCTAATGGTAGGATTCTTAGTAGTGTGATGAACAGAGGGATCTTGGTGTATATGTGCATAGATCCCTGAAAGTAGGCAGTCAAGTCGATAAGGTTGTTAAGAAGGCATATGGAGTCTTAGCTTTTATTGTAGGGGGATTGAATTTCGGAGCCGCAACGTCATGTTGCAACTGTACAAAACTCTAGTGCGGCCGCACTTGGAGTATTGTGTGCAGTTCTGGTCCCACATTATAAGAAAGATGTGGAGGCTTTGGAGAGGGTACAGAGGAGGTTTACCAGGATGTTGCCTGGTATGGAGGGCAGGTCTTATGGGAGAGGCTGAGGGATTTGAGGTTGTTTTCGTTAGAAAGGAGGCGGCTAAGAGGGGACCTAATCGAAACATATAAGATGATTAGAGGTTTAGATAGGGTGGACAGTGATAGCCTTTTTCCTAGGGGAGAAAGCTAGCACGAGGGGACACAGCTTTAAATTAAGGGGTGATAGTTATAGGACGGATATCAGAGGTAGGTTCTTTACCCAAAGGGTGGTTCGGGAGTGGAATGCCCTGCCTGCAGCAGTTGTAGATGCCCAAGTTTGGTGGCGTTTAAGAGGTTAGTTGATAAGTATATGGAAGAGAAGGGAATGGTTTAGTTTGGAGGGGCATTGCTTTTTATATTGGTCGGCGCAACATCGAAGGCCGAAGGGCCTGTTCTGTGCTGTAATGTTCTATGTTCTATGTTCTATGATTGAACCTGCACATTAATCTTCAGAGAATCTTGAACAAGGACTCCAAAATCCTTTTATGTTTCTGATTCCCTAAGCATTTTCCCATTGAGAAAATAGTCTATGTCTCTATTCCTCCTTCCAAAATGCATAACCTCACACTTTTCCACATTATATTTCATCTGCCATTTCTTTGACTACTCTTCGAGCCTGTTCAAGTCCTTCTGTAGCCTCCACTCCCAGATTCTGTCTGTTGAGGTAGTATGGGCTGAGATTAGAAACAGGAGAGGAGAGGTCACCCTGTTGGGAGTCTTTTACAGACCTCCTAATAGTTCTAGAGAGGTTGAGGAAAGGATTGCGAAGTCAATTCTGATTAGGAGTGAAAGTAGTAGGGTAATTGTGATGGGGGGCTTTAACTTTGCTAATATTGATTGGAATAGCTATAGCTCTAGCTCGTTAGAGGGGTCAGTTTTCGTACAAAGTGTGCAGGAAGGTTTTTTGACTCAGTATGTAGATAGGCCAACTAGAGGTGAGGCTACATTGGATTTGGTGCTGGGCAATGAGCCAGACCAGGTGTTAGGCTTGGAAGTTAGTGAACATTTTGGTGATAGTGACCACAATTCGGTTACGTTCACCTTAGTGATGGACAGGGATAGGCATGAAGCTGGGGGCTGTAGTTATAGCTGGGGGAAGGGTAATTATGAGGCCATCAGGAGAGAATTAGGGTGCGTAGATTGGACTAGGGAACTACAGGGACTGGGAACATCTGGAATGTGGTGCTTATTCAAGGAGCAGCTGCTGAGAGTCCTTGATAAGTATGTCCCTGTCAGGCAGGGAGGAAATGGACGAGTAAGAGAGCCTTGGTGTACGAAAAGAGTTGATTTGCTGGTTAAGAAGAAAAAGGAGGCTTATGTCAGGATGAGGCTTGAAGGCTCAGGTAGTGCAATGGATAGCTATAGATTAGCTAGGAAGGAGGTAAAAAGTGAATTGAGGAGAGCTAAGAGGGGACACGAGAAGATGTTGGCTGATAGGATTAAGGAGAATCCTAAAGCTTTCTTTCGATATGTTAAGAATAGAAGATTGGTTAGGGCAAGATTAGGGCCAGTCATAGACAGCAGTGGGAAGTTGTGCGTGGAGCCTGAAGAGATTGGTGAGGCACTGAATAAATATTTCTCTTCGGTATTCACGCAGAGTGCTGGAAATGTAGCTGTGGAGAGCACTGAGGTACAGGGTTGCAAATTGGGGAGTATTGTAGTAGATAGGGAGGATGTGTTAGAAATTCTCGAGGGTTTGAAGTTGGATAAGTCCCCTGGGCCGGACGGGATTTACCCTAGGATTCTCTGGGAGGCAAGAGAGGAGATTGCAGAGCCTCTGGCTCTGATCTTCAGGTCCTCGTTGGTTACGGGTGTGGTTCCGGAGGACTGGAGGATAGCGAATGTGGTCCCATTGTTTAAGAAGGGGAAGAGAGACCTTCCTGGGAATTATAGGCCAGTGAGTCTTACTTCTGTTGTGGGCAAGGTATTGGAGAGAATTATTAGGGATAGGATTTATAGTTATTTAGAGAGAAATGAATTGATTGGGGATAGTCAGCATGGTTTCGTGAAGGGTAGGTCATGCCTTACTAACCTCATTGAGTTTTTTGAGAAAGTGACCAGAGAGGTGGATGGGGGTAAGGCGGTTGATGTAGTATATATGGACTTTAGTAAGGCTTTTGATAAGGTGGCCCATGGAAGACTTCTACAGAAAATGCAGATGTGTGGAATAGGGGTGATTTAGCTAATTGGATTAGAAATTGGCTGGCATAGAAGACAGAGGGTGGTGGTTGATGGGAGATATTCATCGTGGAGTTCGGTGACAAGTGGTGTACCTCAGGGGTCTGTTTTGGGGCCCCTGCTGTTTGTAATTTTTATAAATGATCTGGATAGGGTATTGAAGGATGGATTAGTAAATTTGCAGATGACACTAAAGTCGGTGGAGTGGTAGATAGTGAAGAGGGGTGTTATAGTTTGCAGAGGGACTTGGACAAGTTGCAGAGCTGGGCCGAGAGGTGGCAAATGGAGTTTAATGTGGAAAAGTGTGAGGTAATTCACTTTGGCAGGAATAATAAATTGTAGAGTATAGGGCTAATGGTAGGACTCTTAATAGTGTTGATGAACAGAGGGATCTTGGTGTGTATGTGCATAGATCCCTGAAAGTAGGCAGTCAAGTCGAGAAGGTTGTTAAGAAGGCATATGGAGTCTTAGCTTTTATTGTAGGGGATTGAATTTAGGAGCCGCAGCGTCATGTTGCAACTGTACAAAACTCTAGTGCGGCCGCACTTGGAGTATTGTGTGCAGTTCTGGTCCCACATTATAAGAAAGATGTGGGGGCTTTGGAGAGGGTACAGAGGAGGTTTACCAGGATGTTGCCTGGTATGGAGGGCAGGTCTTATGGGAGAGGCTGAGGGATTTGAGGTTGTTTTCGTTAGAAAGGAGGCGGCTAAGAGGGGACCTTATCGAAACATATAAGATGATTAGAGGTTTAGATAGGGTGGACAGTGATAGCCTTTTTCCTAGGATGGAGAAAGCTAGCACGAGGGGACACAGCTTTAAATTAAGGGGTGATAGTTATAGGACGGATATCAGAGGTAGGTTCTTTACCCAAAGGGTGGTTCGGGAGTGGAATGCCCTGCCTGCAGCAGTTGTAGATGCGCGAAGTTTGGTGGCGTTTAAGAGGTTAGTTGATAAGTATATGGAAGAGAAGGGAATGGTTTAGTTTGGAGGGGCATTGCTTTTTATATTGGTCGGCGCAACATCGAAGGCCGAAGGGCCTGTTCTGTGCTGTAATGTTCTATGTTCTATGTTCTATGATTGAACCTGCACATTAATCTTCAGAGAATCTTGAACAAGGACTCCAAAATCCTTTTATGTTTCTGATTCCCTAAGCATTTTCCCATTGAGAAAATAGTCTATGTCTCTATTCCTCCTTCCAAAATGCATAACCTCACACTTTTCCACATTATATTTCATCTGCCATTTCTTTGACTACTCTTCGAGCCTGTTCAAGTCCTTCTGTAGCCTCCACTCCCAGATTCTGTCTGTTGAGGTAGTATGGGCTGAGATTAGAAACAGGAGAGGAGAGGTCACCCTGTTGGAGTCTTTTACAGACCTCCTAATAGTTCTAGAGAGGTTGAGGAAGGATTGCGAAGTCAATTCTGATTAGGAGTGAAAGTAGTAGGGTAATTGTGATGGGGGACTTTAACTTTGCTAATATTGATTGGAATAGCTATAGCTCTAGCTCGTTAGAGGGGTCAGTTTTCGTACAGAGTGTGCAGGAAGGTTTTTTGACTCAGTATGTAGATAGGCCAACTAGAGGTGAGGCTACATTGGATTTGGTGCTGGGCAATGAGCCAGACCAGGTGTTAGGCTTGGAAGTTAGTGAACATTTTGGTGATAGTGACCACAATTCGGTTACGTTCACCTTAGTGATGGACAGGGATAGGCATGAAGCTGGGGGCTGTAGTTATAGCTGGGGAAGGGTAATTATGAGGCCATCAGGAGAGAATTAGGGTGCATAGATTGGACTAGGGAACTACAGGGACTGGGAACATCTGGAATGTGGTGCTTATTCAAGGAGCAGCTGCTGCGAGTCCTTGATAAGTATGTCCCTGTCAGGCAGGGAGGAATGGACGAGTAAGAGAGCCTTGGTGTACGAAAAGAGTTGATTTGCTGGTTAAGAAGAAAAAGGAGGCTTATGTCAGGATGAGGCTTGAAGGCTCAGGTAGTGCAATGGATAGCTATAGATTAGCTAGGAAGGAGGTAAAAAGTGAATTGAGGAGAGCTAAGAGGGGACACGAGAAGATGTTGGCTGATAGGATTAAGGAGAATCCTAAAGCTTTCTTTCGATATGTTAAGAATAGAAGATTGGTTAGGGCAAGATTAGGGCCAGTCATAGACAGCAGTGGGAAGTTGTGCGTGGAGCCTGAAGAGATTGGTGAGGCACTGAATAAATATTTCTCTTCGGTATTCACGCAGAGTGCTGGAAATGTAGCTGTGGAGAGCACTGAGGTACAGGGTTGCAAATTGGGGAGTATTGTAGTAGATAGGGAGGATGTGTTAGAAATTCTCGAGGGTTTGAAGTTGGATAAGTCCCCTGGGCCGGACGGGATTTACCCTAGGATTCTCTGGGAGGCAAGAGAGGAGATTGCAGAGCCTCTGGCTCTGATCTTCAGGTCCTCGTTGGTTACGGGTGTGGTTCCGGAGGACTGGAGGATGGCGAATGTGGTCCCATTGTTTAAGAAGGGGAAGAGAGACCTTCCTGGGAATTATAGGCCAGTGAGTCTTACTTCTGTGGTGGGCAAGGTATTGGAGAGAATTATTAGGGATAGGATTTATAGTTATTTAGAGAGAAATGAATTGATTGGGGATAGTCAGCATGGTTCGTGAAGGGTAGGTCATGCCTTACTAACCTCATTGAGTTTTTTGAGAAAGTGACCAGAGAGGTGGATGGGGGTAAGGCGGTTGATGTAGTATATATGGACTTTAGTAAGGCGTTTGATAAGGTGGCCCATGGAAGACTTCTACAGAAAATGCAGATGTGTGGAATAGAGGGTGATTTAGCTAATTGGATTAGGAATTGGCTGGCAGATAGAAGACAGAGGGTGGTGGTTGATGGGAGATATTCATCGTGGAGTTCGGTGACGAGTGGTGTGCCTCAGGGGTCTGTTTTGGGGCCCCTGCTGTTTGTAATTTTTATAAATGATCTGGATGAGGGTATTGAGGGATGGATCAGTAAATTTGCAGATGATACTAAAGTTGGTGGTGTGGTAGATAGTGAAGAGGGGTGTTTTAGTTTACAGAGTGACTTGGACAAGTTGCAGAGCTGGGCCGAGAGGTGGCAAATGGAGTTTAATGTGGAAAAGTGTGAGGTAATGCACTTTGGCAGGAACAATAAATGTGTAGAGTATAGGGCTAATGGTAGGGCTCTTAATAGTGTTGAGGAACAGAAGGATCTTGGTGTATGTGTCAATAGATCCCTGAAAGTAGGCAGTCAAGTGGATAAAGTTGTTAAGAAGGCATATGGAGTCTTAGCTTTTATTGGTAGGGGGATTGAATTTAGGAGCCGCAGCATCATGTTGCAGCTGTACAAAACTCTAGTGCGGCCGCACTTGGAGTATTGTGTGCAGTTCTGGTCGCCACATTATAAGAAAGATGTGGAGGCATTGGAGAGGGTACAGAGGAGGTTTACCAGGATGTTGCCTGGTATGGAGGGCAGGTCCTATGAAGAGAGGTTGAAGGATTTGAGGTTGTTTTCGTTAGAAAGGAGGCGGCTAAGAGGGGATCTTATTGAAGCATATAAGATGATTAGAGGTTTAGATAGGGTGGACAGTGATAGCCTTTTTCCTAGGATGGAGAAAGCTAGCACGAGGGGACACAGCTTTAAATTAAGGGGTATGAGTTATAGGACGGATATCAGAGGTAGGTTCTTTACTCAAAGAGTGATTAGGGAGTGGAATGCCCTGCCTGCAGCTGTTGTAGATGCGCCAAGTTTGGTGGCGTTTAAGAGGTTAGTTGATAAGTATATGGATGAGAAGGGAATGGTTTAGTTAGGAGGGGCATTGCTTTTTATTTTGGTCGGCACAACATCGAAGGCCGAAGGGCCTGTTCTGTGCTGTATTGTTCTATGTTCTATTCCTCAGTACTACCTGTCCCTCTACATACCTTTGAATTATCTGCAAATTTAGCAATAGTGCCTTCAATTCCTTCCTCCAAATCGTTAATGTAGATTGTGAAAAGTTGTGGTCCCAGCGCTGACCCCTGAGGCACACCACGAGTCACCAGCTGCATCCTGAGAGACATCCCTTTATCTCCACTCTCTGCCTCTGCCAGTCAGCCAATCCTCTATCCATACCAGGATCTTACCCTTAACACCATGGGCTCTTAACTTATTTAACAGTCTTCTATGCAACACCTTATCAAAGGCCTTTTGGAAATCTAAATAAATCATATCCACTGGTTCTCCTTTATCTAACTTCCTCATTACCTCCTCAAAGAACTCTAACAGATTTGTCAGACACGAATTCCCCTTGACAAAGCCGTGCTGACTCAGTCCTATTTTATCATGCACTTCCAAGTACTCCATGATCTCATGTTTAATAATCAACTCTAAAATCTTGCCAGTGACCAAAGTCAGCCTAATCGGCCTACAATTTCCTGTCTGCCACCTCCCTTCCTTCTTAAACAGTGGTGTTACATCAGCTAATTTCCAGTCTACTGATACTATCCCTGTCTCCAGTGATTCCTGAAAGATCTTCACCAATGCCTCCGCAATTTCCTCAGTTATCTCTTTTAGAACAGTGAGGTGTAGTCCATCCGGTCCAGGTGATTTATCCTGGTGATTCAGACCTTTCAGTTTCCCTAAAACCTTCTCCTTAGTGATGGCCACTACACTGACCTGTGCCCACTGACTCTCCTTAAGCTACAGCATCCTATTGGTATCTTTCACCAAGAAGACTGATATAAAGTATCTGTTCAGTTCCTCTGCATTGCTTTGTTTCCTATTATTACTTCTCCAGCCTCATTTTCCAGTGGTCTTTTTGGCCTCTCTCTTATCTTTTATATATTGAAAAAAAAAACTTCCTAACTTCTTTTATATTACTAGCTAGCTTACACTCATATTTCATCTTCTCCCACCTTAATGCTTTTTTAGTTGTACTCTGCTTGCTTTTAAAGGCTTCCCACTAATCCCCGCCACTTTGTATGCTTATTTTGTTTGTTTTTGTTGTACTCACCCCGACGCCCATACACTGCACCATGGAGTGGTTCAGCCAACGTGCTTTGTATCTATGGTCTCCAATGTCACATTGCAGCCTGCTGTGCTGGGAGTAGAGAGAAAACCGGGATAACTCCAATCACATTCTGCTTCGTAATTATATTGACCCATCAGAATCATCCTTAATGATGTGTGAGTCGTCCATGAGAATGGTCTTTGCACTGTGTGTAGGAACTGGAGTTCTGCGATTGCCAGAGCCATTCTGCCCCCCCCTCCTCTCTCCCCACCCACATTCCCCTTTCCCCTTCTCTTTCCACCCACCCATCACCACCCCCCTGCTGAAGCTCCACACACTCTGAAAAGGAGAAAACCCAAATTGGAGGACAAACACCTCCTTATTGAAGTAGATAAGGAGGATGTGCTAGATATTCTTGAGGGTTTGAAGTTAGATAAGTCCCCTGGGTCGGACGGGATTTACTGTAGGATTCTCTGGGAGGCAAGAGAGGCGATTGCAGAGCCTCTGGCTCTGATCTTCAGGTCGTCGTTGGTTACGGGTATAGTGCTGGAAGACTGGAGGATAGCGAATGTGGTCCCATTGTTTAAGAAGGGGAAGAGAGACTTTCCAGGGAATTATAGGCCAGTGAGTCTTACTTCTGTTGTGGGCAAAGTATTGGAGAGAATTATTAGGGATAGGATTTAAAGTTATTTAGAGAGAAATGAATTGATTGGGGATAGTCAGCATGGTTTTGTGAAGGGTAGGTTGTGCCTTACTAACCTTATTGAGTTTTTTGAAAAAGTGACCAAAGAGGTGGATGGGGGTAAGGCAGTTGATGTGGTATATATGGACTTTAGTAAGGCGTTCGATAAGGTGCCCCATGGAAGGCTTCTGCAGAAAATGCAGATGTATGCGATTGAGGGTGATTTAGCTAATTGGATTAGGAATTGGCTAGCTGATAGAAGACAGAGGGTGGTGGTTGATGGAAGTTATTCATCATGGAGTTCGGTTACAAGTGGTGTACCTCAGGGATCTATTTTGGGGCCCCTGCTGTTTGTAATTTTTATAAATGATCTGGATGAGGGTATTGAAGGATGGATTACTAAATTTGCGGATGACACCAAAGTCGGAGGAGTGGTAGATAGTGAAGAGGGGTGTTATAGTTTTCAGAGAGACTTGGACAAGTTGCAGAGCTGGGCCGAGAGGTGGCAAATGGAGTTTAATGTGGAAAAGTGTGAGGTAATTCACTTTGGCGGGAATAACAAATGTGTAGAGTATAGGGCTAATGGTAGGACTCTTAATAGTGTTGATGAACAGAGGGATCTTGGTGTATATGTGCATAGATCCCTGAAAGTTGGCAATCAAGTCGATAAGGTTGTTAAGAAGGCATATGGAGTCTTAGCTTTTATTGGTAGGGGGATTGAATTTCGGAGCCGCAACGTCATGTTGCAACTGTACAAAACTCTAGTGCAGCCGCACTTGGAGTATTGTGTGCAGTTCTGGTCCCTACATTATAAGAAAGATGTGGAGGCATTGGAGAGGGTACAGAGGAGGTTTACCAGGATGTTGCCTGGTATGGAGGGCAGGTCTTATGAAGAGAGGTTGAGGGATTTGAGGTTGTTTTCGTTAGAAAGGAGGCGGCTAAGAGGAGACCTTATTGAAACATATAAGATGATTAGAGGTTTAGATAGGGTGGACAGTGATAGCCTTTTTCCTAGGATGGAGAAAGCTAGCACGAGGGGACACAGCTTTAAATTAAGGGGTGGTAGTTATAGGACGGTTGTCAGAAGTAGGTTCTTTACCCAGAGGGTGGTAAGGGTATGGAATGCCCTGCTTGCTGCAGTTGTAGATGTGCCAAGTTTGGTGGTGTTTAAGAGGTTAGTAGATAAGTTTATGGACGAAAAGGGAATGGTTTATGTTAGAGGGTCATTGCTTTTTCCTAATTGGTTGGCGCAACATCGAAGGCCGAAGGGCCTGTTCTGCACTGTAATGTTCCATGTTCTATGTTCTATTAACACCGGCTGGCACCCCAAGTTAAGAAGGACTTCACTCGGTAAAAGAAATGGAATTGTTGTTCAGACGAAATTGACAACATTTGATTTGTGGCAAACATGTCACGGAAAATATTTACAAACAATTTACAGAGAGATGCAAGAATTCTGGAGTAATTATTATGGTGCTTTGATTGTCCAAGTATAGGCTGGGATAGTATTAGTGTAAAGAGCAGAGAGGACAAAGGTTTCCCTGAATGTGTCCAGTCCAATAAGAAAGTGGCACTGTTGGAGCTGCAAAGATGAGGTGACGGTGGGAGAACTTTTAAGGAAAATGATCATTGAATTCTAAAGTTTATGAGGCTTAGATTCTCTGTGGTACAGAAACAAGGAATAACTTTGTGGAAGAATAATTAAATGTGGGAAAGCCACCTTCATAACAATAATAATGGACTTGAACCAAATCAGATGGAATCAAAGGTTGGCAGGAAAAATGTTATCTGAACAATCCCTTCAGAGGAGAGTGTGTTCAGGTAGAGTCAAGATCTGTACCAAGGGAGGTCACGGTGATAGAAGAAACACAATACAGAATCCCAACAGTGTAACAGGAGGCCATTCTGCCCATCAAGTCTGCACTGACTTTCTGACAGAGTATGTTAGCCTGGTCAAAAATAAGTTATTGGACAAATGTGAGTTAATTAAGGAAAGTCAGCATGGATTTCTTACAGAAAAGTCATGTTTCACTATGATCAGATAAGAGAGAAAGTTGATGAAGGTAATGCCATTGATGTGGTGCATATTGATTTTAAAAATGTTTGATACAGATTTATGAGCAAAACTAAATCTCATGAAATAAAAAGTAAAGTACAACATGGAAACTAAATTGGCTGAGTGACAAAAAACACAGGAATGGTAGAAGGGTGACTATCAAGTTGGAGGAAGCTATGTAATGGAGTTCCCAGAAGCTCAGTGTTGGTTTCACGGGTGAGATTCCATGGATAGATTGGGAAAAATAATCCCACTGGTGGGAGCGTTGAGAAAGAGAACACAGATTTAAGGTGACAGATCAAAGAAAGAACAATGGGAACAGAAGGAAAATCATGTTCACAAAGTAAGTGATTAGGATCTGGAATGTACTGTCTGTGAGTGTGGTGGAGACAGATTCACACAGCGAGTGGTTAGGATCTGGAATGTACTGTCTGAGAGTGTGGTGGAGACAGATTCACACAGCGATTGATTTGGATCTGGTATGTATTATCTGTGAGTGCACAGGAGACAAATTCACACAGTGAGTGGTTAGGATGTGGAATATATTGTCTGACAGTGTGAACTGTCAGATTCAATGAGGTTTTCAAAAGGGAATTTGATCATTATCTGAAAATGGAGCATAGTGGAGAGTTTTAGGGATAAGTTAGAAGTGTGGGATTAGTGAGATTGCTCCTGTAAAGGGCTAGCACAGACTCACTGACCCAAATGGCCTCATTTTGCCACCTTTTTCAGATTGCACTGAATTACAACAGCTGAATTCTTATTGCTGTGTTTTTGCCCATTACTCTCATTGCTACCTGTCTCTTTGCTGTTTAGATGTTCTTTCCAGTTCAAGACAGACACTTGGTGTCTGAATGGCTGAAAAACTTCTAAAATCAGCTTCATTGCTGATCCAGACTCATCATTTACTGCTTCCTAACTCACTCAGTCTGATTGGATGAAATGGAGAGTACATTGGGAAGTTACCTTGAGCAGCTCACTGTTGATCAAGGAGACTGGAATATTCCGGACACTCCCTGTGGTCATTGGTGTGATGTGCTTTGGTATCATCTGTGGACACTGGGTAAAGTTCTGTAACACAAAAAATGCCAGGGATAAAATATCAAATCAATACTGCTTCAGAATAAGTATCAGATTGTGCTGCCAATTCACCACAGCCAAGGGTTATCCTTATCGCTGGTATCCCCTGGGTTGGATCTCCCATTGGTCTCGCCTGCTCAATCTGCCAGAGGTCTCTGCAAGCATCATGGAACGCAAAGAGCAGGACAAGACACAGAAGATGCCCTGGTTATTCACTGCCCTAGTCCCACCTCCAGCCGCCTCGACTCTTGTTTTGCCACTGGATTCAGATGGGAATTGGGAAGAGAGAATGAGGCTGACGCTGTGCAATTCTTTTTCACTTTAATCCAAATCAAGCACTAGTCTCAATACCATCATCATCATCATCATCATCAATGTCCTGTTCAACCCTTGAAGTCCTGTGACGATGGGTGAGTGATGAAGCAGCAGTGCGGATACACTGGGAGCTGTAGTAATGGACCTGCATGGGCGGCTCGGGTCTAATAGCCATTTTCCGCTGACTGAAGCAGCAGTGAAACTCAGCATCTACCTAGATAACTGAGCAGCCCTTTTCAGGAATGCACTGCTCACCTCTATAGAATGAGAAAGGGGCTAGAAAAGGTGCCCTTAGTATTACCTACTTCACTACACCCTGGGCAGCTTACCACAGCTGGCAGGGATCCCACCCTGTAGTTAAACTAAAAAAAAACACAAGATGACACCGCTCACCAATTACACTTGGAATGTGTGCAGTCTTTTGGATAACCCTACAGTAGACAGACCAGAGAGAAGAACAGCCTTGGTTGCCAGAGAGCTTACAACATAATACATTGACATTGCAGCTCTGAGTGAAACTCATCTTGCCAACGTGTATTAACTGACTAAATTGGAGGTGGATACACCTTTTTCTGGAGTGATCATGGCAGCGATGACATCATGATGCTGGAGTTGGATTTGCCATCAGGAGTCACCTTGTTCGGAAACTTGATAGTCTACCCAAGAGTGTGAACGGCCGGCTTATGACATTACAGCTTCCGCTACAGAACAGAAGTCATCCTGGTCAGCACATATGCCCCGACAATGAACAACACGGACGAGATGAAAGACAAGTTCAACAAAGAACTAGACGTCCTACTACCCGCAGTGAGCAGTATCAACAAGCTGATCTTGCTTGGCGATTTTGATGCAAGAATAGGGTGTGACTCTGCAATCTGGCAGGGAGTCTTTGGGAGGCATGGAGTGGGCAAGTGTAACTGTAACAGCCTACTCTTAATGAAGACCCCCCAGCGCAGCACACAACCTCCTTATCACCAACACAACCTTCCGTCTGCCTACCCGTAATAAGACCTCCTGGATCCACTCCCGCTCTAAACATTGGCATCTTATTGACTATGTCATTGTTAGGAGTAAAAACAGGCAGCATGTCAGAGTGACCAAGGCCATGTGTGGTGCTAACTGCTGGACAGATCACAGGCTCATTGTCTAAAAAATAAGACTCCGCATCAGACTCCAGAGACAATCACAAGGGAGCAAGGTTATGGAAAGAATCAATGCGGCCCAGCTAAAGAACCCAGCATAGCTTCAGCATTGGCTGAAGACTTAGAAATCAAGCTTGCTAACCTACAGCTCACAGGCAGCGCTGAGGATGACTGGGAACACTTCAGGGATGTTATCCACACATAGAACATAGAACATAGAACATAGAACATTACAGCACAGAACAGGCCCTTCGGCCTTCGATGTTGTGCCAACCAAAATAAAAAGCAATGCCCCTCCAAACTAAACCATTCCCTTCTCTTCCATATACTTATCAATTAACCTCTTAAACGCCACCAAACTTGGCGCATCTACAACAGCTGCAGGCAGGGCATTCCACTCCCTAATCACTCTTTGAGTAAAGAACCTACCTCTGATATCCGTCCTATAACTCATACCCCTTAATTTAAAGCTGTGTCCCCTCGTGCTAGCTTTCTCCATCCTAGGAAAAAGGCTATCACTGTCCACCCTATCTAAACCTCTAATCATCTTATATGTTTCGATAAGGTCCCCTCTTAGCCGCCTCCTTTCTAACGAAAACAACCTCAAATCCTTCAACCTCTCTTCATAGGACCTGCCCTCCATACCAGGCAACATCCTGGTAAACCTCCTCTGTACCCTCTCCAATGCCTCCACATCTTTCTTATAATGTGGGGACCAGAACTGCACACAATACTCCAAGTGCGGCCGCACTAGAGTTTTGTACAGTTGCAACATGATGCTGCGGCTCCTAAATTCAATCCCCCTACCAATAAAAGCTAAGACTCCATATGCCTTCTTAACAACTTTATCCACTTGACTGCCTACTTTCAGGGATCTATTGACACATACACCAAGATCCTTCTGTTCCTCAACACTATTAAGAGCCCTACCATTAGCCCTATACTCTACACATTTATTGTTCCTGCCAAAGTGCATTACCTCACACTTTTCCACATTAAACTCCATTTGCCACCTCTCGGCCCAGCTCTGCAACTTGTCCAAGTCACTCTGTAAACTATAACACCCCTCTTCACTATCTACCACTCCACCGACTTTAGTGTCATCTGCAAATTTACTGATCCATCCCTCAATACCCTCATCCAGATCATTTATAAAAATTACAAACAGCAGGGGCCCCAAAACAGACCCCTGAGGCACACCACTCGTCACCGAACTCCACGATGAATATCTCCCATCAACCACCACCCTCTGTCTTCTATCTGCCAGCCAATTCCTAATCCAATTAGCTAAATCACCCTCTATTCCACACATCTGCATTTTCTGTAGAAGTCTTCCATGGGCCACCTTATCAAACGCCTTACTAAAGTCCATATATACTACATCAACCGCCTTACCCCCATCCACCTCTTTGGTCACTTTCTCAAAAAACTCAATGAGGTTAGTAAGGCATGACCTACCCTTCACGAAACCATGCTGACTATCCCCAATCAATTCATTTCTCTCTAAATAACTATAAATCCTATCCTAATAATTCTCTCCAATACTTTGCCCACAACAGAAGTAAGACTCACTGGCCTATAATTCCCTGGAAGGTCTCTCTTCCCCTTCTTAAACAATGGGACCACATTCGCTATCCTCCAGTCCTCCGGAACCACACCCGTAACCAACATCTGCACTGAAGATGCTCGGGCCCTCCACTCGTAAGCAGCATGATTGGTTCGATGAGAACGATGAGGAGGTACAGGCTATATTTGTTGAAAAGCATTGTCTTCATCAGGCCTGTTAGAACAACCCATCATCAGCTGCCAAGAAAAATGCTTTTACCAGTGCTGGCAGGACAGTCCAGAATGAACTGTGTAAAATGCAGGATGCCTGGCTGAGATCCGAGGCAGATGAAATACAGAATTATGCTGACAGAAGTGACTTGAAACAGTTCTATGAAGCCCTCAATACTCTTTATGGACCTCACTCTCTGGAGTTCCCTCCTCCTGAGTACAGATGGTACAAGGTTGTTGAGGCAAACTCGCTGGGGTCTTTTAAAAGACTTCTGGATGAATATATGGAAACGAATAGGATAGGGGGTTATAGATAGGTCTGTGGATTGGTAGATGTGATCAGCGCAACTCGTGGGATGAAGGGCCTGTTTGTGCTGTATTGTTCTATGTTCTATGTTCTAACTCTCATTACAGAGAGAGCTCAGATCCTGCAGAGATGGACTGAACATTTTGAAGCTGTTCTCAACCAACCGTCATCTATTAACGATGAGGCAATAGACAGGATTCCCCAGGTTGATATCAACAGCGCCATGGATGACCCACTGGTAATAACTGAAGTCATGAAAGCCATCAGCCAGGGCAAATCCAGTGGCAAATCCCCATGGTCAGATACCATACCCACAGAGATCTGCTGGTCCTGTACTTATCAAGAAGCTCACTGAGTTGTTCCAGTCCTTTTGGAAGCAAGGATCCATTCCTCGGGAACTTAAGGCTACTTCCATAGTACGCCTCTACAAGAGGAAGGACAATCGGTAAGTATGCGACAACAACTGAGGAATCTCGCTGCTCTCCATCACAGCAAAACGTCTCACGAGAGTCCTGCTAAATCGACTGGTTATTCATCTGGAACTGAACCTGCTTCCAGAATCACAGTGTCATGGGATTATTGACATGGTTTTGCTGAGTGCCAACTTCAGAAGTGGAGTTTAATGTGGAAAAGTGTGAGGTAATGCACTTTGGCAGGAACAATAAATGTGTAGAGTATAGGGCTAATGGTAGGGCTCTTAATAGTGTGGAGGAACAGAAGGATCTTGGTGTATGTGTCAATAGATCCCTGAAAGTAGGCAGTCAAGTGGATAAAGTTGTTAAGAAGGCTTATGGAGTCTTAGCTTTTATTGGTAGGGGGATTGAATTTAGGAGCCGCAGCATCATGTTGCAGCTGTACAAAACTCTAGTGCGGCCGCACTTGGAGTATTGTGTGCAGTTCTGGTCGCCACATTATAAGAAAGATGTGGAGGCATTGGAGAGGGTACAGAGGAGGTTTACCAGGATGTTGCCTGGTATGGAGGGCAGGTCCTATGAAGAGAGGTTGAAGGATTTGAGGTTGTTTTCGTTAGAAAGGAGGCGGCTAAGGGGGGATCTTATTGAAACATATAAGATAATTAGAGGTTTGGATAGGGTGGACAGTGATAGCCTTTTTCCTAGGATGGAAAAAGCTAGCACGAGGGGACACAACTTTAAATTAAGGGGTATGAGTTATAGGACGGATATCAGAGGTAGGTTCTTTACTCAAAGAGTGATTAGGGAGTGGAATGCCCTGCCTGCAGCTGTTGTAGATGCGCCAAGTTTGGTGGCGTTTAAGAGGTTAGTTGATAAGTATATGGATGAGAAGGGAATGGTTTAGTTAGGAGGGGCATTGCTTTTTATTTTGGTCGGCACAACATCGAAGGCCGAAGGGCCTGTTCTGTGCTGTATTGTTCTATGTTCTATGTTCTATGTAAGTGTCAGGAGCAGAATCGTGAGCTCTACACAACCTTTGTTAACCTCGCGAAAGCCTTCGACAGTGTAAGTTGCCAAGGCCTGTGGAGGATCATGTCAAAGTTCGGCTGCCCCCCTCAAATTCATTCAGATGGTATGCCAGTTCCATGATGTTTATTGCCATGTTGAATGATGCCTTCCAGGACAGTGTTGCTGGAATCAGCCTCAAGTACAGAGTGAGGGATGCTCTTCAACCTGAGTAGACTTCAAGCTATTGACAAAGTGAAGGAGACTGTTCTGAGAGATTTCTTATTTGCCAATGACTGCATCCTGTATACTGGCTCAGAGCCAGAGATGCAAGTCAGTATGGAAAAATCTTTCACAGCTTGTGACAACTTTGGACTCGCTTTCAACATTAAAAAGACCGAAGTCATGCACAGCCTGCTCCTCATGCACCGTACACAGAACCCATAATCACAATGAAAGGGCAGAAACTACAGGCAGTAGACCAGTTCACTTATCTTGGCAGTATCTTCACCCAAGCAGTGACTATTGATTCAGAAGTTAACTGTAGAGTAGCAAAGGCAAGTTCTGCTTTCGGTAAACTATGGTCCACTGTGCGAGAACATTGTGGAATCAGCCCAGCAACAAAACTGAAGGTCTACAGCGCAGTGTAGAGGTACTCACTACCCCTTGTATGCCTGTGAAACATGGACCGCGTATCAAAGGCACGCAAGACAACTCAATCATTTCTACATGACTTGTCTTCACAGAATATTACGCATCAGACGGCAAGGCAAAGTACCAGACACTGAAGTTCTCTCTAGAGCAAGTCTAAGGCTGAGGAAAGGCTAAGGGACTTGAAATTATTTTCATTAGAGAGAAGAAGGCTAAGAGGTGATTTAATTGAGACATATAAGATGATCAGAGGGTTAGATAGGGTGGATAGTGAGAGCCTTCTTCCTCGGATGGAGATGGATAGCACGAGGGGACGTAGCTTTAAATTAAGGGGTGGTAGTTATAGGACGGATGCTAGAGGTGGGTTCTTTACTCAGAGGGTAGTGAAGGCGTGGAATGCCCTGTCTGCAGCAGTTGTGGACTCGTCAAGTTTAAGGGCGTTCAAATGGGCAGTGGATAGGCATATGGATAGCATTGGAATAGTTTAGGAGAGGGGGGTCATAAAATTGGTTACATTGGTCGGCGCAACATCGAGAGCCGAAGGGCCTGTACTGTGTTATAATGTAATGTTCTACCATCAGTCCACACAGTGCTGATGAGAGCGCAGACCCAGTGGATAGGTCATGTCATCCATATGTCAGATGAGCACATACCCAAGCGGCTCCTTTTTGGGGAACTTTCTGCTGGAAGACACTCGCATGGAGGGCAGAGGAAATGTTTCAAAGACACACTCAAGGACTCCCTGAAGTCACTTGACATTGACACAACCATCTGGGAAATGCTGGCACAAAACCACCCTACCTGGCACTGCCTCATCCACAAGGACTGTCAAGCTCACAAAGCAAGGTGTATTGCTGAAGCACAATTTAAGCGTGAGCTGCGCAAGTCCAGAGCCACCAGCACAACAGCTACAGTGTCTTCACAAGTCTGTCCAGTATGTGCCAGGACATTCTGTGCCCAAATTGGCCTCATCAGTCATCTTCAGACACACCACAGCCAGCATCAAAATGACTAATGATGTTGAGGTCCTCATGGATGACAATGGATGAACAATACACATCCCCTGGGTTAGACAGCAAGGGGAAAGCAGCCAGGGTTCCTGTTCCTGATCACTGTCCAGAGATCTCTGGATTAGTGCCTGAGAGAGAGAAGGAGAGACAGAGAAAGTGACAGAAACAGAGGAGAAGTCAGCCAGGGTTCCTGCTCCTGATCACTGTCTAGAAATCCATGGGTTAGAGAGAGAGGAAGTCACTCAGGATTCCTGCTGTTAATCACTGTCAAGTGACCCCTGTATTAGTGAGAGAGAGAGAGGGAGAGATGTGAAGTCAGCCAGGGATCTTGTCGTGTATCATTCATTGTCCAGTGATCCCTGGATTAGTGAGAAAGAGAGAGAAAATGTGGGGGGGGTGATGGAAGATGGGGGAGCGGCGATGGGAAATCAGCCAAAGTTCCTGCTGCTGCTTACTCAGTTAGCTTCTGTTGGTGAAACTAAATTGTGCGGCTCTGTTGCATATTAGGACCTTCATTGGCCGATTTCTTACCCAATGGATGTTCACCTCTAAACCTCAACGTCATGCAGCACAGTGGCACAATGGTTAGAACAAAGAACAAAACAGCACGGGAAACAGGCCCTTCGGCCCAACGAGCCCATGTCGCCACCCCGATGTTTCCACCTTTACCCGTGATCCCTGTCCATGTTCACAGATCTATGGATTAAAAACCAAATTTGAGACAATTTAGGGAGAATTTGTTTTGCCAACTAGCCTAAGAGCACATCTTTGGGATGTGGAAGGAAACTGGAGCACCCGGAGAAAACCCACGCAAGCACGGGGAGAATGTGCAAACTCCCACAGACATAGGCCCAAACCCATGTATCTGCACAGCACAGCAATAGTCACTGAGCTGTCGTGTTGCCCATCAAATGGCCAGGTCAAGCTAAAAAAACTCTGCAAAGTTGTGAAGACAAGCAATTGCTTTGCTATCAAACAATTAATACTTTCTCTCGCTGAGCTACCACCTGTCATAAGGCTCTGGGTAAAGGAAACAAGCAGATTTTCCCAATAGTCAAACGGTATTACTAACCCAGCCAATTAAAGGCTAATGGGGTATATACAGTGCCAACTCAAGATCATACTTCCTCATCTTCATTTACAGATAACACTGATGTTCTTTATCACAACCCTACACAAACCAGAGCATCTTTGACTTCACTGGGTTCAAAGCACTGAAGCTGCAGTGTGCAGGAAGTTAGTTCACTACCACTTTCTCAAGGGTAATTAGGAATTAGTCAAAATCACTGACTATTCTCAGCTGTCATATCTGTGGTGTAAGAAACTAGAGCTAGTTAATAATAAGAAGCTTAAAGCAATCACATGGTCATATTTCTCCAAAACATTCCCAGTGTAACTCATATCCCAAGAGAGAATCTCAATCTCTTTAATTTAGTTAGGGAAAGCTACAGAATGGGGATAAGTAGAAGGCCATTCAGCCCTTCAACCTATTGTGTCATTCAGTTAGGAACACAGGAATTAGGAGCTGGATAAGGCAATTCAGCCTTTCGAGCCCACTCCGCCATTTAACATGATCAAGGCTGATCTTATCCTGATCTCAACTCCACTTTCCTGCTTGCTCCCTGTAGCCCTTTATCCCACTTTTCATCTGTAACAAATTTATTTCTTGCTTGAATCTTTTGAATGCAGTGGAGACAGAATGACTCTGGGGCAGTGAGTTCCACAGATTCATAGCCCTCAGGGAGAAGTAGTTTTTCCTCATCTCAGTTTTAAACCTAACTCCTCTCGGTCAATATCTATGACCTCTTGTTCTAGACTGTCCCACAAGGTGGACATCTGTTCATCATCCACCTTATCAATTCCCTTTACTATTTGTTATATCATGGCTGATCTGTGACTCCAATTCTCCACCTTGCATCCATATGCTTCAATGTTCTAACCCAACATCTCAGTTCTATAAAGGCTAGGTACATTATCCAACATGAGGCGGCTTATTGTGGAGACTGAGCAGCATTTGAAGTAGTCTCAGCAATCGTAGAAGATGAATGTCAAAATATCTCTCAGGGTTCCAGCTTCTGACTTGCAGTGAGCATACATGAGTGTGAAGGGAGGAAAGGATTGGATTTAAAGTGCAGATACATCAGAAAGATGGCGAGTTGTTGAAAGCCTTGGAAAGTAACATGCATCAGTAAAAATTTATACCAGCAAGAAAGCAGTGCCTAATAATATAGGATAGGGAGGGCATGGAGAGGGATATCAATTGCAGAACAAACAGAAAATCAAATCTTAATGGAATACACACAGACTCGTTCAGATAGATACAAGCACACACAGATACACAGGAACTGAAGGATTGGATTTGCACTGGCCTGGTCTGCAGTGAGCCAAGAGGTAAATATTACAACAACTGCCCCACTAGGAGATCATCACTGACATATTAAAAAAACAAACAGGTCAACTAATATGAGAAAAATAAAAACACAATCCTTGTCCATATTATCCAGTATGATTAGCATCTTGAGGATGTCATAAACCTCAAGCAAACTGGCATGTCCTGCCAAGTGATACCTTCTCGGATTCACTTGGGCAAGCATGGAAGAGAGGCAAACAGTCAGGGCTGTCCTTCCAATTTCATTGCTGAAACGAAGCTGGAACAGAAGACCTTGTGTGGGAACAAAACCTGCAGGTGAAGGTCCAGTGTTACAAATAAAATCATGGGTAGCATCAGACAAACAACAGAATTTATCCTTAAACATTGACTGGCAGAGGGAGATCAGGGCTCCCAAAACGCTCCTGGATGAATTCATGTTCAGTTCTTGCAAAATCCTCTCTCAACTGGATCATTCAAAATGCGAGAGTGAATTTAACCAGCATCTCAGTGGACTGCTCTTTGCTGAGAGAAGATACAGGTTGGTAATATGCAGTACTGGTATGCAACTTTGCCTAAGGGTTAGCACTGTGTGGGTTTCCTCCGGGTGCTCTGGTTTCCTCCCACTGTCCAAAGATGTGCAGGTTAGGTTGACTGGCCATGATAAATTGACCCTAGTGTTGGGGAGATTAGCAGGGTTATAGGAATAGGGCCTGGTTGGGATTATGGTCAGTGCAGACTTGATGGGCTGAATGGCCTCCTTCTGCACTGCAGGGATTCGATGATTCTATGATCTGGGTGAGATCACCTGACTGTATCTGTCAGTGTATGGAGTTTGGATCTGAAGAATGGGCTGTTTTTCAGTATTCTGAGTGGACCCTGTCTCTTAACGCAGCAGTCAGAGAGTAGGCGGTATCTGTGTGCCAGAGAAGAGTCAATGTCTTCCTGGGACAGGGCAGCTCAAAGTACAATCACTAACCAGCCAGATTCACGTTCAAACCCTGGCTCGAGGAGTTTACTGACCCAGGGTTTGATGTCTCTCAGCCTCTCAAGTCTCCCACTTCTCTCTCATGCATTAACAAATTCTTCATTGATGCCGAATATTGTGCAGTCATCAGCAAACATTTCCATTTCTGACTTTATGATGGAAAGAAGGTCATTGAGGAAGTGTCTGAAGACACTTGCGAGAACAGTACCCTGGGGAACTCCTGCAGTGATGTCCTTGAACTGAGATGATTGACCTCCAATCACCATAACCATCTGCCTTTGTGTCAGGTATGACTCTAACCAGTGGAAGTTTCCCCAGTTCCCACTGACTCCA
This sequence comes from Sphyrna mokarran, assembly GCA_024679065.1. NCBI lineage: Eukaryota > Metazoa > Chordata > Chondrichthyes > Carcharhiniformes > Carcharhinidae > Sphyrna > Sphyrna mokarran. The sequence continues at coordinate 75,802,481 of JAGIQG010000003.1, read as the reverse complement.
GTTTTACTCCAGCGTCTTGGTGCCACACTTGGCTGTCTTGATGTTAAGGACAGTCACTCTCACTTCACATCTGGCATTCAGCTCTTTTGTTCATGTTTGGACTAAGGCTATAATGAGGACTCTGAGTGACTCTGCCAAAACCCAAACTGCTGTCACTGAGCAGGTTATTGCTGAGTAGTGCTGCTTGATGGAGCTGTTTATGGCCCTTCCCATCAGTTATTTGTGATCGAGTGTAGACTGATGGAGCAGCAATTGGCTGAGTTGGATTTATTCTGCTTTTTTTGTGTACAAGTTTTTTGTGGGCAAGTTTCCAGAAAACCAGGTAGATGTCAGTGTTGTAACTGTACTGGAACAGCCTGACTAAGGGAGCAGTAACTTCTGCAACACAAGACTCCAGTACTATTGCCAGAATATTTAAGAGCCCATTGCCTTTGCAGTATCCAGTGCTTTCAGTCATTTTTGATATCACTCGGAATTGAATTGAATTGGCTGGAGACTGGTATCTGTGATCCCGGGGACCACTGGAGGAGGCCGAGTTGGATCGGCATTTATAACTGAAGATTGTTGCAAATGCTTCAGCTTAATGAACTGGGATCTTCCATCATTGAAGATATTTGTAAAGCCTCTTCCTCCAGTAAGCTGTTTAATTTTCACCAACATTCACAGCTGGATGTGGCAGGATGGCAGATCTTAGATCAGATCCATTGGTTGTGGGATCATTTAGCTGTCTATCACTTGCTATTTATACTATTTGGCATGCAAGTAATCCTGTGTTGTAGCTTCATTTCATTTTTAGGCATGCCTGGTATTGTTCCCGGCATGTCTTCCTGCATTCTTCATTGAACCAGGGTTGATCCACTAGCTTAGTGATAATGGTTGAGTGGGGGATATGTCAGGTCAAGAGGTTACAGTTGATGACTCTACTTCTTTTGTACAAGATATTATCTTAGGCTGTCACTTCACCTGACAAAGGAACAGCATGCCAAAAACCTCTGACTTCAAATAAACCTGTTGGGTTATTATCTGGGGTCCAACACCAGCATCTCCATATCATGATGGCTTGGTGATTTCTAGATCATTTTCAAGCTGGAATCTGGAAGATTTCACATTCTGTTGTAGCGTTATCAGCTTTCCTCATGCGCATTGCTGCTCTCAAAAAAAAATAGGAGCAGGAGTAGCCTCTCAAGCCTGTTTTGCCATTCAATACAATCATGGTTGATCTCATTTCAGCTTCAACTCCACTTTCCTGCCTGATTTCCATAACTTTTCAAACCCATTACTAATTAAAAATCTATCCACCTCTTTCTTAAATTTACTCAAAGCCCCGGCATCCACCAGGCTCTGGGGTAATGAATTCCACAGCCTCACAACTCTTGGAGAGAAGTAATTTTTCTTCACTTCAGTTTTAAATCTGCCACCTCTTATCCTAAAGCTATGACCTCTTATTCTAGGTTGTCCCAGAAGAGGAAACATCCTCTCCACATTTACTTTGTGAAGCTTTCTCACCATCTGGTATAGCTCGACACCATTTCTACAAGATACTTGCAGTGCTTCTCCTGCAGCCAGGGATTGCTGGAAATGCTCAGAGACTAGGCACTCTTTCTCGATCTGAACATGGCATCATTCCATTTGAGTTAGTGCCTTGGATGCAAGTGTGACTGGTTGTCCTTGCTGCATGAGGATTGCTCCCGGATCCATCTCACTGACACCACAATGCAAAGTGACTTCCTCATTGATACCATAGTGCTTCAACTTTGCTATTGTTGTCACTAGTGATTTTAGTGATTGCTGTTTCTTGTTCTGTGTCCCAGTACTACTGCACCTCCTCAGCAGTGAGCTGTTGCAACAGTTCACACTCTGCTCATCAATTATGCAAACATTTTACTAAATATTTCATAAATCCAACAAATCGTTGTGCCACTTTCACATCTGTTGATTGCTGCATCCTACTACTGCAGCCACCTTGTGGGACCTTTTACTGCTATCTCGCCAGTGGCCACCTCTATTAGTTTGTTTTGCTTCTTTCTAGCCAAACAAAATGCTTTGGCTTCTCAAAGCATTAAAATGCTGCTTTCCCTGTTTTTGTTTAGTATGTTTTGTTTGTTTAGTATGCTCCCCTCCGCAATATTTAAATCTTACTCTTTGTCTGCCATCACTCTGCTTTTCTCACCTGGAATGTTGCTCAGTGAATCTACCGATCTACTCAGCCATAAATATGTTCTAGCTGATATTTTACAACTTCTGCATTTTGGCACGTCTATTACTTTCTTTACCATCAGTTTTTCCTCCCTATGTAGACTTTCTCTCATTGCACGATCTCTTAACCCTCCAGCAATTCTCCCTTCAATTTAGTTGCCCAAGTTCACAGAATCCTGTGAAGCTACCTTACTGTGGTCACATACTGATCAGTGCATACTTTTTCATCTTCACCCCTAGTGTTGAGCACTTAAGTTCTGTTCAATTGGGTTTCAAAGTTTCTGGATTTTATTTTTCTTGTTCTTTGATTTAATGTTGAATGCAGCTTATAGCAGTCTCTTCCCAATAATATTTGAAGTGTTGCTATTCATACTGACTCTGGCTTATTAATTCAATCTCATCGTTTTGCCATTGCAAGTAGAAAAAAATGCTAGTCGTATCACATATCTCCTTTAATTTTGACAGGGGTGAGATTAGACAATATACAGCCAGTTTTGTCTCTCACACCTGCTTTTAGCAGGTTTGGACATGTCAGTTTTTCTCTTTGATTAGCTGTGTTTTCTCTTACAACTTCTCCAAACTCAATGTCAACTCCATTCCTGAAACTATGTTAATGTGGTCAAAAGCTAATGGGACAGGTTGGTTGGGGGTGGGGTGGGGGTGGATTTTCTCTTCCCATTTTTGAATCCGGGATCAGAGGTAGGAAATTCCATAGGTGCCACAAATTGCAGTTTATGGTGGCAGGATTTCCTGGTTCCATTACCTCTAGTCCCCGTCAATGACATAACAGGAATCCCGACATGAAACAAATTTAAAGATAAATATTAGGTCTTTGAATTTGATAGCCCCCCTGGGCTACATTAAATTGTCCATTCACATCAATGTTCTAGACAGGCATTCCACAACATGCACAAAGTGAGCAGAACCTGATGGAGGTGCACAGATGAATACATCTCCCTCGGGACAGGATACTGGCTGTGGTTCATGCCCAGGGATTGGCCCTGGGGACAGTGCAGTAGGTGTTGTTCCTTGGAGGGGGCAGTGTTGTGTAGGGGTTCAATATTTGGTAGTTTGTATCAGGTGCCCCTTAAAAATGGCATCTCAATCCTTTAAAAATGAAATTGTTGGCAAGGCACTCTTAAACAGAGCTGCCACCATAGGAGCCACCTTTCACTTTCTTTTAACTGACTCCCAGAACATACATGGGAGGAAGGCACCTCTAGGGCTGGTGAATCCATACCAGTCTCCCGTCTACTTTGCAACAAAATGAGAAAATTCTGTCAGAATTTTCAGGTGATGTCTTTATTAGAATGAATGTATAATGGCTGGTGTTACATATTTAAGTGGTTGCATAATTGCTTTAAGAGCCAGTCACATGGTTTGACAGTTATGTCATTAAGGTTTTTCACAGGCTCCTGCTTTTAATTTCAGTTTATGCTCTGTAGAGGCAGCAGCTCCTAGAATAAACCTCTTGTTAGTTTGAATCGACATAAGCAAACATGGATAGGATTCTCTGACAGCTTGGATTCTCCATTCTCGCTGATGCTGGTGGCAGATGAACGAAATCAAAAAATTTCAGCTAACATCTTTATATTTTTGTTTAAAACCCACAATGCCGAACATAGTTAGGGTATTACAATGCCACTGGGGATTCCATCATGACCGTGACTGTGGCAAGCCAGGTAACATATGGAGCAATAATTGCATTTCAAATTAAAATAGCAGCCTATAATCCATGATTGGTTAGGAATGACCCTAACGAGTTCTTCACTCTCTCCATGGTTAAAGGGAGATCAGTCAGTATTATGAAGCAACTTAATCCTATTTGATAGCAGTGTGAGGATCTAACTGATGGCATACACAGTTAGATTAATACCTTACCTCAGGGATGTTATTTATAACTGCACTGTCACACTCAGCTCTGTCTGAGACACACTGGTGTTTGCTTACACACCAGGAACAGGCCCACTTTGTCTGAAGACAACTTCTGCACCTGAAAAAAAATAGTAGCCAAGTCAGGGTGTAAATAAAGCTCACACTTCACCATCCCCCGGTGAGTCCAGACAAGAGTTTCCACCTGCTCCAACCCACCTCCCCTCTCTTCAAAATGGATAGTCTCAGCTCTGCAAATTCAAATGACGGGGGGTGGAGTGAGCAGAGGGAGTTGTAGTGGGCAGACAGAAGGGGTTGAAGTGGGCAGAGCAGGTGTTGTGGGTGTAGTGAGCTGCTCTGGAAGCCATTTTGGCTGAATGGGACTGTGTGGAGTATTGCATTCTGTGGCTATGTAAGCACAGCAGGCTAACTCTGACTGAAGCTCAGACATGTATTGGCTCTCCATCAATGTACGTACTGCATTTAGCTCTGGACGCAGCCAGGCAAACACTCACCCTCCCATATCAGCCCTACCTTTCCCAGTTCACAATCCTTGCCATGCAGCTTGAGATTGGATCTGGCCCATCAGAACTGATCTCCATTTATCCTCGGCACCTACTGAGGGACAGCAGACTCTTAACTCAAGCCCCAGAGATTAAATATACGTCCCTCCCCCCATGCCAACCCACAAAAACACGCCAATGCACCCAGACTGCCAAGGAAACAAATGCAGTCAGTCAGAACATGAGAAAAGCCCAGAAAACCAATACTGCCATTTCTGTCCTCCCGCAATTCCCAATCCAAGCCGTTCCTCAATGTTGGCCTCAGTACTTGTTAATAAGTTGACTTGTCAATCTCAGCTCTACAATATCGCTGAGGAAAGCATGTTTCCCCTGTGCTGGTCTAAATCTGTTTCACATTAATTCTCTTTCTCTGATCCTTGATCACAGAAGGTTTACAACAGAATCACAGAACGGTTACGATGCAGAAGGAGGTGGCCATTTGGCCCATCATGTCTGCACCAGCTCTCCAAACAAGCATCATGATTTAGTGATATTCCCCTGTCCTTTCCACACATCCCTGCACATTGTTTCTATTCAAATAATCATCTAATGCCCTCTTGAATGTCACAATTGAGAAAAAATTTGAAACATTTTCAGCAGAACATTTCAGATCGGAGTCACTCACTGTGAAAAAACTTTTCCTCACATCATATTTGCTTCTTTTACAAGCCATTTTAAGTCTATATCCTTTTGTTCTTGATCCTTTTACCAATAGGAACAGCTTCTCCCTAGCTACTCTGTCCAGCCCCCTCATGCTTTTGAACATCTCTATTGAATCTCCTCTTAGTCTTCTCTCCAAGAAGAACAGTCTCAATCTCTCCAATCTATCCTCATAACTGAAGCTTCTCATCCGTGGGACCATTCTTGTAAATGTCTTCTGCACTCTCTCCAATGTGTTCACATCTTTCCAATAGTATGGCAGCCAGAACTGTACACAATATTCCAGCTGAGGTCTAACTAGTATTTTGTATAAGTTCAGCATAGCTTCCTTTCTCTTGTACTTAACGCCCCTATTAAAAAAGATGATGTGGAGATGATGTGGACTGGGGTGGGACAAACATCTCGCCAAGGCCATCCTCACACCTCCCACTTCTTGCCTTCAAACAACCGCACAACCTCAAACAGATCATTGTCCGCAGCAAATTACCCAGCCTTCAGGAGAACAGTGACCACGACACCACACAACCCTGCCACAGGAACCTCTGCAAGACATGCCAGATCATCGACACAGATGCCATCATCCACATGAGAATACTAACCATTAGCTACATGGTACATACACCTGCAACTCAGCCAATGTTGTCTGCCTGATATGCTGCAGGAAAGGATGTCCTGAGGCATGGTACATTGGGGAGACCATGCAGACACCATGACAATGCTACGAATATCATTCAACAATCACCAGGCAAGAGTGTTCTCTTCGTGTTGGGGAACATGTCAGCGGTCACGGGCATTTGGCCTCTGATCTTCGGGTAAGTGTTCTCCAAGGTGGCCTTCATGACACACAACAACACAGAATCGCTGAGTAGAGACTGATAGCCAAGTTCCGCACATATGAGGACAGCCTCAACTGGGATCTTGGGTTCCTGTCACACTATCTATAACCCCCATGACTTGCCTGGGCTTGCATAATCTCATTAACTGTCCTGACTGGAAACAATACATATCTTTTTAACCTGTGCTTAACCCTCTCACCATTTAGATTGTCTGTATCTTTAAGATTTGATTACTTGTAATGACTCACATTCCAACCATTATTTTGTAAATTGAATTTGTGTTTTTATATGCCCTGTTTGTGAACAGAACTCCCACTCACTTGATTAAAGGGCAATGCTCCAAAAGCTAGTAGCCTGTGCTACCAAATAAACCTGTTGGACCTTAACCTGGTGTGGTGAGACTTCTAAAGGCCTGAATATTATATGCTTTACTAACTGCTCTCCCCATCTGTCCTGCCACCTTCAATGATCTATGTACATATTCACCCAGCTCTCTCTGTTTCTGCACCCCTTTAATAACTTACTCCTTCTTCTAGAAGTCTCCCCATGTTCTTCCCACCAAAATACATCACATCACATTTCTCTGCATTGAACTCCATCTGCCACCGATCTGCCCACTCCACCAACTTGTCTATGTCCTTTTGAAGTTCAACACTTTTATATTATCCACAAACATTGAAATTGTCCCCTGTACACCACAACCTATGTCATTAATATATATCAGGAGAAGTGAATGTTTACGGTCTCCTGTGACCAACGCTGTCGACCCAAGTCAATGACATGGGCTCAAGTCTAACTGAAGTCATATTTTTGATCATTTGTGACTTTGTGATGTTCCTCAATTTAAAAAACTGTGACTTTTTAAAACCCAATGTGATGGAACAGTGCAATCAGCTTCAAGATCATCCTCCACCAGTCTGACCCCAATTCATTGTCACTGCTGATTGGCTGCTTCAGCAATGGGCTTGCCAGCAGCAATTGGCTGAGTAATCAGGAAGATTCTCTCTTCACACAAAGCTGGTGTGAGGCCAGGCTTGGGACAAACACCGAGAGGCGGGAGATTCTACTGTAACCCGGGAATTTAAAATCATGGCTTCTAGCTCAGTTCAACCTCCCCCTCTAAGCCCAAGCAAGAGGTCAGTGTACTTTTTAACACATTCTCAACTTTTACCGTTCCAAATAATCTGCTTGTAATGAAAAAAACTCAAATCAATAAAACATTCCTTTTGTAGTTTTGATTTGGCTTTGCATTTTTCATGAAACACCAGGGAGGGATGGATGATGTTTTATATACACCCACACTGATGTATTTACTGTATTTGTAAGATGGCATGTTACTGACCTTTGGAAAAAAAATGACTTGGTTACAACTTTACCCGTCACTTAATGATGTTCATATTTATCAACCGACCCTGTAATCTTCCCCATTCCCAGGAGAACGGCAGCAACTCTGGGATTGTTTTGTTGCCTGATGTTTCACAACGAACTGGTTGTAAATTATGGTCTGTCTGAAATGATGTCAGTGTTACTGTGAGAACAGCCAGCTGCTGGGTTACTCCAGGTCATGTTCAGAGGGCTGTAGTCTCTGACATTAAGAATAGATTCATCTATAGTCGCAGACTCCACATTTCACAATGTTAACGAATGGAATTCAGGCTCATTCATGTTCCTCAATCACCTCTGTCCCCATTCCCAGTCTCCGGTCCCTGTTCCTGGTCTCTGGGACTGATTCTCCAAACTCTCAAGATGGCCAGGGAGAATCCGGATGCCCTGGTAATGTGGCATTCATCAAAAATCAGGATTCCTGATGGATGTGAGGGTTGTTGGGATTCACCCAACTCAGGAATCTATTGAGATGTCAATGGAATCTCTCTCAAAGCACTGCACTTGAATTTGTTAGAGAGTTTGGCTGGCAGATAGAAGACAGAGGGTGGTGGTTGATGGGAGATATTCATCGTGGAGTTCGGTGACAAGTGGTGTGCCTCAGGGGTCTGTTTGGGGGCCCCTGCTGTTTGTAATTTTTATAAATGATCTGGATGAGGGTATTGAAGGATGGATTAGTAAATTTGCAGATGACACTAAAGTCGGTGGAGTGGTAGATAGTGAAGAGGGGTGTTATATTTTGCAGAGGGACTTGGACAAGTTGCAGAGCTGGGCCGAGAGGTGGCAAATGGAGTTTAATGTGGAAAGTGTGAGGTAATGCACTTTGGCAGGAACAATAAATGTGTAGAGTATAGGGCTAATGGTAGGGCTCTTAATAGTGTTGAGGAACAGCAGGATCTTGGTGTATGTGTCAATAGATCACTGAAAGTAGGCAGTCAAGTGGATAAAGTTGTTAAGAAGGCATATGGAGTCTTAGCTTTTATTGGTATGGGGATTGAATTTAGGAGCCGCAGCATCATGTTGCAACTGTACAAAACTCTAGTGCGGCCGCACTTGGAGTATTGTGTACAGTTCTGGTCCCCACATTATAAGAAGATGTGGAGGCATTGGAGAGGGTACAGAGGAGGTTTACCAGGATGTTGCCTGGTATGGAGGGCAGGTCATATGAAGAGAGGTTGAAGGATTTGAGGTTGTTTTCGTTAGAAAGGAGGCGGCTAAGAAGGGATCTTATTGAAGCATATAAGATGATTAGAGGTTTAGATAGGGTGGACAGTGATAGCCTTTTTCCTAGATGGAGAAAGCTAGCACGAGGGGACACAGCTTTAAATTAAGGGGTATGAGTTATAGGACGGATATCAGAGGTAGGTTCTTTACTCAAAGAGTGATTAGGGAGTGGAATGCCCTGCCTGCAGCTGTTGTAGATGCGCCAAGTTTGGTGGCGTTTAAGAGATTTATTGATAAGTATATGGAAGAGAAGGGAATGGTTTAGTTTGGAAGGGCATTGCTTTTTATTTTGGTCGGCACAACATCGAAGGCTGAAGGGCCTGTTCTGTGCTGTAATGTTCTATGTTCTATGTTCTATAAAAGGGCTCCATTGGAATTCCTTAGCCTGAGCCCAACCAATCCCACTGGCTTAGAACAACCCTTTCTCTGCAGTCTAGCAACTACAGAGGCAAGTGGCCAATGGACCTAGCTCCTTGGCTCCCCTCGGGCTGAGATGCCAAGCCAGGGTGTCAGTGGCAAGAGGCAGTGTACCTTGGGCACTACCAAAGCATGTGGTCTGAAGGAAGGTTGAGTAGGGAGTTTGAGGGGTAAGGAGCCTGAGTGGGGGAGAGCATTGGGCCACCATCAAGTCTGCAGTGTGTGGGGAGGGGTTACCCATTATTTCTGGGTGGGAGGAAGATGCCCCTCTTTGGTAAGGGGTTAGTGATGCTCCCCTGTTCAGTCTGTGTGGGGGCGGGGCACCATTTCATTTTTTGGGTGGAGATCAGGAGCCATTTCAAAATGGCAGCCTGGTGTCTGAACAGTGGGTTATTCAAATTGAGATGATTGGCATCTTTCAGATGATGAATCCCACCTGAGTGACATTGCCAGCACCAATAGGAAACACTCTGCTTTTCCATCGGCTTGGGCACCTAGCCTCAAAATGGAAGAATGGGGCCCATTCATTTCCAACCCTAGACTCTAATCCCAGTTTCCATTGTTAGGATCCCAGACCGAATCCCAAATGAAGTCAGACTAGACCCCAGAATACTTCTATTTGGCATAAATGTGAAGACAGGACGCTTCAGTCCAAGAATAATTCTGCTGACAGATTAGGAACCTTTTATAGTAAAACAAATTTTATAGAATCGTAAAATCCCTCCAGTACAGAGGAGGCCATTCGGCCTATTGTGTTTGTACCTACCAGAATCCCACACAGGCTCTATTCTCATAACCCCACACATTTGCCCTGTGAATCTCCTTGATACTCAAATTAATTTAACATGGCCAATCAACCTAACCAGCACATCTTTGGACTGTAAGAGGAAATCCATGCAGACAGGAGAAGAATGGGCAAACTCCAAAAAGACAGTGACCCAAAGCCAGAATTGAACCCATGTCCCTTGTCCTGCGAAGCAGCAGTGCTAATCACTGTGCCACCATGCTGCCCAGACTTTATTTAATAACATAGTTTAAAAATAACTATATCAAGTGAAGCAACTTAACTATTAACCACTAAACAACACTTGAAAAATGAAAAGGAAACAACTTTAAATTCTGGCTTATCACTATTTCAGTTCCAAATAAGCAACATTCCTCATAAGATTTAAAAGATTTATGGAAGAGAAGGGAATGGTTTAGTTTGGAGGGGCATTGCTTTTTATTTTGGTCGGCACAACATCGAAGGCCGAAGGGCCTGTTCTGTGCTGTAATGTTCTATATCTATATCTATATCTATAAAACCCACTTTAGAAATAGTTAGCCATCACAAATATACTTGCTACAATTAGTGTAGACAGCCTTGGAGTTTTCAGAGAGATATAAAGCTATCAGAAGCCTGCAAAATGCTCCTAACTTCAGCCAGAACAGCCAAACTCCAACTCCTTTCTGCAAAAGCCTGTTTCTCTCTTCTACAGATCCAGGACTACACATAAACCATAACATCGCATGATCCTGTCAAACACTGATCTGAAATTTCAGGGGAATTTAAGTAAGCAGAAGTCCATTAACTTTACTTACATAACCACTTTTAATGAGTAATTATTCTGCTCTCCCATCAGCTGAGCTGTATTTTGAGCAGACACACTGACTACCTCTCAAAATAAGCTGAACTTTTCAACATTTCCCTTAAACATAAAATGTATTAATAACATCCTGCCATTCCATCCTATCAGCCTCCAATCCACAATTATTGTCCATTCCCAATCCCAATCCTAGCCTCTGTTCTCAATCCCAATCTCCATTCTCAGTATCTATTCCTGGGAGGAAGGCTGAGGAAAGGTTGGATTGGCTGGAGTTTGGAGTTTAGAAGAATGAGAGGTGATCATATTGAAACATATAAAATTTTGAGTGTGAATGCTGGGAAGATGTTTCCCCTTGTGGAAGTGACTAGAACCAGGGGGTACAGATTAAAAATAAGGGGAGTCCCATTTAACAGGGAGGTGGCAATTTTGTTTCTTTCAAAGGGTGGTTAGTTGGGACTCTCTCCTTCAGAGAGCACTGGAGGCATTGAATGTATTCAAAACTGAATTAGACAAGGGAGTCGGGAGTTATGGCATGCAGACAAACAGCAGAGAGGATTATAAGACACAACCAGATTGCTGTCATTAATTGGTGGAGCAGACTCAAGGGCCAAATGGCGGACTTCAGCTCCAAATTCTTGTGTATGATTCCTTTCCAGTCTCCTTCCCTAGAGTCCATCCCCATTCCCAAATCCTAGTCTTCATTCACCAATTCCCAGATCCCAGTTTCCATTTACAAATCCAATATAACTCAAAGTCCAAATGCACAGGATCGGTGATTGGAGAAATTATTCCCCACAAGATGCAGTGATTGGAGGATTCCCCCCTCTCTGGATTCAGTGATTGGAGAATTCCTCCTATGTTGGGGCAATGGGCAGAGAGAGTGATAGATGAGAAGCGAGTTTTACTTACGCTGTCTTTGTATGAAGCTGTCCAGTCCTTGCACAATCATAGATGGTTACATTTCCCCACACGATCAAACGATTCAATACCTCAATCGCAACCGTCAAAACACTGTGATCTAAATATTAAATAACCAGCATTAGCCAGGACATTTTGTGATCTAAATATTAAATAACCAGTGTTAACCAGGACACTGTGTGATCTAAAGCTGTTGGAGGGGATTTTAGAGATGGGATGTATAGGCACTTAGAGCGTTGTGATCTGATTAGGGATACGCAGCATGGATTTGTTAAGGGGAGGTCATGCCTTACAAATCTGGTAGAATTTTTTGAGGAGGTGATGAAAATGTTCAACGAAGGGCGAGCCGTTGATGTCGTCTATATGGATTTTAGTAAGGCGTTTGACAAAGTCCCTCATGGGAGGTTAGTTGAGAAGTTGAGAAGCTAATGGGATACAAGGACAGGTAGCTAGATGAATAAGTAACGGGCTTGGTAATCGGAGACAGAGAGTAATAGTGGAAGGGTATTTCTCTAGCTGGAGGTCGGCCACTAGTGGTGTGCCGCAGGGCTCGGTACTGGGACCTCTTCTATTTGTAATATATATAAATGACTTGGAAGAGGGAGTAAGTGGAGTGATCAGCAAGTTTGTGATCTAAATATTAAATAACCAGTGTTAACCAGGACACTGTGCAATTTAAATATTAAATAATCAGCGTTAGCCAGGACACTGTGTGATTTAAATATTAAATAACCAGTGTTAACCAGGACACTGTGTGATTTAAATATTAAATAATCAGCATTAACCAGGCCACAAGTCAGGAGTGTGATGGAATGCTCTCCACTTGCCTGGAGTAATGCGTCTCCAACAACATTTGAAGCTCAACACCATCCAGGACAAAGCAGCTCTGTTCATTGGTGTCCCATCCATTCTCTCCCTCCAGCGCTGTGGGTTATCACTGACCACAAACTGTACTGGATAAAAATACTGTGGTTGCCAGAGCATGTCAGAGGCTTGAAATTCTGTGATGAGTAACACTCTTCCTGTCTGTCTAAAGCTTGTCCACCATCTACAAAGTCAGAAGTATGATGGAATATTCCCCACTTGCCTGCATGGATGCAGCTCCAACAACACTAAAGAAGCTAGACACCATTCAGGACAAAGAAGCCCCACTTAATTAGAACATAGAACATTACAGTGCAGAACAGGCTCTTCGGCCTTCGATGTTGCACCGACCAATTAAGAAAAAGCAATGACCCTCTAACCTAAACCATTCCCTTTTTGTCCATAAACTTATCTACTAACCTCTTAAACGCCACCAAACGTGGCGCATCTACAACTGCCGCAGACAGGGCATTCCATACCCTTACCACCCTCTGGGTAAAGAACCTACCTCTGACATCCGTCCTATAACTACCACCCCTTAATTTAAAGCTATTTCCCCTCATGCTAGCTTTCTCCATCCTAGGAAAAAGGCTATCACTGTCCACCCTATCTAAACCTCTAATCATCTTATATGTTTCAACAAGGTCTCCTCTTAGCCGCCTTCTTTCTAACGAAAACAACCTCAAATCCCTCAGCCTCTCTTCATAAGACCTGCCCTCCATACCAGGCAACATCCTGGTAAACCTCCTCTGTACCCTCTCCAATGCCTCCACATCTTTCTTATAATGTAGGGACCAGAACTGCACACAATACTCCAAGTGCGGCCGCACTAGAGTTTTGTACAGTTGCAACATGACGTTGCGGCTCCGAAATTCAATCCCCCTACCAATAAAAGCTAAGACTCCGTATGCCTTCTTAACAACCTTATCGACTTGATTTCCAATTTTCAGGGATCTATGCACATATACACCAAGATCCCTCTGTTCATCAACACTGTTAAGAGTTCTACCATTAGCCCTATACTCTATACATTTGTTCTTCCTGCCAAAGTGAATTACCTCACACTTTTCCGCATTAAACTCCATTTGCCACCTCTCGGCCCAGCTCTGCAACTTGTCCAAGTCTCTCTGCAAACTATAACACCCCTCTTCACTATCTACCACTCCTCCGACTTTGGTGTCATCCGCAAATTTACTAATCCATCCTTCAATACCCTCATCCAGATCATTTATAAAAATTACAAACAGCAGGGGCCCCAAAACAGATCCCTGAGGTACACCACTTGTAACCGAAATGGTAGGATTCTTAATAGTGTTGACGAACAGAGGGATCTCGGTGTATATGTGCATAGATCCCTGAAAGTTGGCAATCAAGTCGATAAGGTTGTTAAGAAGGCATACGGAGTCTTGGCTTTTATTGGTAGGGGGACTGAATTTCGGAGCCGCAATGTCATGTTGCAACTATACAAAACTCTGGTGAGGCCGCACTTGGAGTATTGTGTACAGTTCTGATCGCCACATTATAAGATGTGGAGGCATTGGAGAGGGTGCAGAGGAGGTAGAACTTAGAACGTAGAACGTAGAATGTAGAACAATACAGCACAAACAGGCCCTTCGGCCCACAAGTTGCACTGATCACATCTACCAATCCACAGACCTATCTATAACCCCCTATCCTATTCTTTTCCATATACTCATCCAGAAGTCTCTTAGAAGACCCCAGTGAGTTTGCCTCAACAACCTCTGACAGCAGCAGGTTCCATTCACTCACCACCCTCTGAGTGAAAAACTTACCCCCGACATCTCTGTATTTGCTTCCCTGCACCTTAAATCTGTGTCCTCTTGTAGTGACCATTTCAGCTCGGGGAAATAGTCTTTGAGAGTCCACCCTATCTATTCCTCTCAACATTTTATAAACTTCTATCAGGTCGCCTCTCAACCTACGTCTCTCCAGTGAGAAGAGTCCCAGCTCCCTCAACCTATCTTCATAAGGCCTGCCTCCCAATCCAGGCAGCATCCTTGTAAATCTCCTCTGCACTTTCTCAATAGCCTCTACATCCTTCCTATAGTGAGGCGACCAGAACTGCGCACAATACTCCAAGTGGGGTCTGACAAGAGTCTTATCGAGCTGCATCATTACCTCCTGACTCCTAAACTCTATTCCTCGATTAATGAAGGCCAGTACACCGTACACCTTCTTGACCACTTCCTCCACCTGCGAGGCCGATTTAAGAGTCCTATGGACCCAGATCCCTGTGTTGTAGACCTTCTGCTCAACAACACAGCTAAGACTCCTACCCTTTATATTGTACTCCTTCATCCCATTATTCCTGCCAAAATGGACCACTACACATTTATCCGCGTTGAAGTCCATCTGCCACTTCTCTGCCCAGTCTTGCATCCTGTCTATGTTTACCAGGATGTTGGGAAGATCTTATGAGGAAAGGCTGAGGGATTTGAGGTTATTTTCATTAGAGAGAAGGCGGCTAAGAGGTGACCTTATTGAGGCATGTAAGATGATCAGAGGATTAGACAGGGTGGACAGTGATAGCTTTTTTCCTCGGATGGAGAAGACTAGCACGAGAGGACATAGCTTTAAATTAAGGGGTGGTAGTTATAGGATGGATGTCAGAGGTAGGTTCTTTACCCAGAGGGTGGTAAAGGTCTGGAATGCCCTGCCTGCAGCAGTTGTAGATGCGCCAAGTTTGGAGGCGTTTACGAGGTCCGTGGATAGGTTTATGGATGAAAAGGGAATGGTTTAGGTTAGAGGGTCATTGCTTTTTCTCCGTTCAGCAACATCGAGGGCTGAAGGGCCTGTTCTGTGCTGTAATATTCTATGTTTTATGTTCTAATACACATCTCTTTGACCTGTGCTTAGCGCTCCTTCCACTCACATTGTTGGCCTCTTTAAGATTTGAATAGCAGGTTAGTGTAAATACTCGTGTTCTAATCAGTAATTTGTAAACTGTGTGTGCTGTTATATGCTCTATCTGAGGCCAGAACCCTCCATTCACCTGATGAACAGGCAAACCCCGAAAGTTTGTGAGTTTACTATCAAATACATTGGTTGGACTTAAACCTGGAGTTGTCAGACTTCTTACTGTGTTATAGGATCATCATCAATCTCTAAGTATCTGGTAGAAGAGCTAACAAAGGTTCTGAGCAGCTCCAAACTGCCTCTATTAACTCTCACACTCAGAGAGCTGAATTTCCATACCTTGATCCTGCAGGAAGGATGAATATTTGTTCTTCTGCAGGAATGGACAGTGCACCAATTGGGATTGGCTCGATTTGTTTTCATACAGGGTGGCTGGCATCTTCTCCCCATTCCCATAAACACAATGAACCTCTCTCCCGATCAGTTGCGGGACATTTCCATTGATGGTGAGTCCAATGTTCTGTAGTAGAGTCAAGAGTACAGTTAGCAGCAGTGAGATATACCGCAACAACAATTCACATTTACATAGCACCCCCAATATAGGGAAACAGTACCTGAATCAAGTCGCATGAGGACATATTACATCCAGGCGACAAAGATTTGTTCACCATGGATGGGTTTTAGATGGTGTTTTAAAGAAAGAGGTTTAAGGAGAGAATTCCAGGGTTTAGGATTCAGATTGGGTCACTTCTGTGTGGCGTTTGCATCTGTGTCTGCATGAGTTTCATCCAGGTATTTTGGTCACCTCCCACATTCTGAAAGCTGGTTAGATGCATTGACCTGAACAGGTTCTGGACTGTGGCAACTAAGGGAATTTCATAGTAACTTCATTGCAGTGTTAATGTAAGCCTTACTGATGAAGCCTTACTGATAAGCCTTACTAATGAAGCCTTACTTCTTTACTCAAAGAGTGATTAGGGAGTGGAATGCCCTGCCTGCAGCTGTTGTAGATGCGCCAAGTTTGGTGGCGTTTAAGAGGTTAGTTGATAAGTATATGGAAGAGAAGGGAATGGTTTAGTTTGGAGGGGCATTGCTTTTTATTTTGGTCGGCACAACATCGAAGGCCGAAGGGCCTGTTCTGTGCTGTATTGTTCTATGTTCTATGTTCTATGAAACTAATAAATAAACTTTAACACAACAGCCTGAGGCATTATTCATCCAGACCTGGGGATTTTTCCCCTTTTAAGCTTGCCAATGCCTCTAATCTGGAATATAATGGATGATGGAATATCTCCTGCGCTCTGCTCTATCACTGATACACACTCCAGCTTTCACTACTGCTTAGCAATGTGCTGGCGACAAACTGTGCTGCACACTGGGCCTTATGGAGATTCTTGTTCTCAAACACTCATTGCTGTTGTAGTTTAGACTAAAATGGTACATAAGAACATAAGAAATAGGAGCAAGAGTAGGCCATAGAGCCCCTCGAGCCCGCCCCGCATTCGACAAGATCATGGCTGATCTGTAGTGGTTCAGTACCACTTTCCCTCTTTCTCCCCATATCCCTTAATTCCCTTGTCAATTAAAAACCTATCCACTCTTGACTTGAACACATTCAGTGAGGAAGCCTCCACCACCTCATCAGGCAGAGAATTCCAAAGATTCACCACCCTCTGCTTGAAGAAACCCCTCCGCAACTCCAACCTGAACCACACCCCCAATCCCCCCAATCTTGAGGCTGTGCCCCCTAGTCCTACTATCTTTGCTAGGCAGGAAGAGTGTCTCAACCTCTACCCTATCCATCCCCTTCATTATCTTATACATCTCTATAAGATCCCCTCTCAGCCTTCTAAACTCCAAAGAGTACAAATCTAGCCTATTCAGTCTCTCCTCATAATCCAACGCTCTCATCTCCGGTATCAGCCTAGTAAACCTTCTCTGCACCCCCTCCAAGGCCAATATATCCTTCCTCGAATGCAGCAACCAAAACTGCACACAGTACTCCAGCTGCGGCCTCACCAGTACCCTATACAGCTGCAAAAGTACCTCCCTACTTTTATATTCTATCCCCCTCGCTATAAAGGCCAACATTGCATTCGCCTTCTTGATCACCTGCTGCACCTGCATACTGTGTTTTTGTGATTCGTGCACAAGGACCCCCAGGTCCCTCTGCACCGTCGCATGCTGCAGTTTTTCTCCATTTAAATAGTAATCCCTCCTACCATTATTCTTACTGAAGTGGATAACCTCACACTTGCTAACATTATACTCCATCTGCCAGGTCCTTGCCCACTCACTCAATCTATCCAGATCCCTCTGCAGGCTTTCCACACCTTCCACGCAATTTGTTTTTCCACTCATCTTTATGTCATCAGCAAATTTCGTCACCCTGCACTCAGCCCCTTCCTCCAGATCATCTATGTAAATGATAAATAGTTGCGGCTCCAGCACCGATCCCTGCGGCACTCCACTAGTCACCAGCTACCAATCAGAATAGCACCGATTAATACCTACCCTCTGCTTACAATGAGAGAACCAATCCTCTATTCAATCTAACACTCTATTCCCAACTCCCTGCACCTTAGCCTCCTACAGCAATCTGTCGAGAGGCACCTTATCAAACGCTTTTTGAAAACCCACCGGTTCCTCTCTAAACAGCAGTCACTAATCAGTGTGATTACTGACCGCACTCACTATTGGTCAGTGTGATTATTGACCGCACTCACTATTGGTCAGTGTGATTGCTGACTGCACTCACTATTGGTCAGTGTGATTACAAACCACACTCACTATTGGTCAGTGTGAATACTGACGGCACTCACTATTGGTCAGGGTGATTACTAACAATGCTCTCTGTTGGTCAGTGTGATTACTGACGCACTCACTATTGGTCAGTGTGATTACTGACCGCACTCACTATTGGTCAGCGTGATTACTGACTGCACTCACTATTGGTCAGTGTGATTACTGACCGCACTCACTATTGGTCAGTGTGATTACTGACCGCACTCACTATTGGTCAGTGTGATTACTGACTGCACTCGCTATTGGTCAGTGTGATTACTGACTGCACTCACTATTGGTCAGTGTGATTACTGACGCACTCACTATTGGTCAGTGTGATTACTGACGCACTCACTATTGGTCAGTGTGATTACTGACGCACTCACTATTGGTCAGTGTGATTACTGACCGCACTCACTATTGGTCAGTGTGATTACTGACTGCACTCACTATTGGTCAGTGTGATTACTGACTGCACTCACTATTGGTCAGTGTGATTACTGACGCACTCACTATTGGTCAGTGTGATTACTGACGCACTCACTATTGGTCAGTGTGATTACTGACCGCACTCACTATTGGTCAGTGTGATTACTGACTGCACTCACTATTGGTCAGTGTGATTACTGACTGCACTCACTATTGGTCAATGTGATTACTAACCATGCTCTCTATTGGTCAGTGTGATTACTGACCGCACTCACTGTTGGTCAGTGTGATTACTGATTGTACTCACTATTGGTCAGTGTGATTACTGACCGCACTCACTATTGGTCAATGTGATTACTAACCATGCTCTCTATTGGTCAGTGTGATTACTGACTGCACTCACTATTGGTCAGTGTGATTACTGACTGCACTCACTATTGGTCAGTGTGATTACTGACGCACTCACTATTGGTCAGTGTGATTACTGACGCACTCACTATTGGTCAGTGTGATTACTGACCGCACTCACTATTGGTCAGTGTGATTACTGACTGCCTCACTATTGGTCAGTGTGATTACTGACTGCACTCACTATTGTCAGTGTGATTCTGACGTATATTGTCAGTGTGATTACTGACGCACTCACTATTGGTCAGTGTGATTACTGACGCACTCACTATTGGTCAGTGTGATTACTGACTGCACTCACTATTGGTCAGTGTGATTACTGACGCACTCACTATTGGTCAGTGTGATTACTGACGCACTCACTATTGGTCAGTGTGATTACTGACCGCACTCACTATTGGTCAGTGTGATTACTGACTGCACTCACTATTGGTCAGTGTGATTACTGACTGCACTCACTATTGGTCAATGTGATTACTAACCATGCTCTCTATTGGTCAGTGTGATTACTGACCGCACTCACTGTTGGTCAGTGTGATTACTGATTGTACTCACTATTGGTCCGTGTGATTACTGACCGCACTCACTATTGGTCAATGTGATTACTAACCATGCTCTCTATTGGTCAGTGTGATTACTGACTGCACTCACTATTGGTCAGTGTGATTATTGACTGCACTCACTATTGGTCAGTGTGATTACTGACCGCACTCACTATTGGTCAATGTGATTACTAACCATGCTCTCTATTGATCAGTGTGATTACTGACCGCATTCACTATTGGTCAGTGTGATTACTGACCGCACTCACAATTGGTCCGTGTGATTACTGACTGCACTCACTATTGGTCAGTGTGATTACTGACCGCAGTCAATATTGGTCAGTATGATTACTGACCGCACTCACTATTGGTCAGTGTGATTTCTGATTGTACTCACTATTGGTCAGTATGATTACTGACCACACTCACTATTGGTCAGTGTGATTACTGACGGCACTCACTATTGGTCAGTATGATTACTGACCACACTCACTATTGGTCAGTGTGATTACTGACTGCACTCACTATTGGTCAGTGTGATTACTGACCACACTCACTATTGGTCAGTGTGATTACTGACCACACTCACTATTGGTCAGTGTGATTACTGACCGCACTCACTATTGGTCAGTATGATTACTGACCACACTCACTATTGGTCAGTGTGATTACTGACTGCACTCACTATTGGTATTTGAGATTACTGACCGCACTCACTATTGGTCAGTGTGATTACTGACTGCACTCACTATTGGTCAGTGTTATTACTGACCGCACTCACTATTGGTCTTTGAGATTATGACCGCACTCACTATTGGTCAGTGTGATTACTGACCGCACTCACTATTGGTCAGTGTGATTACTGATTGCACTGACTATTGGTCAGTGCGATTACCCTAGGATTTACCCTAGGATTCTCTGGGAGGCAAGAGAGGCGATTGCAGAGCCTCTGGCTCTGATCTTCAGGTCGTTGTTGGTTACGGGTGTGGTTCCGGAGGACTGGAGGATAGCGAATGTGGTCCCATTGTTCAAGAAGGGGAAGAGAGACCTTCCAGGGAATTATAGGCCAGTGAGTCTTACTTCTGTTGTGGGCAAAGTATTGGAGAGAATTATTAGGGATAGGATTTATAGTTATTTAGAGAGAAATGAATTGATTGGGGATAGTCAGCATGGTTTTGTGAAGGGTAGGTCGTGCCTTACTAACCTTATTGAGTTTTTTGAAAAAGTGACCAAAGAGGTGGATGGGGGTAAGGCAGTTGATGTGGTATATATGGACTTTAGTAAGGCGTTTGATAAGGTGGCCCATGGAAGACTTCTGCAGAAAATGCAGATGTATGGGATAGAGGGTGATTTAGCTAATTGGGTTAGGAATTGGCTAGCAGATAGAAGACAGAGGGTGGTGGTTGATGGGAGATATTCATCGTGGAGTTCGGTGACAAGTGGTGTACCTCAGGGGTCTGTTTTGGGGCCCCTGCTGTTTGTAATTTTTATAAATGATCTGGATGAGGGTATTGAAGGATGGATTAGTAAATTTGCAGATGACACTAAAGTCGGTGGAGTGGTAGATAGTGAAGAGGGGTGTTATAGTTTGCAGAGAGACTTGGACAAGTTGCAGAGCTGGGCCGAGAGGTGGCAAATGGAGTTTAATGTGGAAAAGTGTGAGGTAATGCACTTTGGCAGGAATAATAAATGTGTAGAGTATAGGGCTAATGGTAGGATTCTTAATAGTGTTGATGAACAGAGGGATCTTGGTGTACATGTGCATAGATCCCTGAAAGTAGGCAGTCAAGTCGATAAGGTTGTTAAGAAGGCATATGGAGTCTTAGCTTTTATTGGTAGGGGGATTGAATTTCGGAGCCGCAACGTCATGTTGCAACTGTACAAAACTCTAGTGCGGCCGCACTTGGAGTATTGTGTGCAGTTCTGGTCCCCACATTATAAGAAAGATGTGGAGGCATTGGAGAGGGTACAGAGGAGGTTTACCAGGATGTTGCCTGGTATGGAGGGCAGGTCTTATGAAGAGAGGCTGAGGGATTTGAGGTTGTTTTCGTTAGAAAGGAGGCGGCTAAGAGGAGACCTTATCGAAACATATAAGATGATTAGAGGTTTAGATAGGGTGGACAGTGATAGCCTTTTTCCTAGGATGGAGAAAGCTAGCACGAGGGGACACAGCTTTAAATTAAGGGGTGATAGTTATAGGACGGATATCAGAGGTAGGTTCTTTACCCAAAGGGTGGTTCGGGAGTGGAATGCCCTGCCTGCAGCAGTTGTAGATGCGCCAAGTTTGGTGGCGTTTAAGAGGTTAGTTGATAAGTATATGGAAGAGAAGGGAATGGTTTAGTTTGGAGGGTCATTGCTTTTTATATTGGTCGGCGCAACATCGAAGGCCGAAGGGCCTGTTCTGTGCTGTAATGTTATATGTTCTATTACTTATCACCCTCTCTATTGGTCAGTGAGATTACTGACCACACTCACTATTGGACAGTGTGGTTACTGACCGCACTCACAAATGGTCAGTGTGATTACTGATCGCACTCTCTATTGGTCAGTGTGATTACTGACTGCACTCACTATTGGTCAGTGAGATTACTGACTGCACTCACTATTGGTCAGTGAGATTACTGACTGCACTCACTATTGGTCAGTGTGATTACTGACGGCACTCACTATTGGTCAATGTGATTACTAACCATGCTCTCTATTGATCAGTGTGATTACTGACCGCACTCACTATTGGTCAGTGTGATTACTGACCGCAGTCAATATTGGTCAGTGCGATTACTGACTGCACTCAATATTGGTCAGTTTGATTAATGACCACACGCACTACTGGTCAGTGTGATTACTGACCGCATTCACTATTGGTCAGTGTGATTACTGATTGTACTCACTATTGGTCAGTATGATTACTGACCACATTCACTGTTGGTCAGTGTGAATACTGACAGCACTCACTATTGGTCAGTGTGATTGCTGACTGCACTCACTGTTGATCAGTGTGATTACAAACCACACTCACTATTGGTCAGTGTGGTTACTGACCAGACTCACTATTGGTCAGTGTGATTACTGACTGTACTCACTATTGGTCAGCGTGATTACTGATTGTACTCACTATTGGTCAGTGTGATTACTGATTGTACTCACTATTGGTCAGTGTGATTACTGACTGCATTCACTATTGGTCAGTGTGATTACTGACCACACTCACTATTGGTTGGTGTCATTACTGACTGCACTCACTATTGGTCAGCGTGATTACTGACCGCACTCACTATTGGTCAGTGTGATTACTGACCACACTCAGTGTTGGTCAGTGTGATTACTGACTGCACTCTCTATTGGTCAGTGTGATTACTGACCGCACTCACTATTGGTAAGTGTGATTTCTGATTGTACTCACTATTGGTCAGTATGATTACTGACCGCACTCACTATTGGTCAGTGTGATTTCTGATTGTACTCACTATTGGTCAGTATGATTACTGACTGCACTCACTATTGGTCAGTGTGATTACAAACCACACTCACTATTGGTCAGTGTGATTACTGACGGCACTCACTATTGGTCAGTATGATTACTGACCACACTCACTATTGGTCAGTGTGATTACTGACGGCACTCACTATTGGTCAGTATGATTACTGACCACACTCACTATTGGTCAGTGTGATTACTGACTGCACTCACTATTGGTCAGTGTGATTACTGACTGCACTCACTATTGGTCAGTGTTATTACTGACTGCACTCACTATTGGTCTTTGAGATTATGACCGCACTCACTATTGGTCAGTGTGATTACTGACTGCACTCACTATTGGTCAGTGTTATTACTGACTGCACTCACTATTGGTCTTTGAGATTATGACTGCACTCACTATTGGTCAGTGTGATTACTGACCACACTCACTATTGGTCAGTGTGATTACTGACCACACTCACTATTGGTCAGTGTGATTACTGACCTCACTCACCATTGTTCAGCGTGATTACTGACCGCACTCACTATTGGTCAGTCTCATTACTGACCGCACTCACTATTGGTCAGTGTGAATACTGACCACACTCACTATTGTTCAGTGTGATAACTGACTGCACTCACTATTGGTCAGTGTTATTACTGACCGCACTCACTATTGGTCAGTGTGATTACTGACCGCACTCACTATTGGTCAGTGTGATTACTGACTGCACTCACTATTCAGTGTGTTGCGGATGACACCAAAGTCGGAGGAGTGGTAGATAGTGAAGAGCGGTGTTCTAGTTTGCAGAGAGACTTGGACAAGTTGCAGAGCTGGGCCGAGCGTTTGGCAAATGGAGTTTAATGTGGAAAAGTGTGAGGTAATTCACTTTGGCAGGAATAATAAATGTGTAGAGTATAGGGCTAATGGTAGGACTCTTAATAATGTTGATGAACAGAGGGATCTTGGTGTATTTGTGCATAGATCCCTGAAAGTAAGCAGTCAAGTCGATAAGGTTGTTAAGAAGGCATACGGAGTCTTAGCTTTTATTGGTAGGGGGATTGAATTTCGTAGCCGCAATGTCATGTTGCAACTGTACAAAACTCTAGTGCGGCCGCACTTGGAGTATTGTGTGCAGTTCTGGTCCCCACATTATAAGAAAGATGTGGAGGCATTGGATAGGGTACAGAGGAGGTTTACCAGGATGTTGCCTGGTATGGAGGGCAGGTCTTATGAAGAGAGGCTGAGGGATTTGAGGTTATTTTCGTTAGAAAGGAGGCGGCTAAGAGGGGACCTAATCGAAACATATAAGATGATTAGAGTTTAGATAGGGTGGACAGTGATAGCCTTTTTCCTAGGATGGAGAAAGCTAGCACGAGGGGACATAGCTTTAAATTCAGGGGTGGTGGTTTTAGGACAGATGTCAGAGGTAGGTTCTTTACCCAGAGGGTGGTAAGGGTATGGAATGCCTTGCCTGCGTCAGTTGTAGATGCGCCAGGTTTGGTGGCGTTTAAGAGGTTAGTAGATACGTTTATGGATGAAAGGGAAATGGTTTAGGTTAGAGGGTCACTGCTTGTTCCTAATTGGTCGGCGCAACATCGAAGGCCGAAGGGCTTGTTCTGCGCTGTAATGTTCTATGTTCTATGTTCTAACTGACCACACTCACTGTTGGTCAGCATGATTACTGACCGCACTCACTATTGGTCAGTCTCATTACTGACCGCACTCACTATTGGTCAGTGTGATTACTGACCGCACTCACGATTGTTCAGCGTGATTACTGATCGCACTCACTATTGGTCAGCATAATTACTGACCGCACTCACTATTGGCCAGCCTGATTACTGCCCGCACTCACTATTGGTCAGGGTGATTACTGACCACACTCTCTATTGGTCAGTAAGATTACTAACAACACTCACTATTGGTCAGTGTGATTACTAACCATGTTCTCTATTGGTCAGTGTGATTACTGACTGCAGTCTCTATTGGTCAGTGTGATTACTGACCGCACTCACTATTGGTCAGTAAGATTACTGATAACACTCACTATTGGTCAGTGTGATTACTGATCACACTCACTATTGGTCAGTGCGATTACTGACCGCACTCTCTATTGGTCAGTGTGATTACTGACCGCACTCTCTATTGGTCAGTGTTGTTACTGACCGCAGTCTCTATTGCTCAGTGTGATTACTAATCACACTCATTATTGGTCAGTGTGATTACTGACCGCACTCACTATTGGGCAGTGTGATTACTGACAGCACTCACTATTGGGCAGTGTGATTACTGACCGCACTCACTATTGGGCAGTGTGATTACTGACCGCACTCACTATTGGGCAGTGTGATTACTGACTGCACTCACTATTGGTCAGTGTGATTACTGACGGCACTGACTATTGGTCAGTGTGATTACTGACCGCACTCACTATTGGTCAGTGTGATTACTAATCACACTCATTATTGGTCAGTGAGATTACTGACGGCACTCACTATTGGTCAGTGTGATTACTAATCACACTCATTATTGGTCAGTGTGATTACTGACCGCACTCACTATTGGTCAGTGTGATTACTGACTGCACTCACTATTGGTCAGTGTGATTACTGACCGCACTCACTATTGGGCAGTGTGATTACTGACTGCACTCACTATTGGTCAGTGTGATTACTGACCGCACTCACTATTGGTCAGTGTGATTACTGACTGCACTCACTATTGGTCAGCGTGATTACTGACCGCACTCACTATTGGTCAGTGTGATTACTGACTGCACTCACTATTGGGCAGTGTGATTACTGACTGCACTCACTATTGGCAGTGTGATTACTGACGCACTCACTATTGGTCAGCGTGATTACTGACCGCACTCACTATTGGTCAGCGTGATTACTGACCGCACTCACTATTGGTCAGCGTGATTACTGACCGCACTCACTATTGGTCAGTGTGATTACTATCACACTCATTATTGGTCAGTGAGATTACTGACGGCACTCACTATTGGTCAGTGTGATTACTAATCACACTCATTATTGGTCAGTGTGATTACTGACCGCACTCACTATTGGGCAGTGTGATTACTGACTGCACTCACTATTGGTCAGTGTGATTACTGACCGCACTCACTATTGGTCAGTGTGATTACTGACTGCACTCACTATTGGTCAGTGTGATTACTGACCGCACTCACTATTGGTCAGTGTGATTACTGACTGCACTCACTATTGGTCAGTATGATTACTGACCACACTCACTATTGGTCAGTGTGATTACTGACTGCACTCACTATTGGTCAGTGTGATTACTGACTGCACTCACTATTGGGCAGTGTGATTACTGACGGCACTCACTATTGGTCAGTATGATTACTGACCACACTCACTATTGGTCAGTGTGATTACTGACTGCACTCACTATTGGTCAGTGTGATTACTAATCACACTCATTATTGGTCAGTGAGATTACTGACGGCACTCACTATTGGTCAGTATGATTACTGACCACACTCACTATTGGTCAGTGTGATTACTGACTGCACTCACTATTGGGCAGTGTGATTACTAATCACACTCATTATTGGTCAGTGAGATTACTGACGGCACTCACTATTGGTCAGTATGATTACTGACCACACTCACTATTGGTCAGTGTGATTACTGACTGCACTCACTATTGGGCAGTGTGATTACTGACTGCACTCACTATTGGTCAGTGAGATTACTGACGGCACTCACTATTGGTCAGTGTGATTACTGACCGCACTCACTATTGGTCAGTGTGATTACTTTCTGCACTCATTATTGGTCAGTGTGATTACTGTTCGCACTCATTATTGGTCAGTGTGATTACTGTCCGCACTCACTATTGGTCAGTGTGATTACTGACCGCACTCACTATTGGTCAGTGTGATTACTGACCGCACTCACTATTGGTCAGTGTGAATACTGACCGCACTCACTATTGGTCAGTGTGATTACTGAGCGCCCTCACTATTTGTCAATGTGATTACTGACCTCACTCACTATTGGTCTGTGTGATTACTGACCACACTCACTATTGGTCAATGTGATTACTGACTGCACTCACTATTGGTCTGTGTGATTACTGACCACACTCACTATTGGTCTGTGTGATTACTGACCACACTCACTATTGGTCAGTGTGATTACTGAGCGCCCTCACTATTGGTCAATGTGATTACTGACTGCACTCTCTATTGGTCTGTGTGATTACTGACCACACTCACTATTGGTCAGTGTGATTACTGACCGCACTCACTATTGGTCAGTGTGAATACTGACCGCACTCACTATTGGTCAGTGTGATTACTGAGCGCCCTCACTATTGGTCAACATAGTTACTGTCCACACTCACAGGTAGGAAGCAGGTTCTGGAATTGATACTTTACCTGTTGGGCCTTGCTGGCAACATGGATTTCTGATGGTACAATATTCATGCTTGGACAAAGATGTATCCCAGAGCTGAGGGTGGTCCAGTAAAAGGGCTTGCTGGAATTTACACATTCCTGTTGTAGGGAACATCTGTGAGGGGAAACGCATAATGAGTAAATCATTGAGATGCACACACACACACACACACACACACACACATTCCCACACACTCGTAACAGACACATACACACTGGAAACAGATGCAGAGTGAAAACTGCGCATTTGACAAACTGACAATATTTTGAGCTGTGTTCAGTGAGTCAGTGAGCCACTTTATAGTTTGATATCATTCACTTTGAACCAGAGCTAGATGTGACATTGTTCATTTCATTCACACCCTATCCCGAACACGCCCACGGATTGTGTGCCGAGGTTTGTGACCGTGAGTTCAGCTGAGGGGCAGTGTCCTTGAAATCAGAGATTTTTTCCACAAGTGTCCATTGAACGAACAGGTAGGAAAATTGAAAATAAAACTGGGAATGTATTGAATGAACAAAACAAACTCAAAGAGGATAAACCTCCTGGTCCAGATGAATGAAATCACATGATTTCAAAGCCAACTGTGGAAAGGCAGTAGAGGGATTGATCTTCATTTATTCGAAAATGATACTGTGCCGGAAACCTGGCATTTAGTGAATATAATCCCTCTATTTAAGAATAGGATCAGAATTCTAAACTAGAATTTGATCAATTGAATCAGTGGAATCCCTAGTAAAGGAGAAACTAGGAGAACATCTAGAAATGAGAAATATCCAATAATCAGTATGGATTTCCAAAGGGAAAACCTTGCTTGACCAAACATGTTGAGTTTTTTGAAGAGTTAACAGAGAGAGTAGGCTCTAAGAACAAAGAACAAAGAACAAAACAGTATGGGAAACAGGCCCTTCGGCCCAACGAGCCCGCACCGCCACCCCGATATTCCCGCCTCTACCCGCAATCTCTAGTAATGTAGTGGATGTAATCTATCTGGGTTTTCAAAAGACATTTGACAAAGTACCCCAGAATAGACTAATGAATAAAGTCAGAAAATGTGGATTCACAGGATAGGTGACAAAATGGATTTTTAAGGGGCTTCAAGACAGAAAGCAGAATGTAAGAGGAAAGGGTTAGTCAGAATGGTGAAAGGTGAAAGTGATGTTCCACGAAGATAAGTTCTGGAATCACTGCAGTTCACAACTTACATCAAAAAGTTCAACTTTGGAATCAGAAACCCAATTTCTAACTTTGTAGCTGATACCAAATTGAGGGAATAGTTAACACTGAGAAGAACTGGAACACATTTCTGGAGGATATTAAGGAACTTAGGGAACGGGTATATAATTGGCAAATGAAATTCAATACGGATAAATGTAAAGTAGTATATTTTGGTGAGAAGAAAGGAGTCATTTATTACTTGAAAGGTATAAGTTTGGGTAGAACAAAGGAACAAAAGGGGTCTCAGAGTATAAATGCACCAATTGCTACAGTTCCTCTGTAAGTTAACAAGGAATCCTGGAATCCCTCAGTGCAGAATGAGGTCATTCAACCCATCGAGTCTGCATCAACAGAAATAAAGAAACAAATCATGTACTGGATTGTGGCCAGAATTCTCTGACCTTACCTGTGGCTGGGATTCTCCAGTCCTGCTGCTGTGAATGGAGATTTGGCTGAGCGCCAAATTTTCCATTCTTGCTGGCATCGATGGCAGAGAGGAGTGATGTAGAGATGCCGGCGTTGGACTGGGGTAAACTCAGTAAAATTGGTGTTGTAAAACTTTACAGAGAGAAGGAGATCAGAGAATCCCAGCTTGTATTTCTAAAGGGATCGAATTTAAAATTATGGAACTTATTCTAACCTATTTTCAACTTTGCTTAGACCATACAGAGTAGTGTGTGCAGTTCCGGGCATCATATTATTAAAAGGATATTGAGACGTTCGAGAGCATGATTTTACAAGGATATCATTAATGTGTGTAGCAATTCAGCCAAATGCCGGTTTCACATCATCAGCACTCTTTATTGTACACCAAAAGAAATCATCGTGCCTGTGACTCGCAGTCACCTCGGCACCTACAACAAAGGTCCTGTAGAGTGACAGGCTTAACAATAACCCTGGCT
Source organism: Sphyrna mokarran (assembly GCA_024679065.1). NCBI lineage: Eukaryota > Metazoa > Chordata > Chondrichthyes > Carcharhiniformes > Carcharhinidae > Sphyrna > Sphyrna mokarran. Next base: position 75,772,902 of record JAGIQG010000003.1, on the reverse strand, counting down.
GCATCCCATTTGCTGAGCTTCCGCTCCCTCAGTAACAAACTCTACGAAGCCCAGGAGTAGATCTATTGCTGATTCCCTGTGTCCTTCACGGTTGTCATAACATCCCTCTCCCCTTACGTCTGTGTCTCTTCCAGCACCTTGATTGTGAACTTGATTAGGTCTTTTGCATTGTTTAGCAATTAGTCAGGTTTCCATCGAAGGCAAGGCTGGTTCAGGTGGGGTAAATGGGAGAGAGAACCTTAGTCTTTGGAGATAGCCTCAATGAATTATCAATGCAGGATCTTCCTCAGGTTCCACTTCAGCCTGGCAGTCCATTTCTTCAGCCTCTATCTGAGTCTGTACTTTCACTATCCAGAGGGGCTAATGCAGAACTTGAGCTGAGGGTTTGCAGTGGCAGCAGTCATCTTCATGGCTAGTACACAGAACATAGAACACTACAGCACAAACAGGCCCTTCAGCCCACAAGTTACGCCAATCATACCCATACCTACCAGGCCATAGAACTATCTGTAACTCCCAATCCCATTAAAATCCATGTACTCATCCAGAAGTCTTTTAAAAGACCCCAGCAACTTTGCCTCCACCACCACCGATGGCGGCCGATTCCATTCACTTACCACCCTCTGAGTGAAAAACTTAACCCTGACATCTCCTCTGTACCTACTCCCCAGCACCCTAAACCTGTGTCCTCTCGTAGCGACCATTTCAGCCCTAGGAAATAGCCTCCGGGAATCCACCCAATCAATTCCTCAACATCTTATAAACCTCTATCAGGTCGCCCCTCAACCTTCTTCTCTTCAGGGAGAAGAGACCTAGCTCTCTCAACCTATCTTCATAAGGCAACATCCTTGTAAATCTCCTCTGCACCTTCTCAATACCTTCCACGTCCTTCCTATAATGAGGCGACCAGAACTGCACACAATACTCCAAGTGGGGTCTGACAAGGGTCTTATAAAGTTGCAACATTACCTCCTGACTCCTAAACTCAATTCCTCGATTAGTGAAGGCCAGTACACCATATGCCTTCTTGACCACATCCTCCACCTGCGAGGCCAATTTAAGAATCCTATGGACCTGGACCCCAAGATCCTTCTGCTCCTCAACACTACTAAGATTCCTACCCTTGATATTGTACTCCTTCATCCCATTGGTCCTGCCGAAATGGGCCACGAGACATTTATCCACGTTGAAGTCCATCTGCCACTTCTCTGCCCAGTCTTGCATCCTATCTATGTCTCGCTGCAACTTCTGACATCCCTCCAGACTATCCACAACACGACCAGCCTTCGTATCGTTGGCGAACTTACTAACCCATCCCTCCACTTCCTCATCCAGGTCATTTATGAAAATGACAAACAGCAGGGGTCCTAGAACAGATCCCTGGGACACTCCACTGGTGACCGATCTCCATGCAGAAAAAGACCCATCCACAAGTACTCTCTGCCTTCTGCCGGCAAGCCAGTTCTGGATCCACAAGACAACAGCCCCTTGGATCCCATGCCCTCTCACCTTCTCAAGAAGTCTTGCATGGGGGACCTTATCAAAGGTCTTGCTGAAATCCATGTAAACCACATCCAATGTTCTTCCTCCATCAATGTTTCAGTCACATTTTCAAAGAACTCCACCAGGCAGTGAGGGACGACCTGCCCTTTGATAAAGCCGTGTAGTCTATTTCTGATTGTACTAAACTTCTCTAAGTGTTCATAAATTCTGTCCCTGAGAATCCTCTCCATCAACTTACTACCCACTGATGTCAGACTTACCTGTTGGTAATTTCCTGGGCTATCCCTATTCCCTTTCTTGAAAATAGGAACCACATCCACCATCCTCCAATCCTCCAGAACCTTTCCCGTCTCCATTGACGACACAAAGATCATTGCAAGAGGCTCTGCAATCTCTTCTCTTACCTCCCTCAGTAACCTGGAGTGCATCCTATTTGGAAGGCCGAAGGGCCTGTTCTGTGCTGTATTGTTCTATGTTCTATGTTCTATCTATCTTGATAGAATTTAAAAGTTCCAACATATCCTCTTTCTTAACATCCACATACTCAATCTTTTCAGTCCACTGCAAACCTGCAATTCAACCTCCCAGATCACTTTCCAAAGTAGTAGCAGTGTAGCCTATTTGTGCATGGACTCCCTAGTTCTGAGATGATTCAGTGCTTCTTCAAATATTTATCCTGATCTTTGATCTTATACAATACTGGTCCTGATTTCTCCATAATAATCCCTTGGTGAGTTCTTGCAGTGCATCTTGTAGATGGTACACACTGCTGCCACCATTCATTGGTGGACAGCCCAGTTTCTGGCCAATGGGAACTCCCAGGACATTGACAGTGAGGGACTCAATGATGGTAATGCTATTGAATGTAAAAGGGTGGGGTTACATCCTCTGTCATTGGAGATGATAATTCCTTGTGTGGCATTATTATTACTTGCCACTTGTCAACCCAAGCCTAAATTTTGTCCAGATCTTACTGTGTATGGGCATGGACTGCTTCAGTGGCTGAGAATTTGCTAATGGTGCTGAACATTGTGCAATCTTTACCCAATATTTCCATCTGCAGGGCTGCTAGTGCGCTGGAACCAGCACAATGGGGTCAGCAATGTGCAGGATAAGCTTTCAGTCCCCAGGGTATCACTGCATGGGCACATTATATAACAGCAAGGCAGTGAGCATCAGAGGCCTGCTCATTGACAGAGCATTTGTCCCTTTGCCCAACTTCATTCTTCAGTCCTTCCTTACCCCGTTTTCTCAGAAAATGCTGAGGGAGGAAACTGATTGAGGAATGAAGAAGAAGGAAACACTGCTGACAGAGTTTGTGAAAATATTATAAATAATTTGTCTCAATTATTACACAACCCGGGATATAGGCATGCATTGTTCACGTGAATATAGTTGTGTAGAAATCTTTCACTTCCCTATTCCATATGACCACCCTTCCCCCACACCCATCCTGCAGTGAGAATAGTTACAGTACACAGAGTATAGAGACCATTCAGCCCAGACAGTCTATACTAGTGTTTCTGCTGCACTCCCATCTTTTTGCAGCTAAATCCAAGACCCCAATTCTCAATTCTCCGGTTTCCTCCCACATCCCAAAAATGTGCTCTTAGGCTGATTGGGTAACAAATTGTCCCTATATTGGTCCCTATATGGGTATCTTCCACAATAGGCATAGCCTAAAGTCATGGATATGTCATTAAGACGTTAGGACGGCGGCGCGGGCTTGTTGGGCCGAAGGGCCTGTTTCCTGTGCTGTGTCGCTCTTTGTTCTTTGTTCTTTGTTGTTGTTCTTTGTTCTTAAGCCTGTCACTGTATGGACCAGAATTGTCAGTCCTGAGGTGAACATAACCAGACTTCATATCACAGAAGCAGCCTTTTCTTGTGGTACACATTAAAGGGGATGGGAAATTGGCTGAATTCCGCGTTGGCAATGAGGAAAATAATTCTTTTTCTCCATCATTCCTTCCGGACAATTTCCATAAGTCAAGAATCTCTGGTAAGGAAAATTATAATGCCTGATAGACCCGATAAAGGTTTAAAAGATTATGAGTGGCATGGACAGTGTGGATAGTTAGATGTTCATTCATAGAGTAGAAAAATCAAGTACAAGGGCACATAGGTTTAAGGTGCATGGGGAAAAGTTTAGAGGAGATGTGTGAGGCAAGCTTTTTTTTACACAGAGGATGATGAATGTCTGGAATGCACAGCCTGGGGAGGTGGTGAGAGCAGGTATGATCACAGCATTTAAGGGCAACTAGATGAATACATGATCGGTCAGATGGGAATGGAAGGATACGGACTCCATAAGTACATATGGTCTTAGAAAAGGCAAGGCATCATGATTGGCGCAGGTGTAGAAGGCCGAAGGACCTGTTCCTGTGCTGTTCTTTGTTCTATACCTCTTTTTGGGAACCTTTAACATTATGATACAATGGGGAAGACTGGGCCCAGTATACTGAACACACACATTACTTCTTGTGTGCTAACAGCATATAGCATTGTTGACATTAGGCAGCGTGATAAAAAATCTGACCTATTTAGATACTCTTGACTCAAAAACTTCTAATTAACTGGTAGACCTGGTAAAAAAACTGCTATGACTTGAAGCCCTCTGTAATCCTCCACTTCTACAATGCTGGGAAAAACGCCTGGAGGATGTGTTACTGACGTCCTGGCTAGGTTTCAGAAATTGGCTGAAAATTGTGAATTTGGATTGCCTCTTAAATGAAACGTGAGACAGATTGGTATGTGGCATAAATGAACTAACCACCCAAAAGAAGCTGCTGCCAGAACTCTAACTGGATTTAAAGGAAGCCTTTGAGAGTGCTTTATCACCTGAAAACGCAGAAAAAAGTGTTGAGGGACTACAGGAAGTTTGAGGCAGCAATGTCATCCAATTAGGGGGAGGAAGCTTGTATAATCAATCTCCAATGGAGGGTGCTTGCACAAACCAGGTGTTAATGGGCTCCTGTCAATATAGGAACCCTAATGTCATCACCTGTTAGTCAAGGAAAGGCAGTGGTGAACCTGAGATTATTAAAGAACATATCCAGAAAGGTGCAATTACCAGAGAACAGACTATTGCAAGCATTGTCAAAGGAGACAACCGAGCCAACTTTCAGGATCAGGCCAAATGCATGATTTCCAGTGAAAAAGCCGAGGCCAGTACCTGCCTGTACCGTGCAGATATCCTTTGCTCCACAGACAGAAACACTATAACTAAATTGTATCATCACAAAAATATTTCCCCCAATAATGGCAGAATCAGTAGTGAATGGAGATCCCTTGAAGATGGAACTAGACACGGGAACTGCAGTCTCTTTTATCAGAGAACAAGCATATAACCAAGTCCAATCTGGCATTCAACTCCTGAGGTTGGAATAAACACAGGCCAGACTAGCCACTTGCACAGGGGAATGTTCACAGATAAAAAGTCTATACAATTTGAAGAATGGGGTGCATCTGCAGTCCCTGTTCTTAAACCCGACAAATCATTTAATCTCTGTGGTGACTATAACAACAATCAATCAAGTTTCCAAACTCAATAGTTACTCCATGCCTCAAATTGAAGATTTGTATGCCAAATTAGCAGGCAGCAAGATGTTCTCCAAATTAGGCATGAGCCATGCCTATCTTCAGCTTGAATTGGACAGGTCCTCCCAGAAATACATGATAATTAACAAGCACAAGTGACTCCAAGAATATATTGGCTTGTCCTTTGGGGTCTCATCAGCATACAAATTTCCTAAAGAATTATGGAGAACATCCTCCAGGGTCTACCCAAGTTAGCAGTCTCCTTAGCTGATGTCTTAAATGATCACGGGGGCTTCAGAACAGGAATCCCTGGCCAACAGGAGAAGTCTTACAAAGAGTTTCCAGATAGGAGTTCGCTTGAAGAGGGGGAAGTGTGTTTTCCAAGCTGCTAAATGACCTATTTAGGCTACTGACTAGATGGTAAGGGGTTATATCCAGCAGAGGACAAGTTAAAGATCATCAAGGAGGCACCAACCCAAGGAACGCTGCAGTATGAAAACACAGCCAGGGGTTAGTAATTAATTACGGAAAATGTGTCTCAAATTTGGCTTACGTGCTGGCCCTCTTACATTCTGCACTACGAAAATACCAAAGATGGTTGCTGTAAAGGAACACTACTTTATTGCACAAAATAAAGCAAAGCAAAAACCGCAAGCCTATAATGAACACAAACAGCTCCCAGTTGGGACAATGCAATAATGGACCTACTCAGGGGCCTGCTTTATACAGGGCTCAGTATACAAGCTCCACCTGATAAGTGATTACCAATTCCCAGGGAGCTCGCATTCTATCAGTCTGAGAGGGAGGTCAATCGATGATTCCCCATGCAAGTCTTGAGAGTTATCACAGGCTTCAAATATCGATTGGTTCCCTACCTGCTTTCCAAGGTGCACCATCCACAGTGGGCATCATCTGCACTGAGACACTCCTGACAGGACTGGTACTGGTCACAGGTGGCAACTTGCACCCGGCTAACCTGTCAAAAGCAAGAGAATAAAACTTAGGCATTGGCTGCTATGATGACCAATACCAGCACACCTGGATACAAGATCACCCAATAATTCAAAGACTAGAAAAGATAACCAAGTGAGGGACAAGGGGGAGAGGATCAAGTGATCACTCAATGACTAGCAGAGATAACAAATGGAAGGGCCCCAGAGAGAGGATCACCCAATCAAATATGAAAAGCGAAGTCACTACCAGTTGTAGGGCTGCTGGAAAGTGGCTCCACCTCAAAACAGGTGAACACCAACTCATTAATATATGAGCCCTATGTGTAGTACTCCAGAATGAACAGGAGTCAATATTTGTATCAGCCTGAGAGACGCAGAGCAGAAATCAGAGTGAGTGACTCATTGGAACATCAGATAACTGAAGGAAGAATGCTGTGAGTTTCAGTTATATATACAAATCACTCCAAATTCCTGATTAGATTCCAGTCAGTAACTCATAGAACATAGAACAATACAGCACAGAACAGGCCCTTCGGCCTTCGATGTTGTGCCGACCAAAATAAAAAGCAATGCCCCTCCAAACTAACCATTCCCTTCTCTTCCATATACTTATCAATTAACCTCTTAAACGCCACCAAACTTGGCGCATCTACAACAGCTGCAGGCAGGGCATTCCACTCCCTAATCACTCTTTGAGTAAAGAACCTACCTCTGATATCCGTCCTATAACTCATACCCCTTAATTTAAAGCTGTGTCCCCTCGTGCTAGCTTTCTCCATCCTAGGAAAAAGGCTATCACTGTCCACCCTATCTAAACCTCTAATCATCTTATATGCTTCAATAAGATCCCCTCTTAGCCGCCTCCTTTCTAACGAAAACAACCTCAAATCCTTCAACCTCTCTTCATAGGACCTGCCCTCCATACCAGGCAACATCCTGGTAAACCTCCTCTGTACCCTCTCCAATGCCTCCACATCTTTCTTATAATGTGGCGACCAGAACTGCACACAATACTCCAAGTGCGGCCGCACTAGAGTTTTGTACAGTTGCAACATGATGCTGCGGCTCCTAAATTCAATCCCCCTACCAATAAAAGCTAAGACTCCATATGCCTTCTTAACAACTTTATCCACTTGACTGCCTACTTTCAGGGATCTATTGACACATACACCAAGATCCTTCTGTTCCTCAACACTATTAAGAGCCCTACCATTAGCCCTATACTCTACACATTTATTGTTCCTGCCAAAGTGCATTACCTCACACTTTTCCACATTAAACTCCATTTGCCACCTCTCGGCCCAGCTCTGCAACTTGTCCAAGTCACTCTGTAAACTATAACACCCCTCTTCACTATCTACCACTCCACCGACTTTAGTGTCATCTGCAAATTTACTGATCCATCCCTCAATACCCTCATCCAGATCATTTATAAAAATTACAAACAGCAGGGGCCCCAAAACAGACCCCTGAGGCACACCACTCGTCACCGAACTCCACGATGAATATCTCCCATCAACCACCACCCTCTGTCTTCTATCTGCCAGCCAATTCCTAATCCAATTAGCTAAATCACCCTCTATTCCACACATCTGCATTTTCTGTAGAAGTCTTCCATGGGCCACCTTATCAAACGCCTTACTAAAGTCCATATATACTACATCAACCGCCTTACCCCCATCCACCTCTTTGGTCACTTTCTCAAAAAACTCAATGAGGTTAGTAAGGCATGACCTACCCTTCACGAAACCATGCTGACTATCCCCAATCAATTCATTTCTCTCTAAATAACTATAAATCCTATCCCTAATAATTCTCTCCAATACCTTGCCCACAACAGAAGTAAGACTCACTGGCCTATAATTCCCTGGAAGGTCTCTCTTCCCCTTCTTAAACAATGGGACCACATTCGCTATCCTCCAGTCCTCCGGAACCACACCCGTAACCAACGAGGACCTGAAGATCAGAGCCAGAGGCTCTGCAATCTCCTCTCTTGCCTCCCAGAGAATCCTAGGGTAAATCCCGTCCGGCCCAGGGGACTTATCCAACTTCAAACCCTCGAGAATTTCTAACACATCCTCCCTATCTACTACAATACTTCCCAATTTGCAACCCTGTACCTCAGTGTTCTCCATAGCTACATTTTCAGCACTCTGCGTGAATACCGAAGAGAAATATTTATTCAGTGCCTCACCAATCTCTTCAGGCTCCACGCACAACTTCCCACTGCTGTCTGTGACTGGCCCTAATCTTGCCCTAACCAATCTTCTATTCTTAACATATTCTTAACTCACTTCAGGATATCTATTATTCAATGTATAAATCTCCTCAAACCCCTCAACTAGATTCCAGTCAGTAGCTCATTCACAGGTATCTGTTATTCTATTCTGCAGCGTGGTCAAACACAGAGGAAATCCTGCAGGCATTTCAACTGATACATGTTTTGAGTTACAGGTTTGAATCTAATCGAGGGGCTTGGAGGAGTGTTTTATATATATATATATATATATATATATATGCGGGAGGGAGTTACAGATAGGAATTTAATCGAGGGGTTTGGGCTGGATTTTATGTAGAATAACAGATACCCAGGAATGAGTTACAGACTGGAATTTTACCGGGGAGTTTGAGTAGTTTATATATAGAATAAAATATACCTAGGAGTGAGTCACAGACTGGAACCTAATCGAGGGGTTCGAGTGGTTTATACATAGAATAAAATATACCTAAGAGTGAGTCACAGATTGGAACCTAATCGAGGGGTTCGAGTGGTTTGTATATAGATTAACAGATACTGGGAGTGAGTCAGAGACTGGAATTCAATCAAGGGGTTTGGAGGGATTTATATAGAACAACACTACCTATGAGTGAGCTACTGATTGGAATCTAATCAAAGGATTTGAGGTGGTTTATTCATCGAATAATAGATACCTGGGAGTGATTTACTGACTGAAACCTAATCAGAGGTTCAGAGTGATTTATATATATAAAACAGATACTCGGGAGTGAATTACAGACTGGAATCTAATTGAGGGGTTCAGGGTGTTTATATATAAAATAATAGATGCCTGGGAATGAGTTACTGATTGGAATCTAATTGAGGAAGCTGATATAGTTTATATATAGAATAACAGATACCCTGAGTGAGCTACTGACTGGAATCTAATCAGGGGTTCAGAGTAATTTATATATAGAATAACAGATGCCCAGGAATGAGTGACTGACTGGAATCTAACTGAGGAAGTTGAAATGGTTTATATGTAGAATAAAGATACCCAGGAGTGTGTTACTGACTGGAATTTAATCAAGGGGTTCAGGGTAATTTATATAAAGAATACAGATACCTGGGAGTGAGTTACAAACTGGAATCTAATTGAAGGTTTTGTGGAGTGGTTTATAAATAGAACAACAGATACCCAAGAGTGAGTTATAAACTAGAATCTAATCAAAGGGTTCAGGATGGTTTGTAGATAGAATAAAATACCCAGAAGTGAGTTACAGACTGCAATCTAAGTGAGGGGTTTGGAATGATTCTATATAGAATGGGAAGCACAGTGGCACAGTAGTTAGCACTGCTGCCTCATAACGCCAAGGACCCAGGTTCGATTCCTTGCTTGGGTTACTGTCTATGTGGAGCTTGCATGTTCTCCCCATGTCTGAGTAAATTTTCTCCGTGTGCTCCAGTTTCCTCCCACAGTCCAAAGACATGTGGGTTAGATTGATTGGCCATTCTAAATTAACCCTAGTGTCATGGAGATTAGCAGGGTAATTATGTGGGGTTACGGAAATAGGGTAGGATTGTTGTCGGTGCAGGCTTAATGGGTCAATTGGCCTCCTTCTGTACTGTAGGGATTCAATAATTCTATTCCAATTACAGATACCCAGGACTGAGTAACAGACTGGAATCTAATCAAGAAGTTCAGGGTGGTTATAAAAATAGAATAACAGATCTCAAAAGTAAGTTACAGATAGGAATCTAATTGAGTGGTTCAGGATGGTTTATATTTAAAATAACAGATACCTGGTATCAGTTACAGGCTGGAATCTAATCAATAGGTTGAGCTAACCCTGTAGATATACGACCTGTAATGTAGAGTGTGATACACAGTAGTGTAGTTACTCTGTATGTTTTGTTTGTCTGACTATCTCTGCATTGAATATAAGAAGCTACATACGCAAAATTAGTGAATTCATACAAAGGGAATTATCAAGAAGTGTGCAGATCCCTATGCTAATGGTCAGGGGAGGGTCAGTGATTCAGTTGACACCACACACTCAGTGTGGTCAGACGTACTTTCACAAGTACTTTCAACAACACACAACTAACTAGCTCTCATATGTAGTTGTGCCTGTGAACATCAGCTACTGGTCCCAAAAACTGGGTGGTGTCCCCCCACCCTCCCAAACACTGGCCGGTCTCTCTGTCCCTCGGGACATTGGCAGGTCTCTCTGTCCCTCCTCCGGACACTGGCCCATCTCTCTGTCCCTCCTCTGGACGCCGGCCTGCCTCTCTGTCCCTCCTCCAGATGCCGGTCTGTGTGACGCGATGGCGGGCAGTTTGAGTGAAGACATGTCACCCAACCCCCACTAACCAATTTAAAAGGGGTGGATACTGTATGACCTCTTTGGATTTTACTCACCCGATAGCGAGTCATGACGTAGAGGTAGGTCTCATCCATTGGATCAAAATGCATGAGGTGATGAACAGGTTCCTCTGGCGCCACTGTAATTATTTCCCTCTTCCCAATCGACAAATCACTCTGTATGTTCAGCTGGGAAGACAGAATGAAATAGTCAGGACAAGTCCTGTCAGCTCCCACTTAGAGTTTCAATCCCAGTTAATGTACAGAGGGAGCCCGGGCCCAGAGGATCATTTCTCCAATCAGATTTCTGTCCCTGTTACTATGCCAAAGTCACAGCCTTATTAAAGTCAATCTGCAACATCCTGTGTGACTATGAGAAAGAGAAGCAGACTCTGACACAGTGACCACACCATCCTCCTCTAGCCCCATATCCCTGCGTGATCTCTCTTCTCCTGTAACTCCAGCCTCTTCACCAGCCCCATTTTCAGTTGTCTCACCTGGGCCCTTGGTTCCCAAGGCCCTTGGCTTTGGATTTCCCACTCTCCTTCCCACCCACCCTCTGTCTTCCAATTCATTCTCCATTTAGTCACTCCCTAATATTTACCACATCAACCAAATGTTTCATCAACTGATCTGGTATCTCCTAATTGTTTCCATGTCAAATGCTGTTATTCAGTTCCTCTCCAACTCCTTGGGATTCTTTCTCACAATATTCACAGGGCAGAATATTCCCATAATTTGTCAGCCTCTGACTGAAAACCAGAGTGAATCTTTCCAGATGCAGAGCTGCAGTTTTAGACCAGAGTTTCCTGCACCCAGTGCACAGAGAATCTGGGGAGTGATTTATGAGCAGGGCTGGCTACAGAGAGATTGGGGCCGTCACTCTATAGCAGAGTGGGGCTGGCTGCATTGAGATTGGGGCTCTGCCCTCTCCCCTCCACCACACATACAGGGACATCCTCACCCCTCACAGGAGGAGAGTTTTCCCTTCGTCAGAACCCCAGTGGCAATGCCCTGCCTTGGCACTCCTCCCCCCCATGGCCTCCAGGTACCTCCATTCCCCTGGCGTAGTCATCATTACTGGTTTGTGTATTCAGACACCAGTTGTGATTCATGCTGGTATAATGCCACACCGAGGAAGTGGCAACAGATCCCTACTTGACCAGACGCTGTGGTCAAGTATAATTTTAATTATATTACGTTATATTATATTACATTCCTTTTAATTATATTAAAACTTATTTAAAATCATGCAAATCAGTTCCACGTCCTTTCGGAACCTGATTACATGACCAGCCGAGAATGGGAAAGATCTCAGACTGACACAAATTCCATTTTGGTTCTCTGGTGAGATTCTGTGCCCATGGTGAACGGTCCTGCCAAATCTCACCCAACGTACACACACTTTGTTTTTTAGAGATTGCCCAGGGGCTTTGAACTTCCGGCATCTGCAGAAAAACGTCAGTCATTCTTGTTGGCAGCTGAAGAATATTAATCTGGAACGAGCCTTTGATCTGCAGCACCCTCAGTCCTGACCTTTCCTGGCCTACCTCCACTGCCAACCCTGGGAATCTCTGACCAGCTTTCACTCAGTGCACAATGTGAAGCGGATCCAAGTGGACAAAACGCAGGATTTTCCAGCCCCAGTCTACCTCCAGGATCATCCAGCCCAGCTGAAAATCATTTGGATATACGGCAGGCAATCTCATGTGGTGGTGAGTTCAATCCAGGACTGTGAATCTATTCAATCCACAAGTCATTTACCCATGTGATAGAGAGTGTCAGAGTCAGACTGCGAGCTGCTGACAGTGTGATTGACTGAGCAGGAGGAGACAGTGTCAGAGAGATTCTCCTTTGTAAACTGGGTCAGAAAGACTGTGAGAGAACTAGAGGTCATCAGGAAACAGTGACCTTTTCAAAGAGTTGTGCATTTCAAGAAGACAGCTGGAAAGGAAGGAACTTCCAGATTCTGGAAAAGAACGGAGTGGTGGAGCAAACAAAGCATTGAGTTCTGGTAATGATGTTGTGAGGATAACAAGGGAGAGGAAATGTGTTCAGATGGGGATTTGGAAAGGATGATGCTATGATATTGATAAGAGAGAGGAACACAGGAAGTGCAGATTGAATCTCCTGTACAGTGAAGCTGTTAACAATGTTTTCCGATCAGGCTGCTCCGAGGCTGATAACAGCTTCCAGCTGCTCTGAATGATAGTGTGGTTACTGGGAGAGAAACTCAGTCATTTAATCTGCATCACCTAACCAGTCTCAGAACACAACCAGAGGTGAATTCACCTGCCCCCCACCACCAAATCAGTCACTGCATTCTGTCTGTCTGGGCAGTCCCAAATGTCTGTCTTTATAGGCTGCAAAAATTATTTTTCATTACTTTCATTAGCTTAGAGCTCCAGGGAGGGAAAGGGAGGGGGACGGGGAGGGGCAAGGACAGGGGAGGCAGAAGGGAAGGGGCTGGGGGAAGGGAGGAGGCACGAGGAGGAGGGAGGAAGAGGGGAGGGGGGAGGGTGGAGGGGGAACGGAAGGGAAGGGAAGAGGGGGGTTAGGAACGGGGGAAGGGAGGGGAGGGGAAGGAGGTGAGTCAAGGGAAGGGAGGTGAGGTGAGGGGAGGTGAGGCAAAGAGGTGAGGTGACGGGAAATTGAGTGGAGGGGAAGGGAAAGAAGGGGAAGGGAGGGGAGGTTAGGGGAAGGGAGGGGAGGCAAAGTGAAGAGAGGTGAGGCGAGGGGAAGGGAAGTGAGGCAAGGGGAAGGGAGGTGTAGTGAGGGGAGATGAGGTGAGGGTAGTGGATGGGGAGGGGAGGGAATAGAGACGAGTGTCGCTTCCCATTCACTGACATTTCCTGATGCCGACAGAGCTCTGAATCCTGATGAAGAATTAAAGGAACAGCCTTCCACAGTCTCAGGGTGTCTTAAATACTGTGAAGTCCTTTCAAGGCCTAGTCACTGCTGTGAAGTAGACAACGTAGGCATAGCAAGATCCCACAAACAGTAATGTGAACATGACCAGATGACCTGTCTTTTTTATGTTAATTGAGGGATATTTATTGGCTGGGATAATGACCTGCTCCTCACGTAGTGCTGTCTTTAATAGCCATCTGAGTGGGCAGATAGCACCTTGGTTTAGTATGTTCCTATACTGGAATATCAGTCTACATCACATCTTCAAACCTTCAATAGGTCTGAACCCAGTATGACCATCTCAGGGCAACTTCTTTCGGGTAACCAAATAAACTAAATCAACAAACAGAAGGATAATTTAAAAGACAGCCCCTTGAACAGAATCTTCAGGGAAATAGGCATTCAAATAATTGTGATTCAGGGGATCGATATTGCACCGCAGTCCCGGTGCCCAGAGGCTGTGGAATGCTGTGATGACGCTGGTAGACAGCATGGGCCCGATTTTACCATTGCATCGCGCCTGAAAACAGGTGCAAAACCTTGGTAAAGTTAGGTGTGAGGCCATTAATGCGATCCACACCTGCATCCGCGCAGATAAACACTTTACCAAGTCCCAAAAATGGCCGCCATCTGATTCATGACCGAAACGGGCACGACGGTGACTTAAATACATTTGCATGCATTTAAATTGAATTAATGAACTGCCAGCCCAACTTTACCAGCATTTCCCCCTTTACCATCGCGTTCACACATTCAGATTCGGTGCCAAACAGACATGCTCAGCTAAGATCTGTTTCGGGCGCTCCAGCTGCTGAAGAGGTACGTTCAGATCTTCCAACAGCTCTCGGACTCAGGTCCAAGGTGGGGTGGAGGGGGAGATGGGCCAGATCATTCTCTGGTGGGGAAGGGGGCAGGGGGGTAGAAGGGAAGCCCAATCATTTTCTGGTAGGGACGGAGAGGTGAGTCAGATTATCTTTGGTGGATGGGGGTGAGGGAGGAAGGAGGCCCGATCGTTGTCTCGTGGAGGGGGCAGGGGAGGAGGGCAGATCGTTGTCTGGTTTGGGGGGTTATCGGGGTGGAGGGGGGGCTTGATCATTCTCTGGTGGTGGGGAGAGAAGAAGATGTGGGTCAGCTGTGGATGGGGGGAGGGAGAAAGGAGGCCAGATCGTTGTCTGGTGGTGTGGTGGTGCTGGTGGGTGGGGATGGGGGATGGGGAATGGGGAATGGGGGGTGTGGGGTGGGCCAGATATATCTCTGGTGGAGGGAGGGAGGGAAGACAGATGGATTTCTGCTGTGGTGGGGGGGAGAGGCAGGGGGCAGAGGGTGTCCACTGCCACTCTGCGGGCGATTAGAACATAGAACATAGAACACTACAGCGCAGAACAGGCCTTCGGCCTTCGATATTGCGCCGACCAATTAAGAAAAAGCAATGAACCTCTAACCTAAACCATTCCCTTTTCATCCATAAACCTTTCTACTAACCTCTTAAACTCCACCAAACTTGGCGCATCTACAACTGCAGCAGGCAGGGCATCCATACCTTTACCACTCTCTGGGTAAAGAACATACCTCTGACATTCGTCCTATAGCTACCACCCCTTAATTTAAAGCTATGTCCCCTCGTGCTTGCTTTCTCCATCCTAGGAAAAAGGCTATCACTGTCCACCCTATCTAAACCTCTAATCATCTTATATGTTTCAATAAGGTCTCCTCTTAGCCGCCTTCTTTCTAACGAAAACAACCTCAAATCCCTCAGCCTCTCTTCATAAGACCTGCCCTCCACACCAGGCAACATCCTGGTAAACCTCCTCTGTACCCTCTCCAATGCCTCCACATCTTTCTTATAATGCGGGGACCAGCACTGTACACAATACTCCAAGTGCGGCTGCACTAGAGTTTTGTACAGTTGCAACATGACGTTGCGGCTCCGAAATTCAATCCCCCTACAATAAAAGCTAAGACTCCGTATGCCTTCTTAACAACCTTATCGACTTGATTGCCAACTTTCAGGGATCTATGCACATATACACCAAGATCCCTCTGTTCATCAACAATATTAAGAGTCCTACCATTAGCCCTATACTCTACACATTTGTTATTCCTGCCAAAGTGAATTACCTCACACTTTTCCACATTAAACTCCATTTGCCACCTCTCGGCCAGCTCTGCAACTTGTCCAAGTCTCTCTGCAAACTATAACACCCCTCTTCACTATCTACCACTCCTCCGACTTTGGTGTCATCCGCAAATTTACTCATCCATCCTTCAATACCCTCATCCAGATCATTTATAAAAATTACAAACAGCAGGGGCCCCAAAACAGATCCCTGTGGTTACACCACTAGTAACCAAACTCCAAGATGAATAATTTCCATCAACCACCACCCTCCCAATTGTGGGATTGGTGGGGGTGGAAGGGGGGCAGAGGGTCGCGATCGATCTAGGCAGCAGGAGGGTGGGGGTGGGGTAAAGGGGAAAGTTATATTATAGGGGTGGGAAGGACGTCTGTGAGGAGCATTGCTCTCGTGCCACTTTATCAGCTTTTTGTGACAGGAGTGTGATTTTAAATTTTTTTCTAACGGCGCACACACAGTTCAAAGCTCCGATTAGCACGCTAAGCCCCACCCACAGTACAAGTCACACTCGCAATGCTTTTTTTCAGGCAAAGTGCATAGCGGGGGACCTGAAAGCAGATTTCCAAATTGGATCTAAATTGCGCCCAGATTGAGCACTTAGAATGAAAATGGTAAAATCAGGCCCAATGTATTCTCTTTCCAGGGACACCCAGTGGTGAACACAGCTGCAAAAAAATGTAGACAGTTGGGATGGACACACTCCCCCCCACTCCCACTCTCCTGTTTGCTACCTGGATCTATTAATAACCAACCGGGTTATGCCTAGGAGCGGGCCCATCAGGGCATCCTCCTCCTCCTCCACCACCAGCACCGCCTGTAACTCCACCACCATCTCCCGCAAAGCGAGAGTCCGGAGATAGGAGGGTGGGACTGAGATTCGACCAAACAGAAAGTGACAGACCTTGCAGAAAACTATAAACGGATGCAGCCTGGGACAACATACACGTAACGAGGTTCACAGAATCCATAAGGCACGTCCTCGGGGGGAGTACGTGGCCACAACTGACACCTGTATTCAGCAATGATGTGACAGATCTAAGAGCAGCTTTTAACCAACATGAACTATAAACCCAAATAGCACAGGGTGAGCTGGACGTCATGGTGGGAATGTCCAGCACACAGAACTGATCGTACTCCACACTCTAAACCCACACATAGGGGGATGAGAATTTAGCAGGTTGCCTCCCTCAGGAAAGTGGATTGTGGGGTTGGGGGGGGAGGATGGGCAAATCGTTGGACAAGTTGCCCCAAGAAGCGCTGGCTTCACGAGACCTGGAAGCTACAGAATGTGCTGATGTGCAGGGCACAGAGAGAGAGGGTGAGAAGAAAAGCCTTTGGCACACGCTGCAGGGTAGGAGGCCCAGATAGTGACATACCTTCAGCAACTGCCCTCTGACAGTGCCCAGAAACACCACGGTATGGTTATTTACACTCGACACTGCCACCGAGCTCAGGCCCTTCTCAATGAGGATTGGCTTTGCTTTCAGTGGGTTCTTGATGGAGAGAGGATGTTGTAGGTGGGCTGCTCCACAGTCCAACTGTTCATTCTGCAGCTGCAAAAAGAAATTAAAAGGCAATTAATTCATACACTCTCTGACAGCCATCAACGCCCCCCTTCAACTGCAAGCCCCTGCTCCCTGGGCCTAGATTCCTCCCTTCTCTCCCCAGGGCCCAGACACACCCCCTGTCCTCCCCAGGGCCCAGGCCAACTCCCTTCCTGAGCCCCAGGACCCAGTCCACCTCCTCCCCTGCACCAGGGCCCAAAACCTCTCCCATAGTCCAAACACCCAATGCCAGAACATATACCCTCACCCGAGAGCCCACACCCACCAGGGGCCACACCATTGTATTCCACAATCAAAGGTTGCCTTCACATTTGAAATCTTTCTTCCATAGCCGAGAGCTTCAAGCTGAATAAATTTTCTGCAGGATGGTCGCAGATGTCAATGTGTTTGTTTATTCCATAGTCATCCCAAGAGTACAACCCATGGAAAATTCATCCTCCGACACATCATTAAGGATTGCACACATCCCGGACATTCTCTCTTCTTCCTTCTACCGTTGGGAAAAAATACAAAGTTTGAGGTCAAGTACCAACCAACCCAAGAAGAGCTCCTTCCCTGCTGCTGTCAGATTTTTGAATGGACTTACCTTGCATTAAGTTGATCTTTCTCTACACCCTATCTCTGACTGTAACACTACATTCTGCATTCTCTCAAATCCTTCTCTAGGAACAGTATGCTTTGTCTGTATAGCGTGCAAGAAACAATACTTTTCATTGTATACCAATACATGTGACAATAATAAATCAAATCAAATCAAAATCTCTTCAGTGAGCCAGGAGATGAGACAATACCTCAGCAGTGCTGCTCTCAAACATCACCTGAAAAGACCTAGGAGCAGCTGGGAAAGCTTCCTCATCCAACTTTCCCCCCCTTTCATAGGATCATAGAATGGATACAACACAGGGGAACATTCAGCCCATCATGTTCATGCTGAAGCATTTCAGCTAGTCCTATTCTGCTGTTTTTCTTGATCAACCTGAATCGTCCTCCATTCAGTTAATGATCCAATTCCCTTCTGTCTCCACCATACTCACAGGCAGTATATTCCAGATCCTAACCCCTCGCTGTGTGAATCTGTCTCCACCACACTCTCAGACAGTACATTCCAGATCCTAACCCCTCGCTGTGTGAATCTGTCTCCACCACACTCTCAGACAGTACATTCCAGATCCTAACCACTCGCTGTGTGAATCTGTCTCCACCACACTCTCAGACAGTACATTCCAGATCCTAACCACTCGCTGTGTGAATCTGTCTCCACCACACTCTCAGACAGTACATTCCAGATCCTAACCACTCGCTGTGTGAATCTGTCTCCACCACACTCTCAGACAGTACATTCCAGATCCTAACCACTCACTGTGTGAATCTGTCTCCACCACACTCTCAGACAGTACATTCCAGATCCTAACCACTCGCTGTGTGAATCTGTCTCCACCACACTCTCAGACAGTACATTCCAGATCCTAACCACTCGCTATGTGAATCTATAAAATTCACACTCTCAGACATAAAACCTAATCACTGACAGTGTGGAGATGTTTCTTTTTGTGTCTCCATTGATGCTTTCCCCAATCATTTTCAACCTGTGCCCTCTGGTTTACACATTGGTGATCATTTTCCATCATTCTACAGACACTGGAATAGTTCCAATGGATTGGAGGATTGCTAATGTAATCCGCTTTTTAAAAAAGGAAGGAGAGTGAAAACCTGACATAGTTAGCTTGACATTGTTGGTTGGGAAAATGCTGGAGTCAATTATTAAGGATGCAATAACCAAGCATTTGAAAAGCAGTGACAGGATTGGTCTAAATCAGCATGAATTCACTAAAAGGAAATTATGCTTGACAACTCTTCTGGAATTTTTTGAGGATGTGACCAGTTGTTGTTGTTAGTGTGGGCTCGATGGGCTAAATTGCCTCCTTCAGCACTGTAGAGATTCTATGGGAATGGATATAGTGGACGAGGGTGAACCAGGGGATGTTGTGTATCTGAACTTTCGAAAAACTTTTGACAAGATCTTACACAAGAAATAGTGAGCAAAATTAAACTTCATGGTATTGGGGGTAATGTAGTGACATGGACAGAGAATTAGTTAGCAGACAGGAAGCAGAGAACAAGAATAAACGGGTCCTTTTTAGAGTGGCAGGCAGTGATTAGTGGAGTACCACTAGGTTCAGTGCTAGGACCCCAACTATTTACAATGTTCATTAATAATTTGGACAAAAGAATTGAATGAAATATTACTAAATTTGCACTAAGATGGGTTGCAGTGTGTGCTTTTAGGAGGATGCTCAGAGGCCACAGGGTGATTTCGACAGGCTGGCTGAGTGAGCAAATACTTGGCAAATGCAATATAATGTGAGTACATGTGAGGTTATCCACTTTGATGGCAAAAACAGGAAGGAAGATTATTATCGGAATGTTGGCAGTTTAGGAAAAATGGAAGTGCAACGTGCTTGGGTGTCGTGGAACAGTTGCCAAAGGTTAATACAGCAGATGTGAGGAAAGCTAATGCTGGCCTTCATAGCAAGAGGATTTGAGTATATGAGTAAGGATATCTTGCTGCAGTTATAGAAGGCCTTGGTGAGGCTACATCTTGAGTATTGTGTGTACATTTAGCCTCTTAGTCTGAGGAAAGACATTCTTGCTATTGAGGGAGTCCAGTGAAGTTCACCAGACTGATTCCAGGACTCCAGAAAGACTGGATCAACTGGGGTTATACTCACTGGAATTCAGAAAAATGAAAGGACATTTCAAAGAAACATACAAAATCCTGATTGGACTGGACAGGCTAGATATGGAGGAATCTTCCCGATGTTTGGGAAGTGCAGAACTAAGGATCACAGTCTAAGAATAATGGGTGAGGTATTCAGGACTGAGATGAGGAGCACTTCCTCACTCAGAGAGTGTGAACCTGTGGAATTCTCTACCACAGAGAGCTGTTGGAGCCAGTTCTTTAGATAAGTTCAAGAGGGAACTGGACGAGGCTCTTGTGATTAAAGGAATCCTTCCACCAGTGGGAACCATTTCTCTATAATATCGACTCTGTCCAGACCCCTTGTTACTTCGAGCATCTCTCTTCTCAACCTTCTCCTCTCCAAGAACAGGAATGATGTGGAGATGCCAGCGTGGACTGGGTGGCTACTCTGAAAGCTCGTGATTCCAAATAAACCAGTTGGATGTTAACCTGGTATTGTGAGATCTCTTACTAACTCCAAGAACAGTCCCAATACCCCTAGTCCTGACGTTTCTCATTCCTGGAACCATTCTCATGAATCTTTTCTGCATTCTCTTTAAAACTTTGACATCCTTCCTAAACTGTAGCACCCAGAACCAAAGGCCAAAGCAGTATTTTTACATAAATTTCTTTTGTTTGTACTCATACCCCTATTGATAAAACCCAGGGATACTATTTGCTTTATTAACCACATTCTAAACCTACCCTGCCATCTTCAATGATTAATACATATTTGCTGCCAGGTCCCTCTGCTGCTGTACTCCTTTATATTATCCTTCCATGTTCTTTTGACCAACACTAATCATTTCACACTTGTTGCATTGAATTTAATCTGCCATATGTCCACCCATCCCACCAGCCTTCTCTTGAAGTTGATCACTATCTTCCTCACTGTTCAAAATATTTGTGAGTCATCAAAAGTCTAGGGCATTAATATGGATCAGGAAGAACAAAATTCACTAGGGAATTCACTACAAACCTTCTTCTAAATCGTAAAACAACAACACAACTCTTTGTTCTCTATCAATGAACCAACTTTGTATCAAACCTGCTATCATCCCATTTATACCATGGTTTCTAACATCGCTCACAAGCATGTTATATGGCTCTTTTTCAATACTCTTTGGAACGCCATGTACACCACATCAAACACATTACCTTTATCAACCCTCTCTGTTATCATACCATTAAACTCAATCAAGTTAGTTAAACACAGTTTGCCTTCAACAAGTTGTTGACTTCCCTTAATTAATCCATTCTCATGATTAAGTGACTATAATGATTAAGTGCCAGTCATAGATAGCAGTGGGAAGTTGTGCGTGGAGCCTGAAGAGATTGGCGAGGCACTGAATAAATATTTCTCTTCGGTATTCATGCAGAGTGCTGGAAATGTAGCTGTGGAGAGCACTGAGGTACAGGGTTGCAAATTGGGGAGTATTGTAGTAGATAGGGAGGATGTGTTAGAAATTCTCGAGGGTTTGAAGTTGGATAAGTCCCCTGGGCCGGACGGGATTTACCCTAGGATTCTCTGGGAGGCAAGAGAGGAGATTGCAGAGCCTCTGGCTCTGATCTTCAGGTCCTCGTTGGTTACGGGTGTGGTTCCGGAGGACTGGAGGATGGCGAATGTGGTCCCATTGTTTAAGAAGGGGAAGAGAGACCTTCCTGGGAATTATAGGCCAGTGAGTCTTACTTCTGTGGTGGGCAAGGTATTGGAGAGAATTATTAGGGATAGGATTTATAGTTATTTAGAGAGAAATGAATTGATTGGGGATAGTCAGCATGGTTTCGTGAAGGGTAGGTCATGCCTTACTAACCTCATTGAGTTTTTTGAGAAAGTGACCAGAGAGGTGGATGGGGGTAAGGCGGTTGATGTAGTATATATGGACTTTAGTAAGGCTTTTGATAAGGTGGCCCATGGAAGACTTCTACAGAAAATGCAGATGTGTGGAATAGAGGGTGATTTAGCTAATTGGATTAGAAATTGGCTGGCAGATAGAAGACAGAGGGTGGTGGTTGATGGGAGATATTCATCGTGGAGTTCGGTGACGAGTGGTGTGCCTCAGGGGTCTGTTTTGGGGCCCCTGCTGTTTGTAATTTTTATAAATGATCTGGATGAGGGTATTGAGGGATGGATCAGTAAATTTGCAGATGATACTAAAGTTGGTGGTGTGGTAGATAGTGAAGAGGGGTGTTTTAGTTTACAGAGTGACTTGGACAAGTTGCAGAGCTGGGCCGAGAGGTGGCAAATGGAGTTTAATGTGGAAAAGTGTGAGGTAATGCACTTTGGCAGGAACAATAAATGTGTAGAGTATAGGGCTAATGGTAGGGCTCTTAATAGTGTTGAGGAACAGAAGGATCTTGGTGTATGTGTCAATAGATCCCTGAAAGTAGGCAGTCAAGTGGATAAAGTTGTTAAGAAGGCATATGGAGTCTTAGCTTTTATTGGTAGGGGGATTGAATTTAGGAGCCGCAGCATCATGTTGCAGCTGTACAAAACTCTAGTGCGGCCGCACTTGGAGTATTGTGTGCAGTTCTGGTCGCCACATTATAAGAAAGATGTGGAGGCATTGGAGAGGGTACAGAGGAGGTTTACTAGGATGTTGCCTGGTATGGAGGGCAGGTCCTATGAAGAGAGGTTGAAGGATTTGAGGTTGTTTTCGTTAGAAAGGAGGCGGCTAAGGGGGGATCTTATTGAAACATATAAGATAATTAGAGGTTTGGATAGGGTGGACAGTGATAGCCTTTTTCCTAGGATGGAGAAAGCTAGCACGAGGGGACACAACTTTAAATTAAGGGGTATGAGTTATAGGACGGATATCAGAGGTAGGTTCTTTACTCAAAGAGTGATTAGGGAGTGGAATGCCCTGCCTGCAGCTGTTGTAGATGCGCCAAGTTTGGTGGCGTTTAAGAGGTTAGTTGATAAGTATATGGATGAGAAGGGAATGGTTTAGTTAGGAGGGGCATTGCTTTTTATTTTGGTCGGCACAACATCGAAGGCCGAAGGGCCTGTTCTGTGCTGTATTGTTCTATGTTCTATGTTCTATAAATTCTGTCCCAGATTGTCATTTCTGAAAGTTTTCCCACCACAGAGGTTAACCTAATTGGCCCGGAGTTGCTGAGTTTATCCTTAAATCCTTTTTGAACAAGGGTTAATATTTTCAATTCTCCAGGCCTGTGTGTCAAGAGGATTGGAAGATTACAATCTCAACTCCTATTTCTCTCAGTATCCTTGAATGTAATCCATCCAGATCTGGTGACTTATCAATGTAAAATATGGCCAGCCTTTCTAATGCTTTTAATTCATAGTAAAGACTGATGCATTCACCATGTCCTCTGTCTCCAAACGTAAATTCCATTTGCTCCCTAAGCAGTCCCACTCCTCCTTTTACCACCCTTATACTTTTATTTGCCTATATTTGGATTTCCTTTTGTTAGTTACAAGTCGCTTCTCACATTTTTTTTTTTACCTCTCTCATTTTTTCCTTCACTTCTCCGAATTTCCCTTATTCCTTGTTCTCACTTTGCAGCACCCACAGTCTTTTCCTGCACCTTCATAGAACATAGAACAATACAGCACAGAACAGGCCCTTCGGCCTTCGATGTTGTGCCGACCAAAATAAAAAGCAATGTTTTTTTTTTTTGTTTTTGTGGTTTGGTTTGTTTGTTTTTTGTTTTTTGTTTTTTGGGTGTGTGTTGTGTGTTTTTTTTTTTTTTTTTTTTTTAGAAGTAAGATCACTGGCTATATTCCCGGAAGGCTCTCTCCCTTCTTAAACAATGGACCACATTGCATCCTCGTCCTCCGGAACCACACCCGTACAACGAGGACCTGAAGATCAGAGCCGAGGCTCTGCAATCTCTCTCTTGCCTCCCAGAGAATCCTAGGGTAAATCCCGTCGGCCCAGGGGACTTATCCAACTTCAAACCCTCGAGAATTTCTAACACATCCTCCCTATCTACTACAATACTCCCCAATTTGCCCCTGTACCTCAGTGCTCTCCACAGCTACATTTCAGCACTCTGCGTGAATACCGAAGAGAAATATTTATTCAGTGCCTCCCAATCTCTTCAGGCTCCACGCACAACTTCCCACTGTTCTATGACTGGCCTAATCTTGCCCTAACCAATCTTCTATTCTTAACATATCGAAAGAAAGCTTTAGGATTCTCCTTAATCCTATCAGCCAACATCTTCTCGTGTCCCCTTCTTATTCCTTTGTCATATAGGAAGTTCTGGATTTGTTTGTCCCCCGCAATGGGAATATGCCTTGACTGAACTCAAGCTCTCTCCTTCCCAGAAAGAATCCATTATTCTACTTTCCTTCCTTATCTCCACTTCCAAATAATTTTCTTCCATCTTGATCAGCTTAATGAAAATTCTGGCAACTCTTGCCATTATCTCTGACCCTCCTTTCAGTTTCTATTCCTTTCTCAATGTTGACCAGGCTGGGACTGAGGATCACAAACTCTCCACTAGATAACAGATCGTTATCTGTCCAAGAGACAAGAGACCGCTGACTCTCCAAGAGACAACAGATCGCTGACTCTCCAAGAGACAACAGATCGCTGACTCTCCAAGAGACAACAGATCGCTGACTCTCCAAGAGACAAGAGACCATTGACTCTCCAAAAGACAACAGATCGCTGACTCTCCAAGAGACAACAGACCGCTGACTCTCCAAGAGACAACAGACCGCTGACTCTCCAAGAGACAACAGACCGCTGACTCTCCAAGAGACAACAGACCGCTGACTCTCCAAGAGACAACAGATCGCTGACTCTCCAAGAGACAACAGATCGCTGACTCTCCAAGAGACAACAGACCACTGACTCTCCAAGAGACAACAGACCACTGACTCTCCAAGAGACAACAGACCGCTGACTCTCCAAGAGACAACAGACCGCTGACTCTCCAAGAGACAACAGACCGCTGACTCTCCAAGAGACCACTCATATTCCTATAGATTACAGAGCTCACATAGAACCTTTTACTTCACTAAGATTTGTCATCACTACAATCCTTGGGATGGACTTTCAGAAACACATAGGAACACACTCAGACTTGTGTGGCGATGCTGTTCATGCTGTGGTGAATTCTGGTTAACCACCATCTCTTTGAGCCTTTCTGTTTTAGACCTCATTTCCCACAGCTTTTCCTGATTGTATTTTTGCTTCTGTGAGGAGGCTGTCTGACTGGAGATTGGTGGACACTGTGTGATCACGATACATAGGCTAATAGATGGCCGAGGCAGAGAGGCCCCATGGTCTGATCCAAATCTCCCTGACTTCCAGACATTCAGTTGTATTAGTCCATTGTCACTCCATTTTAGACACAGGGATAAATACCGACACACACCCCCTGGTTAGCACAGTGTGGCAATAAAGTAGAAGATCACAATACAATGGATGCCAGAATCATAAATATGAACAGAAAAGGTTAGAAAATCTCAGCAGGTCTGATAGCATCTGTGAAGCTGATGTTGAGTCTGGAGGATCCTTTGTCAGAAACATAAACAAGAAAAGCTGCAAATATTCAGACAGCACCTGAAAGAAATGTTGAGGTGGCTGGATGATAGGAAGGGAGAAGTGACTCAGTGATATCACCATAGTCTGAGCTGATCGGGTCCTCTGCGGGATGGTGAGGGAATGACTGAACATGTAAAACCTATTGGAGCTCATCCTCACCAACCTGCCTGCCACAGATACATCTATCCATGACAATATCGGTAGGCATGAACACCCCACAGTCCTCATGGAGAAAGTCCAGTCTCATATTGAGGATACCCTCTATTATGTTGGGTGGCAGTAACATCGTGCTAAACGGGACAGCGTTTAAACAGATCTAACAACTTGACTGAGGGGGGACATGAGTTGCTACGGGCCAATAGCAGCAGCAGAATTGTACTCGACTAGAAACTATAAGCTCGTGATGGTTGTGATAGTTGGTGATTAATCATCCCAGGACATTGTTGAGGAGTACTTCAAGGTAGTCTCTTCAGCCCAAGGAGTACTATTCAGCCCAAGCATCTTCAGCTACTTCACCAATGATTGTCTCTTTCTCATTAGATCTGATGTAGAGATGTTCACTGATTACTGCACAATGTACAACACAATTCACAACTCCTCACATACTGAAGTATCCACGTGTAAATGTAACAAGACCTGGGCAATATCCTGACTTGGGCAGATACTGGTAACTGAGGGGAGAGTGCCAGAGGAGGACACTGGGGAGGAGAGGTCTAGAGGAAGACACTGGGTAGGAGACTGCCAGAAGAAGACACTGGGGACAAAGTGCCAGAGGAGGACACTGGGGAGGAGATAGCTAGAGGAGGACACTGGGTAAGAGAGTGCCAGAAGAGGACACTGGGGAGGAGAATGCCAGAGGAGTACACCTAGGGGATAGAGTTGGAGGGTGGGGAGTGAGTGCCAGAAGAGAACACACTGGGGAGGGTGCCAGAGGAGTACACCTAGAGGATAGAGTTGGAGGGTGGGGAGTGAGTGCCAGAAGAGAACACACTGGGGAGGGTGCCAGAGGAGTACACCTAGGGGATAGAGTTGGAGGGTGGGGAGTGAGTGCCAGAAGAGAACACACTGGGGAGAGTGCCAGAGGAGGACACTGGGGGGAAGAATGCCATTTGAAGATTCTGGGTCTGTACTCGATGGAGTTTAGAAGATTGAGAGGGGGATATTATTGCAACTTACAGAAATACCTGGACAGTTTGGAGGTGGAGAAGATGTTTCCATTAGCCCAGAGCAAGCAGATCTTGGAGTGTTTGGATAGTGAGGCAACATAAGTAGAGCTCAAGAATAGGAAGATGCATTCACAATATTGGAGGTTTATTACATGCTTTCCAACAATCAGCAGGAGATAGAAGAGCAGGTATGCAGACAAATTTTGAAAAGATGCAAAAACAATGGGGTTGTTGTGGTGGGAGATTTAACTGTCCTTATATTAGCAGGAACTGACTTACTGCTCGGGGCTTGGATGGGGCAGAATTTGTAAGCAGCGTCCAGGAGATCTCTTGAAACAATATGTAAATAGCCCAACTCAGGAAGGAGCCATATCAGACCCTGGTATTGGGGAATGAGCCCGGTCAGGTGATCAAAATTTCAGTAGGAGGGCATTTCAGGAACAGTGATCATCGTTCCAAAAGTTTTAAGGTGCTAGTGGATAAGGACAAGTATGGCCCTCAGGCGAAGATGTTAAATTGGGGGAAGTCTAACTGCGACAACATTAGGCAGGATCTGGAGAGTTTAGATTAGGGAGGCTGTTTGAGGGTACTTATTGATTAGTCATAAGTAATCGTACATTAATATTGCAATGAAGCTACTGTGAAAATAAATCAACATCCGACATGTGGGAATCTTTCAAATGTCAATTGATTTGATTCAAACTAAGCTTTCTATGGAAGGGGGATATGTAATCTAATGTATAATGCATTGACATGGGAAAAAAATCTGTACAGAGATATTGCCCCCTATACTGGTGAGGCTAAGAGCTATCACAAACTGGAGTAACCCTCAGGAGTTAATGACCAGAATGCAACTGCCCGAATCCATAATTACCGGGGGGACAGATGTAGGCCCTCTACCAGATAGAATTAGAAGATATGTTTTAGAGTTAAGTGCCCAACAGAAGAGTATGTGGAAGACAATAAGGGAAAACTAATTGACCAGTGATGGGCAAATTGAACTAGAACAGACCCCTGAAGTGCAGCAAAGTTATGGTTAAAACGTTGCCTGGAAAATCTGGGTTTGCCCCCAAATGGAGGTTATTATTAGTGGCAATATCTGTGCCTGCATAGATATACAAGGCAGAGGTGTCTGGAAACACTGGACTCAATTGAAAGTGTATGCCAGTCCAATTGAAAATATGTAATTTGCTCAATTCACAGAGATGGCTGACCTCCAAGCAAGCTGATCGGGATCATGGGACATTGCACGCAAATGATCGGGATTGTGGGAAGTTGCACGTGAGCACGGGCGATCGGGATCACAGGAAACTGAGTGCAGACTTTTGGACTATTGTATAAATAATATAATGATTTTCCGATTGCTTCTCACAACTTCAGCCCTGCCAGCATCAGAGGGAGAGTGTGGGTAGGATGAACAGTCCACTGAAATTAGACCTCTTCATACAAACATATTTGTACATATGTCCTACTTATATGCAGTACAGCCAAATTTGAGCAAGTGCTGGGTCTGTTCACATATTCCCACGCACTGAGGCAAAGGAGGGAGTCCTTTGTTCCTGATCCCTTTAATGATCCTGGAAATGATAGAATGGATGTTGAGCCAGAATGGAACTCAGGACGGGATAGTTAAATCCTCACTAGGAACCACAATACAAGGTTCTTTCACTGTCAGTGGCAGGGATGCTGTTCTGGGGTTGGAAGGTGGAGGATGCACCCTATCAGCCTTTAAAAACTATTACCAGCCAAGCTATAATAGATCAGACCACCCATCCCACTTCGTTGTAAAAAAATCAACAGAGAGGTTCTATCTGCCTTTATAGAAACGGTTCCATACCTGTTGATCACAGCTATTGTCTTCAGCAATTAATGTTACCAGTAGCGCCTGGACTCGGGTACAACAGGTCACAATCCACTGCTCCACAGCCAGTGTCTCCGTTAGTTTCTACTCTGCCTTGGTGAGCAGCTTGACTGCCTATAACGGCATCTATTTTATCTGTGGAAACGATGCCTATCCTTGGCTTCCATGGGACTGGTCGGGGTCATGTTACTTAGCATGTGTGGTACCCTATATTCACCATTATGCCAACTTACAAAACCACCCTGAAATACACTTGCTCAAGATCAAACGAGCCAGAACAATTCCTCATGCTAACATACCCATTCTACAGGCCAGCAAAAGCAGTGCAGGAACTTATACTTATGGCCTCGACTTTAGAAAGAATTGCAAATGAGACTAAAGAAGGGTTTGAGAAAGTAAGCACAGCCAACTTTGAGATATCAGCAGAGGTTGTAGCTCTCCGGACCGTTGCCTTATAGAATCGATTAGCCCTTGATTATGTGTTAACCTCCCAAGGAGGAACATATGCTATAGTTAGCTCCGAATGTTAGAACATAGAACATAGAACAATACAGCACAGAACAGGCCCTTCGGCCTTCGATGTTGTGCCGACCAAAATAAAAAGCAATGCCCCTCCAAACTAAACCATTCCCTTCTCTTCCATATACTTATCAATTAACCTCTTAAACGCCACCAAACTTGGCGCATCTACAACAGCTGCAGGCAGGGCATTCCACTCCCTAATCACTCTTTGAGTAAAGAACCTACCTCTGATATCCGTCCTATAACTCATACCCCTTAATTTAAAGCTGTGTCCCCTCGTGCTAGCTTTCTCCATCCTAGGAAAAAGGCTATCACTGTCCACCCTATCTAAACCTCTAATCATCTTATATGCTTCAATAAGATCCCCTCTTAGCCGCCTCCTTTCTAACGAAAACAACCTCAAATCCTTCAACCTCTCTTCATAGGACCTGCCCTCCATACCAGGCAACATCCTGGTAAACCTCCTCTGTACCCTCTCCAATGCCTCCACATCTTTCTTATAATGTGGGGACCAGAACTGCACACAATACTCCAAGTGCGGCCGCACTAGAGTTTTGTACAGTTGCAACATGATGCTGCGGCTCCTAAATTCAATCCCCCTACCAATAAAAGCTAAGACTCCATATGCCTTCTTAACAACTTTATCCACTTGACTGCCTACTTTCAGGGATCTAATGACACATACACCAAGATCCTTCTGTTCCTCAACACTATTAAGAGCCCTACCATTAGCCCTATACTCTACACATTTATTGTTCCTGCCAAAGTGCATTACCTCACACTTTTCCACATTAAACTCCATTTGCCACCTCTCGGCCCAGCTCTGCAACTTGTCCAAGTCACTCTGTAAACTATAACACCCCTCTTCACTATCTACCACTCCACCGACTTTAGTGTCATCTGCAAATTTACTGATCCATCCCTCAATACCCTCATCCAGATCATTTATAAAAATTACAAACAGCAGGGGCCCCAAAACAGACCCCTGAGGCACACCACTTGTCACCGAACTCCACGATGAATATCTCCCATCAACCACCACCCTCTGTCTTCTATCTGCCAGCCAATTCCTAATCCAATTAGCTAAATCACCCTCTATTCCACACATCTGCATTTTCTGTAGAAGTCTTCCATGGGCCACCTTATCAAACGCCTTACTAAAGTCCATATATACTACATCAACCGCCTTACCCCCATCCACCTCTCTGGTCACTTTCTCAAAAAACTCAATGAGGTTAGTAAGGCATGACCTACCCTTCACGAAACCATGCTGACTATCCCCAATCAATTCATTTCTCTCTAAATAACTATAAATCCTATCCCTAATAATTCTCTCCAATACCTTGCCCACAACAGAAGTAAGACTCACTGGCCTATAATTCCCTGGAAGGTCTCTCTTCCCCTTCTTAACAATGGGACCACATTCGCTATCCTCCAGTCCTCCGGAACCACACCCGTAACCAACGAGGACCTGAAGATCAGAGCCAGAGGCTCTGCAATCTCCTCTCTTGCCTCCCAGAGAATCCTAGGGTAAATCCCGTCCGGCCCAGGGGACTTATCCAACTTCAAACCCTCGAGAATTTCTAACACATCCTCCCTATCTACTACAATACTTCCCAATTTGCAACCCTGTACCTCAGTGCTCTCCATAGCTACATTTCCAGCACTCTGCGTGAATACCGAAGAGAAATATTTATTCAGTGCCTCACCAATCTCTTCAGGCTCCACGCACAACTTCCCACTGCTGTCTATGACTGGCCCTAATCTTGCCCTAACCAATCTTCTATTCTTAACATATCGAAAGAAAGCTTTAGGATTCTCCTTAATCCTATCAGCCAACATCTTCTCGTGTCCCCTCTTAGCTCTCCTCAATTCACTTTTTACCTCCTTCCTGGCTAATCTATAGCTATCCATTGCACTATCTGAGCCTTCAAGCCTCATCCTGACATAAGCCTCCTTTTTCTTCTTAACCAGCAAATCAACTTTTTTCGTACACCAAGGCTCTCTTACTCGTCCATTTCCTCCCTGCCTGACAGGGACATACTTATCAAGGACTCACAGCAGCTGCTCCTTGAATAAGCTCCACATTCCAGATGTTCCCAGTCCCTGTAGTTTCCTAGTCCAATCTATGCACCCTAATTCTCTCCTGATGGCCTCATAATTACCCTCCCCCAGCTATAACTACTGCCCCCAGCTTCATGCCTATCCCTATCCATCACTAAGGTGAACGTAACCGAATTGTGGTCACTATCACCAAAATGTTCACTAACTTCCAAGCCTAACACCTGGTCTGGCTCATTGCCCAGCACCAAATCCAATGTAGCCTCACCTCTAGTTGGCCTATCTACATACTGAGTCAAAAAACCTTCCTGCACACTCTGTACGAAAACTGACCCCTCTAACGAGCTAGAGCTATAGCTATTCCAATCAATATTAGCAAAGTTAAAGTCCCCCATCACAATTACCCTACTACTTTCACTCCTAATCAGAATTGACTTCGCAATCCTTTCCTCAACCTCTCTAGAACTATTAGGAGGTCTGTAAAAGACTCCCAACAGGGTGACCTCTCCTCTCCTGTTTCTAATCTCAGCCCATACTACCTCAACAGACAAGTCCTCATCAAACTTCTTTTCTATCACCGTGATACAGTCTTTGACCAATAACGCCACTCCTCCCCCCCTTCTACCTCCTTCTCTACTCCGACTAAAGCATTTGTACCCCGGAACCTGCAACATCCATTCCTGTCCCTGCTCTACCCAAGTCTCTGAAATGGCCACAACATCGAAGTTCCAGGTACTGGTCCAAGCTGCAAGTTCCTCCCCCTTATTGCGAATACTCCTTGCATTAAAGTATACGCATCTCAAACCATGCCCCACCCCACCCATACGCCGCTGTGTTTTACAACTCTCTTCTATAACCCCCTTACTCTCATCCCTCTCAGCACCAGGATGTATATGTATTTCCGATGCCTCAGAGAATATAACTCGGTTGACAGATCATATCAGATAGTCAAGATGATATAAGATGAAGGACACCAATAGCATGACCATAACCCTCTGGACTGGCTGGGTCAGTGGTTTGGGTCGTGAGGTTTATACCTGATGCATGGAATAATTGTATTAATTGTAATTATTATCACTTGCTGCATTTGTGTAATATTATTGAACACCTGTTGTAAAACAGTAACAATCCACCTTATACCGAGTGCAAATGTACAAGCTGAGGGACTAGACCTCCTGACAAAGGAATTAAGCCCTTATGCCAGCAACAATTGGTTCTGAATTGGTCTTGGGGCTATATCTGAATGGCCCTGTGACCAAAAGGGGAGAGATGCAGTAGGGAATGGGTTAATGAACTTTGTAATATTTGATGGAGAATGAAAAAATGTCGAGTAGCCTACATGCAGCGAGTTTTCATATATTTCAGATAAATGTAACTTTGTTTTTGTGTGCTCAGACTGCGACTATCCTTGTTATTGTACACAAGTTTCAGGTGACCCAGACAGGGAGATAGCAACTGCGCTTTCTGTTTTACACAAGTTTATGATAAGCCCGCTCAGAAATGTAGCTGACCCAGCTTGTAGTTTAAGTTGTGTCTTTAATTTCATGGACTTTCGTCTAACATAGTGAAGTTTGCATGTCCTAAATATATTCATATATATTAGTCATATACTACTTACATGTCATGTACCAACATACTATACATACTATATGTTATACAACTTGTGAGCATAGATTATTGTAACGGCCCGTTAATTTTAACTTGACTTGTCAGCCTGTACATTAGCTATGGGCTAATGACACATGTCAACTGCGGCCTTGAGATAACCATGAAAAAATGCCGAGGCAGCCATGTTCCCATGATGGAGGACAACCCACAGCCTGGGAACCTGCTGAGAATGAGAAGATGCGTACGTGACTAGGGAGTGTAAACATATGCTTTTAACTTGTATTCGGAGAGACACCTGGGGAACTGCTGTTAGGTGACAGGTGTGTCTTCCAAAAGCTTTTGAATGAACTACTGTACTTTGACTCACAATTCGTCTCAGAGGTATCTTTACCTACAACAGAGAGAGTACAGCAAAGATTTACCAGGATGTTGCTAGATATGGAGGGCATTAGCTATGAGGAGAGGTTGGAGAAACTCGGTTTGAAGGAGGTTTGAGAGACGACCTGATAGAGGTTTACAAATTATGAATGGCATGGACTGAGTGGATAGTTAGAAGCCCTTTCCTAGGGTAGAAAAGTCAAATTCTAGAGGACATAGGTTTAAAGAGCATGGGGAAAAGTTTAGGGGAAATGAGCGAAGTAAGTTTCTTTTACATAGAGGGTGGTGAATGTCTGGAACACGCTGTCTGGGGAAGTGGTGGAAGCAGGTACAATAGAGGCATTTAAGAGGCATAAAGATGAATATATGAATAGAATGAGAATGGAAGCATACAGATTCTAAGTTTTAGTTTAGGCAGGCATTACAATTGGCTCAGGCTTGAAGGACTGAGGGGCCTGTTCCTGTGCTGTACTGTTCTTTGTTCTAGTAGGAGAGACTAAAATCCAAGGACGCAGCCTCAGGTGGACAATTCTTCTGCATTGAGATGAAGAGTTATTTCTTCTGCCAGAGGTTGGTGAATCTGTGGAATTCATTGCCACAGAAGGCTGTGGAGGCCAAGCCTTTGAGTGTATTTAAGACAGAGATAGATAGGTTCTTGATTGATAAGGGGATCAAAGGTTACAGAGAAAAGGCAGGAGAATGGGGTTGAGAATCTATCAGTCATGATTAAATGATGGAGCAGATTTAATGAGCTGAATGGTGTATTTCTGCTCCCATATTTTTATGTCCAACAAGTGCCGGGCAATGACCCTTTCCAAAACGAGAATCTAACCAACCATTGACATTCAATGGCATTACCACCTTGGGTGTTGCAGAAAAAATATATTTTGTCAACACTTTTTATCTTGCACTCATCAGGAAAATCAAAAGAATGCTAGTACCAGGGAAACAACAACATTTTACTGCATGAGTAGAGAAAGAATCAATTTCAAATTGCCAGTTGGGCTCACACTGTGGCACATTTGTGTGTACTGAAAGCTACATATACTAATATACAGGGCTCTTTGCAGAAAGAAAGAATATGTACACACATTGCGCTGTTTAAGCTAAACAAAATAAGTGACAGCCATTCACTGGTTCATTCTTCAGGGCAATACTTTGACCAACCAGTCAACTTGCCTGGTTTAAATGCTTGGCAGTTAACCATTTGTCACCATTAACTGGTGCATTGTCCATAGCAAAGACTCTACCAGGGTCCTTTTGCCAAACAATCTTTAATTTGATTTAATTTGATTTGATTTATTGTCACGTGTATTGGTACACAGTGAGAAGCAATGTCTCTTATGTGCTATACACACAAAGCATATTGTACACAGAGGAATAAAGGAGAGAGTGCAGAATGTAGTGTTACAGTCATAGCTAGGATGTAGGGAAAGATCAACTTAATGCGAGGTAGGTCCATTCAAAAGTCTGATGGTAGCAGGGAAGAACTGTTCTTGAGTCTTGATACGAGACCTCAGACTTCTGTATTTTTTTGCCCATCAAAGAAGGTGGAAGAGAGAATGTCTGGGGTGCTTGGGATCCTTAATTACGCTGGCTGCTTTGCTGAGGCAGCGGGAAGAGTAGACAGCATTAATAGGTAAGAGGCTGGTTTGAATGATGGACTGGGCATCATTCACAATCCTTTATAGTTTATAAAGGTCTTTATAGAGGTCTTGGACAGAGCAGGAGTATACCAAGCTGCAATACAATCAGAAAGAATGCTTTCTATGGTGCATCTAGAGAAGTTGGTGAGGGTCTCACCAGCTTTGCCAGATGCACCATAGTGATCTCCAGATGCACCATAGAAAGTATTCTTTCTGTTTGTATTGCAGCTTGGTATGACTCCTGCTCTGTCCAAGACCTCAATAAACTATAAAGGGTTGTGAATTTTCATAGTCTTCTGAGAAAGTAGACATTTGGTGGTACTCGTTAACCACAATGTTGGCATGGGGGGACCAGATTAGGTTGTTAGTGATCTGGATACCTAAAACCTTGAAGGTCTCAATCCCCTTTAATGTAGACAGGATCATGTACTCCTTTGTGTTTCCTGGAGTCTATGATTATTTCCTTTGTTTTGTTGACATTGAGGAAGAGATTATTGTTGTTGCACCAGATCATTAGATTCTCTATCTCATTCCTGTACTCTGTCTCATCATTGTTTGAGATCTGACCCACTATGGTTGTGTCATCAGCAAACTTGAACATTGCGTTGGAGGAGAATTTGCCCACACAGTGACAAAGAGTACAGTAAGGGGCTGAGAACACAGCAGTGTGGGGCACCGTTGACGAGGATGATTGAGTTTAGGAGTCGAGGGATTGAGTTTAGGAGTCGGGAGGTAATGCTGCAACTTTATAAGACCCTTGTCAGACCCCACTTGGAATACTGTGTGCAGTTCTGGTTGCCTCACTACAAGAAGGACGTGGAAGCTATTGAACATAAAACATAGAACACTACAGCACAAACAGGCCCTTCGGCCCACAAGTTGTGCCAAACACATCAAAACCTACCCAGCCATAGACCTGTCTATAACCCCCAATCCCATTGGATCCCATATACTCATCCAGAAGTCTTTTAAAAGACCCCAGCAAGTTAGCCTCGACCATCACCGACGGTAGCCGATTCCATTCACTCACCACCCTCTGAGTGAAAAACTTTCCCCTAGCATCCCCTCTGTACTTGCTTCCCTGCACCTTAAATCTGTGCCCTCTCGTCGCGACCATTTCAGCCCTGGGAAATAGTCTCTGAGAGTCCACCCTATCTATTCCTCTCAACATCTTGTAAACCTCTATCAGGTCGCCTCTCAACCTTCGTCTCTCCAGGGAGAATAGTCCCAGCTCCCTCAACCTGTCTTCATAAGGCATGCCTCCCAATCCAGGCAACATCCTTGTAAATCTCCTCTGCACCCTTTCAATAGCTTCCGTGTCCTTCCCATAGTGAGGCGACCAGAACTGCGCACAGTACTCCAAGTGTGGTCTGACAAGGGTCCTATAAACTGCAGCATTACCTCCTGACTTGAGAGAGTGCAAAGGAGATTTACAAGGATGTTGCCTGGATTGGGAGGCAGGCCTTATGAAGATAGGTTGAGGGAGAACATAGAACATAGAACAATACAGCACAAACAGGCCCTTCGGCCCACGAGTTGCGCCGATCACATCTACCAATCCACAGACCTATCTATAACCCCCTATCCTATTCTTTTCCATATACTCATCCAGAAGTCTTTTAAAAGACCCCAGTGAGTTTGCCTCAACAACCTCTGACGGCAGTCGGTTCCATTCACTCACCACCCTCTGAGTGAAAAACCTATCCCTGACATCTCCTTTGTATTTGCTTCCCTGCACCTTAAATCTGTGTCCTCTCATAGTGACCATTTCAGCTCGGGGAAATAGTCTCTGAGAATCCACCCTATCTATCCCTCTCACCATTTTATAAACCTCTATCAGGTCGCCTCTCAACCTACGTCGCTCGAGTGAGAAGAGTCCCAGAGGGGCATACACGCGATGGGTCGTGAGAGGACTGCTCTTGACCTTTTTCGAGAGTATCCTACTGCTTCACATCGTTAGTGTACGCTTGACCCGGACTATCTGATGGGCAACACGACAGCTCAGTGACTATAGCTGTGCTGTGCAGATACATGGATTTGGGCCTGTGTCTGTGGGAGTTTGCGCATTCTCCCTGTGCTTGCGTGGGTTTTCTCCAGGAGTTCCGGTTTCCTCCCACATCCTAAAGATGTGCTCTTAGGCTAATTGGCAAAACAAATTCTCCCTAAATTGTCTCAAATTTGGTTTTTAATTCATAGATCTATAAACATGGACAGGAATCGCGTGTAGAAGCGGGAACATCGAGGTGGCGGCGCAGGCTCGTTGGGCGGAAGGGCCTGTTTTGCATGGTGTTTTGTTCTTTGTTCCTTGTTCTTTGTCCCTCAACCTATCTTCATAAGGCCTGCCTCCCAATCCAGGCAGCATCCTTGTAAATCTCCTCTGAACCCTCTCAATAGCCTCTACATCCTTCCTATAATGAGGCGACAAGAACTGCGCACAATACTCCAACTGGGGTCTGACAAGAGTCTTATAGAGCTGCATCATTACCTCCTGATTCCTAAACTCTATTCCTCAATTAATGAAGGCCAGTACACCGTACGCCTTCTTGACCACTTCCTCCACCTGCGAGGCCAATTTAAGAGTCCTATGGACCCGGACCCGAGATCCTTCTGCTCTACAACACAGCTAAGACTCCTACCCCTTATATTGTACTCCTTCATCCCATTATTCCTGCCAAAATGGACCACTACACATTTATCTGCGTTGAAGTCCATCTGCCACTTCTCTGCCCAGTCTTGCATCCTGTCTATGTCCCGCTGTAACTTTTGGCATCCCTCCAGACCATCCACAACACCACCGATCTTTGTATCGTCGGCGAATTTGCTAACCCATCCCTCCACTTCCTCATCCAGGTCATTTATGAAAATGACAAACAGCAGGGGTCCCAGAACAGATCCCTGGGGCACTCTACTGGTTACCGACCTCCATGCAGAACAAGACCCATCCACAACCACTCTCTGCCTTCTGCCGGCAAGCCAGTTCTGGATCCACGAGGCCAAAGCCCCTTAGATCCCATGCCCTCTCACCTTCTCCAGAAGCCTTGCATGTGGGACCTTATCAAACGCCTTACTAAAGTCCATGTACACTACGTCCACCGCCCTTCCTTCGTCAATGTGTTCAGTCACATTTTTGAAGAACTCAACTAGGCTCGTAAGGCAGACCTGCCCTTGACAAAACCATGCTGACTATTTCTAATCAGTCCAAACTTCTCCAAATGTTCATATATCTTATCCCTCAGAAGCCTCTCCATCAGCTTACCAACCACTGAAGTCAGACTCACCGGTCGGTAATTTCCTGGACTATCCCTGTTCCCTTTCTTAAAGATAGGAACCACATCTGCAATCCTCTAATCCTCCGGAACCTCTCCCGTTTCCATGGACAACGCAAAGATCATCGCCAGGGGCTCTGCAATCACTTCCCTCACCTCCCACAATAACCTGGGGTACATCCCATCCGGTCCCAGCGACTTGTCTATCTTGATAGAATTTAACAGGTCTAACACATCCTCTTTCCTAACATCCACATACTCAATCTTTTCCGTATGCCTCAAACCTGCAGTACAACCTCCCAGTTCACTTTCCACCGTGAATACCGAGGCAAAGTACTCGTTAAGCACCTCTGCCATTTCTTCCGAATTCACACAGACTTTTCCCCCTTCACCTTTTATAGGCCCTATCCCTTCTCTTCTCATCCTTTTACTTTTCACATATTTGTAGAAGGCCTTGGGACTCTCCTTAATCTTACCTGCCAAGGCCTTCTCATGACCCCTTCTGGCTCTCCTAATTTCCTTTTTAAGTTCCCTTCTACACACTTTATACTCCTCTAGATCCCTAACATCCCCTAGCTCTCTGAACCTTTTATACACCTTTCTTTTCTTCCTGACTAGGTTCACCACTAGGAGCTAGGTCTTTTCTACCTGGAGAGACGAAGGTTGAGAGGCAACCTGATAGAGGTTTATGAAATGTTGAGAGATACAGATAGGTGGATTCTCAGAGGGTATTTCCCAGAGCTGACATGGTCGCTACAAGAGGCTTAAGGTGCTGGGGAACAGGTACAGAGGAGATGTCAGCGGTAAGTTTTTCACTCAGTGGTGAGTGAGTGAAATCGGCTGCCGTCGGTGATGGTAGAGGCAAACTCGCTGGGGTCTTTTAAGAGACTTCTGGATGAGTACATGGGATTTAATGGGATTGAGGGTTATCGATAGGCCTGGTAGGTAGAGATATAATCAGTGGAACTTGTGGGCCGAAGGGCCTGTCAATGCTGTAGTGTTCTATGTTTTATGTTCTATGATGGTGGAGGTGTTGTTACCTATCATTACTGATTGCAGCCTGTGGGTTAGGAAGTCTAGCATCCAGTTGCAGAGGAGGAGCCAAGCCCCAGACCACGGAGTTTGGAGATGAAATTTGTGGGAATAATGGTGTTGAAGGCTGAACTGTAGTCAATGAACAAGAGTCTGACATAGGTGTCTTTATTATGTAGATGTTCCAGGGTTGAGTGTAGGGCTAGGGAGTTGGTGTCTGCTGTGAGCCTGTGGTGGTAGGTGAACTGTAGTGGATCTAGGCAATCTGGGAGGCAAGAGTTGATTTGTACCAAGACTAACCTTTCGAAAAATTTCATAATGATGATGTCAGAACGACCAGACGATAGTTATTAAGACATGACACCTGGCTTTTCTTTCATATAGTGCAAAGCTGTATATATCATATGGTGATATATCTATAATTGTAACACTGTGATCATATAGTGTAAAGTTGTTGTTTCCCCTCGCATTGATAAACGCAAACTAAAAAGCTTTGACAAAATGTCTTTTCTTATCAATACTCAAGTTCTGCATTATTATTTCCATTGCTGAATTCCCCCACTATCAACATCCTGGGGATTACCATTGACCAGAAATTCAACTGGACTCACTACATAGACACTATGGCTACAAAAACAAATCAAATGCTAGGAATTCTGCAGTGAGTAACTCATCTCCTGATACTTCAATGCCTGTCCACCATCCACTGGACATAAGTCAGGAGCGTGATGGGAGTGTTTGGTTTAATGCATATGCAAGGTTTCTCTCAAATTAAATTTTCTCCCTTCTTGTGAACTTTTTAGTCTTTCTTTACTGGACCCTTAAAAAGTTCCCAGTCCTCTGGCCACTATTTCTTGCCTTTGGGTCAAAATCAAGGAACATCCTCCCTAACAGCACTGTGGATGTACCTTCATCATGTAGACTGCAGCAGTTCAAGCAGAAGTTGAAGAAAACAATTCACCATCACCTTCAGAAGATCAATTAGAGCTGGAAAATAAATGCTGGTCTAGCCAGTGACATCTACATCCTGTGAATGAATTAATTAAGAGCTGTGCTTACTGAAATTCATGGCACAGTGAAGTGGGAGAGGCTAAAACTGGAGAATTCACTGACCAGGGAAAAGGGAACAATGGACATTAAATTACACTTATTGAGATTGGACAGAAAGCTGGAAGTAAGTAGTTTCAATCAAGAAATGGCAACAACTGCAGGAAGGAAGCTTATTTCAGTGACTGAACTGGAAGGAGTTTTTATTCTTGAGCCAGGGGCTGGGGTGGGGGTTGTTTCTGGCCTGTGTGAGTGATGGATCTGTCGCTGTGATATCCTGCACTTTCATCCCTCACAAATCTCCATTAGATAGAGGAAGACAAGGTCAGGAGGAAACGTGCAGGAAACAGAAATCAGAACAAGAGGAGATGGCAATGCTCAGCCTAGTCAACAGGAACCATGACCTCAGTTTGCAGCTAGTAACCTGTTATATTCCACAGACAACCACACTAAATAACTGAACCCAAAAGATTCCTAGGATAATTGGGGGTGGGGGTGGGGTGGGGTAGAGGGTACATTGGTTAAGGGAAGTGAGGGGGGAAGAGATAGAATCATAGAATCCTTACAGTACAGAAGGAGACCATTCGGCCCATCAAGTCTGTACCTACCATAACCCCTCCCAGGCACTATTCCCATAACTCCGCACAATTACTCTATTAATCCCTCTGACACTGTGGCCAATTGACCATGGTAAGAAGTCTGACAATGTCAGGTTTAAGTCCAACCAGTCCAAAATTTAAACCTGGTGTTGTCAGACTTCTTACTGTGTTTACCCCAGTCCAACGCCGGCATCTCCACAATTGACCATGGCCAACCCACCGAACCTGCACATCTTTGGACTGTGGGAGGAAACTGGAGCACCTGGAGGAAACCCACGCAGGGATGGGGAGAATGTGCAAACTCCACAAAGACTGGGAAGAGGGGACAGGATGTAGTGTTGCTGGGATTGGCTATCCGTTATACACACAGTGCTTGATGTTTCTTTCCACAGGTCCACAGAACCAGCCCATGAATTATCTGATTGAGTCTTCGATCTTTAAGATTGGTGTTGGTCGAGATTCTGGCTGCCTCCAATTACTGCAGCTACTTGTCTCCAGGAGTAACACATTCAGAGGGGTTTGGCTCACTGATGGCAATGGTCAGAACTGGAGGGAAATCTTCTGAAACTATACGGAACTATGTGACTTATGACACAGAGGAAGCGAGTGTGGGGATCACGTCAAGTGAATTCTACTTCTTTCTAAAACATTCATACCCTTCCCTTGACCCTGAACCAGTCTTTTATATGGTTCATAAATGACTTGCGTCTGTACAATGTGCACCTATTTGTAAAACAAAGGATTCGCTAGAATCTATTAACCACTCAACCTGCACTACCACCTTCAATTATTTAAGCACATCTCCACCCAGGTTCCTCTATTCCAGCATTGCCATTAAAATCTCCTCTCCTTGTTCTTCTAACCAAACTACATCACTTCACCATTCTCTATATATATTAGATTTCATCTGCTCTTTCCACCAGCTTGTTTGAATCTTCTTGAAATCTATCACTATCCTCCTCACTCTTCATAATATTTCCAAGTACTGCATCTTGTTCAAATGTTGAAATTATGCCTTGTACACCCAGCTCTGGGTTTTAATATCACCAGGAAAAGCAATGCTTCCTCTAGATACCATCTCCCAGTTAGCAGTAAGAATATTTTCTGCAACCCATGTTTTCATCGGATCAAATTAAATAATTAAACTACTGGATATGAAAGTTTTATTTAATGTTTCAAAATACTACATGCCTCAAACTAAAGATGGCGAATGGTTAGCATAGCAGCCTCACAACGCCAGCGGTCCAGGTTCAATTCTGGCCCCGAATCACTGTCTGTGTGGAGTTTGCACATTCTCCCTGTGTCAGCGTGGGTTTACTCTGGATACTTTGGTTGTCTCCCACATTCCAAATTGGCCATGCTAAATTGACTCTTAGAGACCTAAGGTTGTGGATTAGGGGGATTAGCAGCATAAATGCATGGAGTTTCAGGAATAGGGTGAGGAGTGGGCTGGAGTAAGATGCTTTGTTGGATAGTCAATGCAGACTTGATGGGCTGAATGGCCTCCTTCTACATTGTAGGGATTCTATGACGATGCCTATTTTTCACTTAAGTCTAGTTTTATCACGTTTTGGGGCTTAACTGATTAATACATATGGAAACAACGTAATAGTGGATTTGTGACCATGGCAACAATTCTTTCACCCGCACACTGACCAAAGAGAAGAACCTCACTGGATGCACCTTTGCTCACACACTGTCTCCCAGGCCCGAACAGATGCAGCCACTTCAGGAAGCGGGGAAAATGTACAGACCTGTAGGTGAGAGTGAAACAATGCGGTCCCAAGGTCCTTCTCCCCACCTTACTCCTGGCAAATGTCCAATCTCTGGAAAACAAGCTTGACAAACTTAAAATCAGGCTCACTTTCCAAAACAACTGAGGAACTGCTATGTGCTCTATTTCATGGAGACATGACTCACTCCTGCTTCACCAGACAGTGCCCTACAACCAGAGGGTTTCTCCATCCATCGAATGGACTGCAGCCTTAGGCAAGATTAGGGGAGGTCGGTCTGTTTCCTAATCAACAACTCTTGGTGCCCAGATGTAGCAATATTGGCAAGTTTCTGCTCCTTGGATCTAGAGTACTTAATGCTGAAACGCTAGCCCTACTACCTGCCTGGAGTTCACCTCTGTTCTCCTGACAGCAGTTTACATCCCACCCCATGTGGACGTGAAGACCACGCTGGACGAAATATACACCACTATAAATAGCCTTGAGACAAAACATCCCAAGGTTCATCATGTGGCCAAGAACTCCAACCAAGCCAAGCTCAAGAGCATCCTATCAAGATAGTGCCAACACATCTCCCGTCCTATCAAACATCCTCGGCCACTGCTACACAAACATCAAACATGCCTAACGCTCTACTGCTCCTTCTCACTTTGCCAAATCAGACCACAAGATTGTGCTTCCACTCCCAGCTTCGAAGCTAAATCTGAAGTGGGAGTGTCTGATAAAGAAAGCTGTGCAATGTTGGTCCAAGGATTTGGATGGTCTCCTACGGGACTACTTCAAGTCAGTGGGCTGGTTAATATTTAAGAATTTAGCAACCAACCTGTACGAGTATACCACTACAGTAACTGACTTCATTCGTAAGTGCATAGAAGACTGTGCCAAAGAAGCAGAATCGTATGTTTCCCAACCGGATGAACAGGGAAATCCACTGCTTACTGAAAGTCCAGGTCTGAACCGTTCAAGGCAGGTTACCCTGATCTATATGAGAAATCCAGAAAGGATCTAAGGATAACCTCCAGATGCCAACAGAATACCAGACCAAGCTAGAATCCCAGGTTAGCCATACGGACCCCCACCAACTATGGCAATGTCTGCATGACATAACAAGCTACAAGATGAAGGCATGTAGGATTGCCAACAACGTTGCACCCCAGATGAACTCATTGCATTCTATGTCTTTCTGAGTAAGAGGTCAGCAAGAGGACATCTTTTACTCTGGAAGCCTCAGCCGAATCAGTGTCCAAGGTTACCAATGCAGAACTCAGATCAGCCTTCTTGAAATTCAACCCATAGAAAGAACTGACCCAGATGGAGTACTCAGGCGAGCACTTAGATTCTGTGTGGACCAGCTGGTGGGGGTGTTCGCAGACATCTTCAACCTTTCTTTACACTGATCTGAGGTCCTTATATCTGCTTCGAGATGATGACCATCATCCGTGTACCGAAGAAAAGCCAGGCAGTGTACTTTAATGACTATGGTCCATCATCATGAAACTGCTTTGAATGGTTAGTCATGGCACACATTAACTCTGGTCTCCCAGATTGCTGGGTTCCACTACAGTTCACCCATCGCCACAATAGGTTCATAGCAGACACCATCTCCCTGGTCCTACATTCAACTCTGGAACACCCAAATTAAAAAAAAACTTATATCAGACTCCTATTTATCAAGTACAGCTCAACCTTCAACATCATTATTCCTACAAAATTCACCTCCAAACTCTGTGGTCTGGATCTTGCTTGGCTCTTCCCTCTCCCTCTGATCCTAGACTTCCTAACTCACAATGCACAGTCAGTAAGGATAGGCAACAACACCTCCTCCAATGATTACCCTCAACACCGGCGCCCCATAAGGCTGTGTCCTTAGCCCTCACTATACTCATTTTAAAATTTTTATTACTGTCATAAGTAGGCTTACATTAACACTACAATGAAGCTAATGTGAAAATTCCCGAGTTGTCACACTCTGACACTTGTTCAGATACACTGAAGGAGAATTTAACATGACCAATGCACCTAACCAGCATGAATTTCAGACTGTGGGAGGAAACTGGAGCACCTGGAGGAAACCCACACAAATGGGGAGAATGTGCAAACTCCACACAGACAGCAACCTAAGCTGGAAATTGAACCTGGGTACCTGGTGCTGTGAGTCAACACTGCTAATCAAAGTGACTATGTGACCAAATTTCACTCTAATTCTATCGTCAAGTTTATGAAACTTCTAAATTGCCCCAACTAAACACTCCCAGAACAGGTGCAACAAGTGGGTAGTTACAGAACAAAACTCTCTCAACACTGTCCCCATAAAACACTTCCAGGACATGTATAGTAAGTGGATATATACA
Source organism: Sphyrna mokarran (assembly GCA_024679065.1). Classification (NCBI taxonomy): domain Eukaryota; kingdom Metazoa; phylum Chordata; class Chondrichthyes; order Carcharhiniformes; family Carcharhinidae; genus Sphyrna; species Sphyrna mokarran. The sequence continues at coordinate 75,728,184 of JAGIQG010000003.1, read as the reverse complement.
GAGGAAAGCTCCGTCTAAGTTATCCCCAAATACTCCCAGGACAGGTGCAACAAGGGGTTAAATGCGGAGTAAAGCTCCTGCTCCACTGTCTCCATCAAACACTCCCAGGGCAGATACACCATAGGGTTAGATCCAGAGTGAAGCTCCTCCTACACTGTTCCCACTAATCACTCCAGAACAGGTACAGAAAACAGACAAATATAGAATAAAGCTCCGTCCACACTGTCCCCATCAAATACTCTGAGGACAGCTGCAACATGGGGTTAAATAAAGAATAAAGCTTCCATTCCACTGTCCCCATCAGACACTCCCAGGATAGATATACCATAGAATTAGATCCAGAGTAAAGCTGTTCCTATCAAACTATCCCCATCAAACATTCTCAGGGTGGGTGCAACATATGGTTAGATATAGAGTAAAAGTCCTCTACACTGTCCCCAGCAAAAAAAAACCACAGGGCAGGTGCAGCATGTAGATAGAACATAGAACATAGAACAATACAGCACAAACAGGCCCTTTGGCCCACAAGTTGCGCCGATCACATCTACCAATCCACAGACCTATCTATAACCCCCTATCCTATTCCTTTCCATATACTCATCCAGAAGTCTCTTAAAAGACCCCAGTGAGTTTGCCTCAACAACCTCCGACGGCAGTTGGTTCCATTCACTCACCACCCTCTCAGTGAAAAACCTACCCCTGACCTACCCCTACCCCTTTGTATTTGCTTCCCTACACCTTAAATCTGTGTCCACTCGTAGTGACCATTTCAGCTCGGGGAAATAGTCTTTGAGAGTCCACCCTATCTATTCCTCTCAACATTTTATAAACCTCTATCAGGTCGCCTCTCAACCTACGTCTCTCCAGCGAGAAGAGTCCCAGCTCCCTCAACCTATCTTCATTAGGCCTGCCTCCCAATCCAGGCAGCATCCTTGTAAATCTCCTCTGAACCCTCTCAATAGCCTCTACATCCTCCCTATAATGAGGCGACCAGAACTGCGCACAATACTCCAACCGGGGTCTGACAAGAGTCTTATAGAGCTGCATCATTACCTCCTGACTCCTAAACTCTATTCCTCGATTAATGAAGGCCAGTACACCGTACGCCTTCTTGACCACTTCCTCCACCTGCGAGGCCGATTTAAGAGTCCTATGGACCCAGACCCCGAAATCCTTCTGCTCTAAAACACAGCTAAGACTCCTACCCCTTATATTGTACTCCTTCATCCCATTATTCCTGCCAAAATGGACCACTACACATTTATCTGCGTTGAAGTCCATCTGCCACTTCTCCGCCCAGTCTTGCATCCTGTCTATGTCCCGCTGTAACTTTTGGCATCCCTCCAGACCATCCACAACACCACCGATCTTTGTATCGTCGGCGAACTTGCTAACCCATCCCTCCACTTCCTCATCCAGGTCATTTATGAAAATGACAAACAGCAGGGGTCCCAGAACAGATCCTTGGGGCACTCCACTGGTTACCGACCTCCATGCAGAACAAGACCCATCCACAACCACTCTCTGCCTTCTGCCGGCAAGCCAGTTCTGGATCCACGAGGCCAAAGCCCCTTGGATCCCATGCCCTCTCATCTTCTCCAGAAGCCTTTCATGTGGGACCTTATCAAACGCCTTACTAAAGTCCATGTACACTACGTCCACCACCCTTCCTTCATCAATGTGTTCAGTCACATTTTCAAAGAACTCAACTAGGCTCGTAAGGCATGACCTGCCCTTGACAAAACCATGCTGACTATTTCTAATCAGTCCAAACTCCTCCAAATGTTCATATATCTTATCCCTCAGAAGCCTCTCCATCAGCTTACCAACCAATGAAGTCAAACTCACCGGTTGGTAATTTCCTGGACTATCCCTGTTCCCTTTCTTAAAGATAGGAACCACATCCTCAATCCTCTAGAACCTCTCCCGTTTCCGTGGACGACGCAAAGATCATCGCCAGGGGCTCTGCAACCACTTCCCTCACCTCCCACAATAACCTGGGGTACATCCCATCCTGTCCCGGCGACTTGTCTATCTTGATAGAATTTAACAGGTCTAACACATCCTCTTTCCTAACATCCACATACTCAATCTTTTCCATATGCCTCAAACCTGCAGTGCAATCTCCCAGTTCATTTTCCACCGTGAAAACCGAGGCAAAGTACTCGTTAAGCACCTCTGCCATTTTTTCCGGATTCACACAGACTTTTCCCCCTTCAGCTTTTTTAGGCCATATCCCTTCTCTTCTCATCCTTTTACTTTTCACATATTTGTAGAAGGCTTTGGGATTCTCCTTAATCTTCCCTGTCAAGGCCTTCTCATGACCCATTCTGGCTCTCCTAATTTCCTTTTTAAGTTCCCTTCTACACACCTTATACTCCTCTGGATCCCTAACATCCCCTAGTTCTCTGAACCTTTTATATACCTTTCTTTTCTTCCTAACTAGGTTCACCACTACCTTCGTGCACCACGGTTCCCGCGTCCTACTTGAACCTCCTTGACTCCTCGGGATGTTGTCTTGCAGTGCCCTAGACAAACATTCCTTGAAAAACCGCCACTTTCCTTCTGTACTCTTCCCCAAGAACACCTCCTTCCAGTTTATGTGTCCAATTACCTGCCTAATGTTTTCATATTTCCCCTTACTCCAGACATACACCTTCCTAGCCTGCCTGATCCTGTCTCTTTCCATCGCCGTCGTGAAAGAGCTAGAATTATGGTCTCCATTCCCAAGATGCTCACCTACCGTGAGATCCGACACCTAGCCTGGCTCATTAGCAAGCACCTCTCCTCTCGTAGGCTTTTCCATGTACTGTGTCAGGAAACCTTCCTGAACACATCTAACAAACTCCACGCCACCCCTTACCTTGGGATATTCCAGTCGATGTTTGGGAAATTGAAATCTCCCATCACAACAACCCTGTTATTTCTACATCTGTCTAGGATCTGTTTCCCTATCTGCCCCTCAAGTTCCCTGCCGCTGTTGGGCAGCCTATAGAATACACCCAGCAAAGTTATTGAGCCTTTGCTGTTCCTAACTTCCACCCACAGAGACTCTGTAGACAATCCCTCCTTGTCTTCCACCTTCTCTACAGCCATGACATATTGCTTTTTATATTGGTTCTGTTCTGTGCTGTAATGTTCTATGTTCTATGACACTGTCCCTGATCAACAGTGCCACACCACCTCCTCTTTTGCCCTCAACCCTGTCCCTCCTGAAGCACCTGAATCCCAGCACCTGAAGTACCCAGTCCTGTCCCTGAGACAACCAAGTCTCTGTAATGGCCACCACATTACACTCCCAAGCAGCAATCCACGCCCTAAGCTCATCTACCTTATTTACTACACTCCTGGCATTAAAATAGACACACCTCAGCCCCTCAGATACCAAGTAAAGCTCCCTCTGCATTACTGCCTTCAAACACTCCCAGGACATGTACAGCACAGGGTTAGATAGAGAATAAAGCTCCCTCTTTATTGTCCCCATAAAATACAGGACAGGTACAGCAAGCCAATAGGTACAAAGCTCTGTCTACACTGTCCCCATCAAACATTCCTTGGACAGATGTGGCATAGGATTAGATACAGAGTAAAATTCTCTTTAAATTGTCCTCATTAAACACTCCCACAATAGATACAGCATAGGGTTAGATACAGAGTTAAGATCCCTCTACACTCTTCCCATAAAATAGTCCCAGAACAACTGCAGCACAGGGTTAAAGTCACAGCAAAGCCCCCTCAACACTGTCCCCATAAAATACTCACAGGACAGATATAGAATAGGGTTAAATGCACAGTAAATCTCCCTTAAATACTTATCCTCATCAAACACTTCCAGAGCAGGAACAGCGAGGAATTGGACACATTAGATACAGAGTGAAGCTCCCTCTATGCTATCCCTATTAAACACCACTAGTCAGAGTTGGAAACAGAGTAAATTTCTTTCTATTACTGTGCCTATCAATCACAGCTAGAACAAGAGTAGATAATGAGTATCATTTCCATCTATACTTTCTCCATCAAACAATCCCAGGACAGATGCAGGAAAAGGTTAGGTACAGAGAAAAGCCTCCTCCACACTGTCCTCATCAAACACTGCCAGGACAGATGGACCATGGAGTTAGATACAGAGTAAAGCTCCTTCTACACTGCCCCCATCAAACAATCATAGGACAGGTACAGCACAGAGAATAAAGATTTGAGGGATGCCATTTTTGTGTAGATGACAATTCTATCGAAGAGCGATCTTATTTTACTCAGTATACTGATCTTGCAAATTGTTTTTGCATCAAGTATTTATTCAACTCACTGTTGAAAGTTGTTATTGAATCTTTATCTTCAACAATGTGATCTAGTGCATTCCAAACTTGAACCATTCACTGCCTGAAGACAGTTTTATTTCATTTTTTCTCACTTAGTTGGTCAATCCCAATCAACGTGAGATATCTGGTTATTAATTCTTCACAGATAGGGGCTGGCTCTCTTAGTTTTCCTAATTTCCTCATTCCCTATCCCAGCACCACTTTGAAACTCTGACCTCCAAGCCAAATCATTCCTGACCCCATGTCTACTCCCAGCAGTCACCTTTGTAATTTTCAATCTCTATACAGCAGGAGATGTCTCCACATTCAGGTTATTTTTTAACAAAACACAATACCCTGTATCACTCCCCATAGTACTGTATCAATCCCAAACTAATCTCACTGGCGCACTCTCTCCCCATAGCCTTATGTCAATCCCCAAACTAATCCTCCTGCCCCACTCTCTCCCTATAGCCCTGCATCAATGCCCCAACTAATCCCATTGTCCCATTGTCCTCTAAAGCCCTATATTAACCACCAACCTAACCCCACTGATCCACTTTTTCTCCACAACCCTGTATCAGTCCTAGATTAATCCCACTGCCCCACTCTCTCCCCATAGCCATGTATCAGTCCCAAATCAATCACACTGCCTCATTCCCAAACCACAGCCCTGTGTCAATCCCAAACTAATCCGATTGACCCACTCTCTCCCCATAGCCCTGTATTAATCCCAAACCAGAACAAAGAAACAAAGAACAAAAAATTACAGCACAGGAACAAAGAAATTTACAGCCCTCCAAGCCTGCACCGACCATGCTGACCAACTTAACTAAAACCTCCCACCCTTCCAGGGACCATATCCCTTTATTCCCAGCTTATTCATGTATTTGTCAAAATGCCCCTTATAAGTTACTATCATATCCACTTCCACTACTTCCCCTGGCAGCAAGTTCCAGGCACTCACTACCTTCTGTGTAAAAAAAATTTGCCTTGTACTTCTCCTTAAACCTTGCCTCTCGTACCTTAAACCTGTGGCCCCTAGTAATTGACTCTTCAACCTTGGAAAAAGCTTCTGACTATCCACTCCATCAATGCCTCTTCTAATCTTGTAGACTTCTACCAGGTCTCCCCTCAAACTCTGTCGCTCCAGTGAGAACAAACCAAGTTTCTCTAACCTCTCCTCATAGCTAATGCCCTCCATACCAGGCAATATCCTGGTAAAACTTTTCTGTACCCTCTCCAAAACCTTCTGGTAATGTGACCACCAGAATTGAACACTATATTCCAAGTGCAGTCTAACTAAGGTTTTATAAAACTGCAGCATAACCTGCCAATTTTTAAACTCAATGACCCAGCCAATGAAGGCAAGCATGCTGTTTGCCTTCTTAACTATATTCTCCACCTGCATTGCACTTTCAGTGACCTGTGTACCTGTACACGCAGATCCTTTTGCTTATCAATGCTCCTAAGGGTTCTGTCAGTTATTGTATATTTCCTAACTGTATTATACTTCCAAAATGCATTACCTCACATTTGTCCAGATTAAACTCCATTTGCCATCTCTCTGCCCAAGTCTCCAACTGATCTATATCCTGCTGTATCCTCTGATCATCCTCATTGCTATCTGTAAATCCACCAACTTTTTGTCATCTGCAAAATTACTAATCAAACCAGTTACATTTTCCTCCAGATCATTTAGATATATTACAAACAGCAAAGGTCCCAGCACTGATCCTGGAGGAATGCCAATTGTCACAGACACACACCCTTCCACTGCTTACTTCTTCTTTGACCAAGCTAGTTTTGTATCTATCTTGCCAGCTCACCTCTGATCCCATGCCACTTCACCTTCTGCATCAATCTGCCATGAGGGACCTTGCCCACTTTCTCCTCATAGTCCTGTATCAATCTCAAACTAACCCCACTGATGAACTCTCTCCCTCAAGCCCTGTATCAATCCTGAAAATAATCCCACTGCCTCACTCTTTCTCAAGCCCTGTATCAATGCCACAATGAATTCCTCTACCCCACTCTCCCACATAGCCCCATATCAATCTCAAACTAACCCTAGTGCTCCACTATCTCCCCATAGCTCTGTATCAGTCCAAAACTGATCCACTGGCTCACTTTCTTCCTATAGACCTGTGTCAATTCCAAACTAATTCCAATTCCCCACTTTCCCTATAATGCTGTGTCAATCTTAAACTATTCCCACTGACCCACTTTCTCCCCATAGCCCTGTATCAGCCCCAAACTAACCCCACTGCCCTTCTCTCTCCCCACTGCCCTGTATCAATCCCCAAAATAATCCCACTGACCCACTTTCTCCCCATTGCCCTGCATCAATCTCAAACCAGTCCTACTGCCCACTCTCTCCCTAAGTTCTGTGTCAGTCCCAAACTAACCGCACTGCCCCACTGTCCCCTCACTGCCCTGTATCAATCCCCAAAACAATCCCACTGACCCACTCTCACCCATAGCCCTGCATCAATCTCAAACCAATTCTACTGCCTACTCTCTCCCTATAACCCTGCATCAATCCCCAAAATAATCCCACTGCCCAATTCTTTCCCCATAGCTCTGCATCAGTCCCAAACTAATCCCACTGCCTCACTCTTTTCCTATAACTCTGTGTCAATCCCAAACTAATTCCAATTCCCCACTCTCTCCCATTGTCCTACATCAATTCCCAAACTAATCCCCTTCCCCACTCCCTTCCCATACCCTTGTATCAATCCCAAATTAACCCTACTGATGCACTCTCTCCACATAGCCTGGTATCAATCCCCAAACTAATCCTGCTAACCCACTCTGTCCTCATAGATCTTGTATCAATCCCATTGCCCCATTTCCTTCCCATAGCACTGCATCAGTCCCAAACTAATCCCACTGCCCCACTCTCTCCCCATAGCTCTGTGTCAATGCCCAAGATAATCTGACTGACCCACTCTCTCCCAATAGCCCTGTATCAATCCTCAAAATAATCCCACTGCCCCTCTCTCTCCTCACAACCTGATATCAATCCCCAGACTAATCTACTGCCCCACTCTCCTCCATAGCCCTACATCGATCCCAAAATAATCCCATTGCCCTACTCTCTCCCCAAAGCCTTGTATCAATCCCAAACTAATCCCAGTGCCTCACTCTCTCCTCTTAGCCCTATGTCAATCCCCACACTAGTCAAGCTGTTCCACTCTCTCGCCATAGCCCCCATCAGTCTCAAACTGATCCAAATGCCCCAGTCCTTCCCCATAGTCTCGTGTCAATCCCGCAACTAATCCCACTGTCCCACTATCTCCTCGTAGCCCTGTCTCAGTCCCAAACTGATCCCACTGTCCCATTATCTCTTCATAGTCCTGTATCAGTCCCAAACTGATCCCACTACTTCACTCTCTCCCCCTAACCCTGTATCAATCCCAAAACTAATTCCAATACCCCACTTTCTTCCCATAGCCCTGTATCAGTCCCAAACTAATCTCATCGTCCCACTCCTTCTCCATAGCTCTGCGTCAATCCCAAACTAATCCCTCTGCCTCACTCTTTCCGCATAGCCCTGTGTCAGTCCCAAACTAATTCCAATGCCGCACTTAACCTCCCCCCCATAGCCCTGCATCAGTCCCTAATCTCACTGCCCCACTCTCTCCCCATAGCTCTGTATCAGTCTCAAACAAATCCCTCTGACCCACTGACTCCACATAGCCGTATATCAATCCCCAAACTAATCCAACTTCCCCACTCTCTCCCCATAGCCCTGTATCAATACCAAACTAATCTCACTGTCCCGTAGTCTCCCCATAGCCATGTCAATTCCGAACTAATCCATTGCCCCTCTCTCTCCCCACAGCCGTGTGTCAATCCTAAACCATTGCTCCCCATAGCCTGTATCAATCCCCAAACTAATCCCACAGCCCCATTCTCCTCCCATAACCTTGTGTCAATCGCAAGCTACACTGCTTGCGATTGACTGCTACACTCTCTCCCCCAGGCCTTGCACCATCACAAACTAATTCCACTGACCCACTTCCCCTGCCCCCCAATCCCATAGCTGTGGTAATATAATCAGGGCCTAGTTTTAAATTGGATATCCTAAACTGAAGAATTGGGCAGATTAAAATCAAACACAGTCAAATTTCTGACAGTCCAATTAGACAAACCTGGCTTATCAATCACCCATCAATGATCATTGCATTCTACTGTGATGCAGCAGGAGATCATCACACTCTATTGAAATGCACTGACCTATTGATTTTGATTTATTATTGTCACATGTAATAACATATAGTAAAAAGTATTGTTTCTCGCGCACTACACAGGCAAACATACCATTCATAGAGAAGGAAATGAGAGAGTGCAGAATGTAGCTAGGATGTAGAGAAAAATCAACTTAATGCAAGGTAAGTCCATTCAAAAGTCTGACAGCAGCAGGAAAGAAGCTGTTCTTGAGTTGGTTGGTATGTGACCTCAGATTTTTATATCCTTTTCCCAAAGGAAGAAGATAGAAGAGAGAATGTCCGGATGCACAAAGTCTTTAATCATACTGGCTGCTTTGCCGAGGCAGCAGGAAGCGTAGACAGAGTCAATGGATGGGAGGCTGGTTTGTGTGATGGATTGGGCTACATTCATGACCTTATGTAGTTTTTGCAATCTCGGGCAAAACAGGATCAATAACAAACTGCAATACAACCAGAAAGAATGCTTTCTATGGAGCATCTGTAAAAGTTGCTGAGAGTTGTAGCTAACATGCCAAATTTCCTTAGTCTTCTGACAAAGTAGTGGTATTGGTGAGCTTTCTTAACAATAGTGTCGGCATGGGGGGACCAGGACAGGCTGTTGGTGATTTGGACACCTAAAAACTTGAAGCTCTTGACCTTTCTATTTTATCCCCATTGATATAGACAGGGGCAAGTTTTCCCTTATGTTTCTTGAAATCGATGACAATCTCCTTCGTTTTGTTGACATTGGGAGAAAGATTATTGTTGCTGCACCAGTTCACCAGATTCTCTATCTCATTCCTATATTCTGTCTCATCGTTGTTTGAGATTCGACCCACTATGGTGGTGTCGTCAGCAAACTTGAAAATCGAATTGGAGGGGAATTTGGCCGCACAGTCGTGGGTGTATAATGAGTATAGTAGGGGGCTGAGAACACAGCCTTGTGGGGCAGCAGTGGAGGAAGTGTTGTTGCTTATCCTTACTGATTGTGGCCCAGGATCCAGTCACAGAGAGAGGCCACAGGTCCAGGCCACAGAGTTTGCAGATGAAGTTAGAAGCCCAGATCGGGACAGACTTTCTGTCACCTAGGGTTCCAGCAAATTACATTATCCGGCAACAGGTAATGTATAAACAACAGCATGGAGATGCACACCTGGGGACCAGGCAGATGTCAAGAAACCCACTGGGTATTATGGAATTATGGTATTTATGGAAGAGAAGGGAATGGTTTAGTTTGGAGGGGCATTGCTTTTTATTTTGGTCGGCACAACATCGAAGGCCGAAGGGCCTGTTCTGTGCTGTGGTGTTCTATGTTCTATGTATTGGGACCCCTCCTGGGACCTCATTGACCGGAAACCGGAGAAGTTTCTGGAAAGGCAGGCAAAGGGATAAAGGGACACATTTCAGACACACCAGCAGCGAAGATGAGGGACGTGACTTTGACCATTCGGAAGACTGACCAGAAAAGGAAGTAAGGAAGAAAGAATCTGCCATTGAGACCCACCTTTGTGACGACGGACCAGAGAGACTCAGAGAATCAGGTCTGCAGTTTAACCAAACCATCATTGCAGGTAATATACTTGAATCTGGGGTATCCTTTTGTTATATGTAGGTAATTTAAGAGTTAATAATGTTATTATTAATAATACTATTGAACATTTACTTGTGTTTGTCCTTTGTCTACCTTGCAAATAAGGGTACTGGGGTAAAGCCTTGGAATAAGCATCTGAGAATTAACAGCATTGTATCAATCCCACACTCTTCCTGAAGCCCTGCACCATCCCAAACCACTTACCCCATCCCTTGTTTTCTGTGCATCTTGCTTGGATATACATATTTTGTTATTTTTTTCCTTAACATTGGCTGTTTTCTGAAGTGGGTGGAAGTGACTCATAAACTCTGGGGACATGGAGATATTACATAAAACATGCAAAAACCCTTTAGCATTCACAAATCTGTAAATGTTTAGAAATATGTCTGTCCTACAGCACAATGTTACAATTATTTCACAGGAAAACAGCATGATTTATCCTAAATCTGTCTGGATATACTGAATTATTCTACATCCCTAAATCACACACCCAAAAACCCACTCCTCATCCTTCACCATCTCCCACCCACACCCCACCCACTCCTGTGCCCACTCCTCACCCATCCTGCTGCCCGTTCTTCACCCATCCTCATTTCTCCCTTTTCTTCACCCCTCGCTCCCACCTGTCCCGTCCACAATCCTCCCTTCCCCCGTTCTCTCCTCCTCCTCTCTCCCCCAACCCTGCACTCTCTCCCTGCCACCCACATACCCAATTCTCTCCCCCTCCCCCCACAATCCTCTACCCCACCCTCCCCTCACCACCCCACTCCCTCCCGCACTCTCTCCCCTCCTGCCCCACTCTCTCCCTCCTGCCACCCCAGACATTCCCCCTTCTTTGCCACACCCTCTCCCTACTACATACCCCTCCCACTCTCCCCTCCCCCACTTTCTCTCCCCTTACCCCATTTTCTCCACCCCTTGGCCCTCCACTCTCTCCCCCTTGCCACTCCCTCTCCCCCCCTCCAATCCGCCCTTGACTCCTCATCCCAGCATGTCCAGCGAATTACTTCCCTCTCTCTGCCCCCTTCCCTTAGATGGTCCTACCCTCAACCTTTTACTTCTCTCCATTCTCTGTGATCTTGGCCTCTGCCCTGTCCCTCTCCCCATCCCTCAAGCGCTCCCTCTCCCTCCTCCTCCATTCCCTGCACTCTGGAAATGCTTTTCCCTGCACATTCCCCTCTGTCCCTTGTTGCCCTCACTTACCGTAATGTTACGTCTAATGCAGGCTGGACCACTTCCCTGGATCACACTGTCCAGTACCGTCACCTCCTGGCTCCGCTCCTCCTCAAAGCATTTCCTTCGGGCCTCACGGATCCGCTGCTCGATAGCTGGGAAGTTGAAGACGCAGAGAGCAGAGTCCCTCCCGCCATCTTCAGGCCTCTCGAAGAGGCCGTACAGCCTCTGGGCAGGTCCAGGCCAGACAGACAACAAGCGACTGTAAAGTCTGGGGCTGACACCACACTGCAGGCCCAGCTGGATGTAAGATTCGGTCAGTTTGCGGCTCTCAGTCGGCCTCGGGCCTCGCGTTTCGGCGCAGATGCGCGCCAGCAGGCTACGGGGCCGTCCGCTTTTGGTGCCTGAGTTGGCATCGTTGTTGAGAGCAAGGTAAGTGTAGGTGCTGCGGCTGAACGCCCGCACGAAACTCAGCCGGTTTCGAGCCTTCGCCTCTGACTTGATCTTGAAGACGTTGTCCTCGGACGGGTTGATGTCATAGCTGAAGAGGCGGGAGAGCTGCCCCTTATCGAGGGTCCGGATGGCAATCTCAGGAGTGTTCTCAAAGCGCAAGTCCTCACGACTGTTGTTGGTCGGGAAGTAACGGGTGCCCAGGCCCGTGTAGGTGGCAGCCACCAGTAATCGACTGCCAGCTTCAGGCCCAGGCCCCAAGCCCCGCAGCACCAGACCAACTGTAGAGGCCTCTGGGTGGTTGGCAGCCACGTAGAGCATGCTGGGAAAGACCAGCTCAGGGCCTGCTGCGGGCGGGAACTGCACCGCCAAGCGGCTGATGTTGTCCAATGCCCGGAGCTGACAGAAGCCTTGGTGGACAGAACCGCACACCACCAACAGGCCCTGGGCTTGGTCAGCCTGCAGCAACTTGTTGTGGTTGTCTGTCTGTTTGCGAGGGTGCTCGCAGGTACTGTGAGGGAGTTGCGGAGCGTGGCACAGAGCACTGTCCTTCACTGGGCCTGTCCTCACCCGAGCCTCCAACCTCAGCCCCGGTCCCAGCTGGTATATAGCATTCACCGTGCCCAGGTAAACCCGGGGGCCCTGCTCTGGCTTCCAGCCTGGCACCGGCCCTGCCACCACCACCAGGTTGTTGGTAGGTGTGAGGCTGCGGAAGTTGTCGCTCACTTTCATGCCCAGGACAGCCGGCAGGAGCAGGAGCCCAGCCAGACACATCCCTCTCCCCGGGGTGTGGTCTCACTCTCTTAGCCCTGTTGTCTGTCTGTCTCCCCTCTGCTCTGACTCTCTCCCTAACTCTGCCCCTTTCTCTTTTTCACAGTCCTGGCCCTCTGTGATCTCTCTCTCTGTTGCACTGTCTCAGTCACTCTATCTCCACTCTGTCACTCTGCTCTGTGTCCCTCTCTGCTGGATTGTTCTTGTGTCCCTTTTCCCTGTCTCTTTTTGTCTCTCCCTCTCTGTGAAATTCTTAACTCCAGTGCTGTATTCTCATGAGCTCATTGCACAGGCAGGTGTCAGGAGACACAGGTATGGATTTGCAGTCTTACTCCAAACTCCAACTACCCCCTCAGGGTGCTCACTGGGCAGATCACACACCCCCTCAACACTCAGGGTCAGCATACACAGCACTGCCCCACTCTTCCTCTGTACTCCTCTATCACGTGAGCCTCTACTCTCTACTCTCCGTGCTATTCCCCCCTCTCGCCAGCTCCCCCACCATCTCGCCCTATAACTCCTCTCCTACTCAGACAGTACTCCTCTATTGCTTCTCAGCACTGACCATATTCCCTCTCCCAGCTCTATCTGTCCCGCATCCCTTACCTTCAACTAAACCCTACCTCGCTTGCCCTCCCGACCCTGTCTCTCGCGGCTCAGCCTAAGTCCTCTCGCTCGACAGGTTGCTCTTGGTCTGCCTTAGATTTGATACCTCAATCGATTCCTCTCAGCCGAACTCAGAAGAAGTTCGTTCTGTCAACCACGCCTAGCGGCTGACCTGACGCTGACCGAGTCCGGCGCACCCGGGGCCCAGAGAGAGGTAGAGGAGAGAGAGGGGGACCAGAGCCAAACAGAGAGCAGAGAGAGGAGGCGAAGAGAACAGAGAAGAGAGAGAGGGGCCCCAGCAAGAGAAACAAGAGGAGAGAGAGAGGTAGGGCAGGCAGAAAAAGATGAGAGATGAGAGAGGCTTTTTTTGTGACGTTGCTGGGTGTATTCTATAGGCCGCCGAATAGTGACAGGGAAGTTGAGGTGCGGATGGGGAAACAGATACTGGAGAGATGTAGAAATAACAGAGTTGTTGTGATGGGAGACTTCAATTTCCCAAACATCGACTGGAATATCCCAAGGGTAAGGGGTTTGGATGGGAGGAGTTTGTTAGGTGTGTTCAGGAGGGTTTCCTGACACAGCACGTGGACAAGCCTACGAGAGGAGAGGCTGTACTGGACCTGGTACTAGCTAATGAACCAGGACAGGTGATGGATCTCTCGGTAGGAGAGCATCTTGGGGATGGAGATCATAATTCTATCTCCTTCACCCTTGCATTGGAAAAGGATAGGATCAGGCAGGCTAGGAAGGTGTTTGTCTGGAATGAGGGGAAATATGAAGACATCAGGCAGATGTTGGGGCGAATAAACTGGAAGGAGGTGTTCTTGGGGAAAAGCACAGAAGGAAGGTGGCAGATATTCAAGGAATGCTTGTCTGGAGCTTTGCACGACAACGTTCCGGTGAGACAAGGAGGTTTTGGTAGGACGCGGGAACCGTGGTGCACGAAGGCTGTGGTGAACCTAGTCAGGAAGAAAAGAAAGGTGTATAAAAGGTTCAAAGAGCTAGGAGATGTTGGGGATCTAGAGAAGTATAAGGCTTATAGAAGAGAGCTTAAAAAGGAAATTAGGAGAGCCAGAAGGGGTCATGAGAAGGCCTTGGCTGGTAGGATTAAGGAGAATCCCAAGGCCTTCTACAAATATGTGAAAAGTAAAAGGATGAGAAGAGAAGGGATAGGACCTATAAAAGGTGAAGGGGGAAAAGTCTGTATGGAACCGGAAGAAATGGCAGAGGTGCTTAATGAGTACTTTGCCTCAGTATTCACGGTGGAAAGTGATCTGGGAGGATGCACTACAAGTTTGCGGCAGACTGAAAAGATTGAGTATGTAGATATTAAGGAAGCGGATGTGTTAGAACTTTTAAATGCTATCAAGATAGACAAGTCTCCAGGACCAGATGGGATGTACCCCAGGTTATTGTGGGAGGTGAGGGATGTCATTGCAGAGCCCCTGGCGATGATCTTTGCGTCGTCGATAGAGACGGGAAAGGTTCCGGGTGATTGCGGATGTGGTCCCTATTTTCAAGAAAGGGAACAGTGATAGTCCTGGAAATTACCGACCGGTGAGTCTGACCTCAGTGGTTGGTAAGCTGATGGAGAGGCTTCTGAGGGACAAGATTTACGAGCATTTGGAGAAGTTTAGGTTGATTAGAAATAGTCAATATGGTTTTGTAAAAGGCAGGTCGTGCCTTACGAGCTTAATTGAGTTCTTCGAAAATGTGACTGAACACATTGACGAAGGAAGAGCAGTGGACGTGGTGTACATGGACTTCAGCAAGGCATTTGACAAGGTCCCACATGCAAGACTTCTTGAGAAGGTGAGAGGCCATGGGATCCAAGGGGCTTTGGCCTTGTGGATCCAGAACTGGCTTGCCTGCAGAAGGCAGAGGGTGGTTGTGGATGGCTCTTTTTCTGCATGGAGGTCGGTCACCAGTGGAGTGCCCCAGGGATCTGTTCTAGGACCCTTGCTGTTTGTCATTTTCATAAATGACCTGGATGAGGAAGTGGAGGGATGGGTGAGTAAGTTCGCCGATGACACGAAGGTCGGTGGTGTTGTGGATGGTCTGGAGGGATGTCAGAAGTTGCAGCATGACATCGACAGGATGCAAGACTGGGCGGAGAAGTGGCAGATGGACTTCAACGCGGATAAATGTGTTGTGGTCCATTTTGCAGATCCAACGGGATGAATGAGTACACTATCAAAGGTAGGAGTCTTAGCTGTGTGGAAGAGCAGAGGGATCTTGGGGTCCGGGTCCATAAGACTCTCAAATCGGCCTCCCAGGTGGAGGATGTGGTTAAGAAAGCTTACGGTGTACTGGCCTTCATTCATCGAGGGATTGAGTTCAGGAGTCAGGAGGTAATGCTGCAGCTTTATAGGACCCTTGTCAGACCACACTTGGAGTACTGTGCGCAGTTCTGGTCGCCTCACTATAGGAAGGATGTGGAAGCTATTGAAAGGGTGCAGAGGAGATTTACAAGGATGTTGCCTGGATTGGGAGGCATGCCTTATGAAGACAGGTTGAGGGAGCTGGGACTGTTCTCCCTGGAGAGACGAAGGTTGAGAGGTGACCTGATAGAGGTTTACAAGATGTTGAGAGGAATAGATAGGGTGGACTCTCAGAGACTATTTCCAGGGCTGAAATGGTCGCGATGAGAGGGCACAGATTTAAGGCGCAGGGAAGCAAGTACAGAGGGGATGCTAGGGGAAAGTTTTTCACTCAGAGGGTGGTGAGTGAATGGAATCGGCTGCCGTCGGTGGTGGTCGAGGCGAACTCGCTGGGGTCTTCTAAAAGACTTCTGGATGAGTATATGGGATCCAATGGGATTGGGGGTTATAGATAGGTCTATGGTGGGTAGGTTTTGATGTGTTCGGCACAACTTGTGGGCCGAAGGGCCTGTTTGTGCTGTAGTGTTCTATGTTCTATGTTCTATGGACAGGGTGGATAGTCAGAAGCTTTTTCCCAGGGTGGAAGAGTCAATTACGAGGGGACACAGGTTTAAGGTGCGAGAGGTAAGGTTTAAAGGAGATGTACGAAGCAGAGTTTTTACACAGAGAGTTGTGAGTGCCTGGAACTCATTGCCGAGGGAGGTAGTGGACGTAATGACTTTTGAGGGACGTTTTGACAAGTACATGAATAAGATGGGAATAGAGGGATATGTTTCCTGGATAGGTCGAGGGTTTTAGTTAAATTGGGCAGCATGGTCGGTGCAGGCTTGGAAGGCTGAAGGGTGTGTGCCTGTGCTGTCATTTTCTTTGTTCTTTGTTCAGGGAGGGGGAGGGGGGGAGCGTGGAAAGGGCAGGGGGGGGCGTGGAAAGGGGAGGAGGAGGACACAGAGAGGGGAGGGAGTGGGAAAGTGGGAAGTAGGGAGTGGGAGTGAGGGAGCAGATTGGAATGGGTAGGGAGAGGAAGAGGGAGAAAGAGTGGATGGAGGGAGTGGGGCAGAGCAGGCAACAAGGGAGGGAGGGAATGGAGGGTGTGGGCAGGGGGGGGAGGGGGTGGGAGGGGGAGTGGGGGCAGGGGAAGGGGGAGGGTAGGGAGGACAGTGGAGGGGAGGGGCACAGGGGGGAGGAGCAGGGAAGGGGCGGGTGGGGGGCAGTGAAGGGGAGGGTCAGTGGGAGGGGGGAGAGTAGGGGACAGCAGGCAGGAGAGAGTGAGAGAGGGGGGGGGGGAGGGGAGGGTGAGAGGTAAGGCAGGGGACAAGGGGGAGGGTAGGGGAGGGACAGTGGGAGGGGCGAGGGGCACAGTGGGGAGGAGCAGGGGAAGGGGCGGGGGCGGGGAATGGGGAAGGGAGGGGAGGGGAGGGGTCAGGGGGAGGGGAGGGGGCAGGGGGGAGGGGAGGGGCAGAGACAGGAGAGGAAAGAGGGGGGACGAGAAAGTGAGGAGGGGGAGGGGAGGGTGGGGGCAGGGGCAGAGGGGAGGCGGGGAGGGAGGGGGGGGCAGGGGGCCGGGGGAGGGGGCAGGGGGAGGGAGGGGCAGGGGAGGGGAGGGGGCAGGGGAGGGGAGAGGGAGGGGGAATGTGAGGGGGAGGGCAGAGGGAGGGGTTGAGGGCGGGAGCAGGAGAGGAGGGGGAAGGGAGAGGCAGGTGAGAGGGGGCAAGGGAAGGGGCACGGAAGCGGGAGGGGAGTGGAAGGATAAGGAGGAGAGGGGGGAAGGGGAGGGGAGAGGGGGGGGGGCGGGGGGAGGGGAGGGGGAGGGGGAGAGGGAGGGGAAGGGGAGGGGGAGAGGGGAAGGGAAGGAGGGGAGGGGGAGGGGGAGGGAGGGGGAGGAGGGGGAGAGGGGAGAGGGAGGGGAGGGGAGGGGAAGAAGGGGAGAGGGGAGGGGGAAGGGGAGGGGAGAGGGAGGGGGAGGAAGGGGGGAGAGGGGAGGGGAGGAAGGGGAGGGGGAGAGGGGAGGTGGGGGAAGGGGAGGGGAGGGGGAGGTGAGGGGGAGGGGAGAGGGGAGAGGGAAGGAAGGGGGGAGGGGAGGGTATGGGGGGGAGGGTGGGGGAGGGAAGAGGGGAAGGGTTGAGGGAAAGGGAGAGGAAGGGGTGGAAGGGGAAGGGGGAGGGCAGAGGAGGGGGAGGGCAGGAGCAGGAGAGGAGGGAAGTGAGGGGCAGGGAGAGAGAGGAGGGGGAAGGAGGGGCAGGGAGAGGGAGCGGGGAAGGGATGGAAGGGGGAGGGGAAGGGAGGGTATGGGGAGGGAGGGGAGGGGAGGGTAGGGGGAGGGCCAGGGAGGAGGGTAGGAGGGAAGGGGGGAGGGTGGGAAAAGGCGAGAGGGAGGGAGAGGATGAGAAGGTGAGAGGGAAGGAATGAAGGGAACGGGGAAGAGGAGGTGGGGGGTTGGGGGAGGGAGTGGAGGAGGCTGGGGGAGGGGGTGGGGGAGGGGGGTGGGGGAGGGGGTGGGGGAGGGGAGGGGAGGGGAGTGGGAGGAGAGGGGGAGTGGGGAGGGTGGAGGAGGTAGGGGAGGGTGAGGAAGGAGGAGGGGGGAGGGGTGAAGGGAAAGGGTGGGGGAGAGGGAAGAGGAGGTTGGGGGAGTGGGGGAGGGGACAATGGGGGCTGAGGGGTTTGAAGGGGAGGTGGCGGGGCAGAGAGGAGAGTGGATGGGTCAGGTCAGAGGAGGTGAGGAAGCAGTATGGGGCAGAAGGAGGGGGAGGCAAGGGGGTAGGGGAGGGTACAGGGCGGAGCAGAGAGAGGGGGTAGGGTAGGGTGGGGAGAGAGGAGGAGCGGATAGGGGAGAGGGCAGAGCAGAGAGGAGGAGGTGGTAGGGGAGGGAACGGAGCAGGACAGAGAGGGGGGAGGGAAGGAGAGCAGGGCACAGGAAGGGTGAGAGGGAGGGAGAAACATAGGAACTCTCTGTGTACAACACTGGCATTTCCCGGGAGAGTTTGGTTTTATTCGGTATTGGTCTGGTCCTGTCACTGCTGTTACCATTGGGCATTAACTACAGTGCCGGCACAGTAAATGAATTGATTTGGCCCAAAGTCCGGATTATTTTCACTCAAACAGTGAAAGATGGAAATGAAAAGTTTGCAAGAAGGTTTGTTTTGGATATCTCAGTGTGGCAGGCATTGCGGAAACAAACTAACTCCGTCATACTCCCCAAAATAGCAAGCCCACGTTCAGGATCACTAGTTGATTATTACCAAGAGTGAAGAGGTTAAAATTGGCTGTGTGAATTGGAGAATGGAACAGGGCAGAAGTATGCATCTGCTAATCATTAAAAGTAACAATAATGCACATGAACAAAACCATGAAAATGGCCAATAAAACATTTGTATTCAGAGAACAGCATTAAAACAAGGTTTGGTGTTTTGGCTAAGATCAAGTGTGGTATCGACATGCTGTGCTTTGTTGAAGTCATTAAGTTACATTTTAGCTTCATCTGAAGCAATTCTTAAAAGTGGCATCTGGGCCTTTTGGCTAAGATGCAAATGAGATCAAGCCTTTGAAGGTGTGCAATGCCTACTCTAATCAACTTGGATCATGTAGATCAGGCCCATGACAGGAGGTGAGAGCCCTGTCTTCTCAGCTTGGATCAGGAATGTCTCAACTTGTCGAGACTCTGAATTGGACTGGATTGAATTGGATAAATAAATATAAAAAAACCTTGATTAGACCACATTCAGAGAGAACAGTGCACATGTCTGGTTTCCAAAAAAGATAGGAGATGGATATCACTCCACTCCCGGGTGGCAGTTATTTTTAAATTCCTCTACCCTTAGTATTTTATCCTCTTGCACTATCGTGGAAATGAAAACAAATATCCATTTAATAAGCTGCAGGTTTGTTATTCTCCAGTATCCTTAATGGGCATTATATTCTTCCTCACTACCTTTCTCTTAACAGATACTTATGATCTCTTTCCTCAAGCTGAGATATCTTCTACATTTTTCAGGATCTATTCCTTTTACATTCCTTGTCTAGTTTCTGTTACGTTTCTAGCTTTCTCAGTTCCACTTTCCCATGAATTGCATCAGCTTTCTCTGATAATCTACTTTGTTGATCATTGCTGTTGAACTGCACAAGTGCAATTTTTTCCTTTTAGGGTCTGTGCAGATTCATGTATACTTATTGGAATATTACCAATTCATTAACCACTCAGTCTCTTTGGATTAACTTATTAACAGCTCAGCCTCGACTCCTCTGGTTAAGTCAATTATCTGATTAACACGATAGCCTAACCTCCTCTAGTTAAGTTATTAACTCAGTGACAGCTCAGCTTTGTCTCCTCTGGTTAAGGTATTAACTTATTAACAGCGCACTCCTCTGGTTAAATCATTAACAGCTCAGCTTATATTTTTTCCATTAAATCATTAACTCTAATTAATGATGGTCATTGATGAAGCAGCTGAGGATAGTTGGCTCTTGGACACTACCCCGAGGGACTCCTGTGGTCATATCCTGGGTTGAGATGATTGATCTCCAACTACCACAAGCATCTTCCTTTGTACCAGATATGACTCCAACCAGCAGGGTATTCTGCTGCTCCCCCACGATTCCCATTGACTCCAGTTTTGCTACAACTCCTGGATGCCATACTTGGTCAAATGCTGCCTTGATATCAAGGGTTTCACCTCGCCTCTGGAGTTCAGCTCTTTTGTCCATGTTTGAAGCAAGGCTGTCATGAGGTCGAGAGCTGCGTGACCCTGCAGAACACAAGCTTAGTGTCAGTGAGCACGATATAGCTGAGTAAGTGCTGCTTTATAGTACTTGATCATCACCTTACTGATGATCGAGTAAACTGGTAGGACAGTAAATTGCTAGGTTGGATTTATCCTGTTTCTTGTGTAAAGGACATACCTGGGCAATTTTCCACACTGCCAGGTAGAGCCAGTGTTGTAGCTGTACTGGAAGAGCTTGGCTAGGTGTGTGGCAAGTTTCGGAGCACAAATCTTCAGTACTATTGCCAGAATGTTGTCAAGGCCCATTTTAACCATAACCAGTGCCTTCAGCCTTGTTTTATATTACATAGAATGAATCAAAATGGCTAAAGAATGTGATACTGGGGACCTCTAGAGAAGACCAAGATGGATCATCTACTCAGCACTGCTGGCAGAAGATTATTGCAAATGTTTCACTTATCTTTTACACTGATGTGCTGGGATCCTCCATCATTGATCCTTTGTTGAACCAGGATTGATTCCCTGTCTTGGTGATAATGGCAGAGAGTGATGGGTAGGTGAGGCCATGAGGTTACAGATTGTGGTCGAGTGCAATTCTGCTGCTGCTGAATGGCTCGTGGGTGCCCAGTTTTGAGCTACTAGTTTGAAGTCTAATCCATTTAACACAGTGGTAGTGTCACACAACATTTCCAGGCAAATTTCCAAAACTAGATGATTTTGATCCTAAAATAACTATCACTGGACAAAATTTTTCACCGCTCTTTAAATTTTAAATTATGCCCCTAGATTCAAAGCTTTATTTTTGTCACTTTGTTATTTAAAAAGGGTAGTTGAACAAAATCAAATAACTACAGGGATGTCACTAAATATCTATTGTGGGAAAGTTCCTGCAATTTGTCTGCAAGGATACAGTGATGGCGCATTTAGTAAGGTAGAACTGGATCAGAGAAAGTTGTATAAGTTAGCTCACCAACTAACTGAATTGAACCTCTTTTGAAGAGATAACCAGAATAATAGAAATGACAGTTTTTATGAATATTGCTTATATGGACTTCCAGAAGACATCTGACAAATTTCCATACAGAAGAGTGGAGGCAACCTTGTGGCATGGTTTGATAATTGATCAGATGCTCCGAGAGTGGGAATGAAGAAAATTGATTCTAATTGACAAAATATCATTAACGATATTCCTCAGGGGTCTACTGGAGCTTCAGCTTTGCACCAGAATTTTTTAGTGTTTTTTCTAGTGTCTTCAATGTAAATAAATATAGAATTGGTCAATATGGACTGGGAAATAGGTTCAAAGGAGAATAGTGGCAGACATTGAAAGAGATATTTCAGAACTCCCAATCACGATTGTGAAAGAAAGCTTGGATGGGAAGGATGCACCATATGATGACATGAATGTCAGGTATACATTCAACTAAGTGAAGGTACCCCTTCTTAAAGTCAGACTAAGGATCATGGATGATGATGGGGGAAGGGTCAGAAACACTTGTAATCTCTGTTGCAATCATCTATACCTTCCAATATATCTCTCATTGCAAGCATACCAGTATTCTGAAGCAAAGAAACTCTATTAGTCATTATCCAACATCTAACATTGTGACTCTTGGCTTCACTTAAAACCTACACATTTCACTACAACCTAAGAGGATTATTTCTCAAATTTCCATGATACATTGGATCCAACTCCTGACACTAATATGTAAAATGTTTCAATTTGGGAACCACAAATACACTAAGATGGACTACTTGTATGTAATTTTACATAGTGTATTAAAAAGCAAGAGTTTAGATATGATGCATTAATTAATTAGACAGAAAAAATATATGACCTGCAAATGTTGAGAGTGGTTTACTGACCCCAGAAGTTGGGACTGTGTGTGTTGATCTCAGTAGCTTGTATATTAGCATTTTGCTCTCTAAGCACAATGTTGGGAAACACGGCCCTCAGTCCTTCTCCTCCTCCTTCTCCTTCTCCACTTCATCTTCCATCTGAAGGTGGCAGGCTGGGGAGGCTACCACCTCCCCAGCCCCTGTCCCCAGTTATTTGCTGATATTCCCTTTTTCTAGGCGTTGAATTTCCCCAGTGTCAATGACCTATTCAAACCCTACTGACCAAGGCATACAGGTCCTCAAAGTGTCAGGATGCTCACCATGCTCAACATCAATGTTTTAGTTTAGATCACACAGGATCATTTCCTGATCCTTTCTAAACATTTGCAGAATACAGGGATGGGGCACAATGCCATCCTACCAACTTAGGATTGTCAACAAGGAATCCTGATGTTTCCTGTGACTGTTTAGACTTTTGTCTGTCAGAAATTGTCTTTCTGGAGGGAGAGAATATATGTTTCATTGGGAATGGATTTTGCTATTTCCCCACTGACAGAGTTTTTGATCAGTGATGGACAACTTAGACTAGTGAGTGGGCTGCATGAGTGATTCTCCTTGACCTCAGTGAGCCACAGAATTGGAATGACTGACCACGGCTCCACGAGAAAGATTAAATACATTTAATACATGCCAAATTTCATAATGAATTACAGAAAATGTTTAGGTCATTTATATGCTAATATAACTACAATCAACTTCAAATAAAAACTAAAAGAAATATTTATACTTTGGACACAATGATGGCTCTCACAGTTCATGTTGTGTGCAATCAGCATGTACCTCACTATGATTTACATGCATATCACCTAAGTCATATCAGTAGGAAAAAACACGATATGATCAGGAATCAGCAGAATAGAGCAACACTGTGTGTAGGCAACTGTCAAGGAAATGTCGAGTGGGTGCTCTCAGAACCCAGGTGGGCCACGTGTGGCCCCTGGGCTGCAGGTTCCCACTGCTGTTTTCAATTCATGGCCTATATTATCTGGTTTTCTGTCTTCCTCCTTCCTCAAATAGAGGTGTTATATTTGCAGTTTTCCAATCCACTGGGATTTCTCTGTGATCTTGGCAATTTTAGAAAATCACATCCAATGGATCCAAAACCATTTTTTTTGATAACCCTAGAATGGAGATCCAGAAAATTTGTCAGCCTTTTGGCCTGTTGGTTTTCACAGGTCTTTTCTCTGTAGATAGTGATTGTTTAAAGTTTTTGCCCTTTTTGTCCTTTGCCCCTTGGTTTTCTGCAATAAATGCTGGCCCAGCTAGCAATGCCCACATTCATAGAACATAGAACAATACAGCACAGAACAGGCCCTTCGGCCTTCGATGTTGTGCCGACCAAAATAAAAAGCAATGCCCCTCCTAACTAACCCATTCCCTTCTCATCCATATACTTATCAACTAACCTCCTAAACGCCACCAAACTTGGCGCATCTACAACAGCTGCAGGCAGGGCATTCCACTCCCTAATCACTCTTTGAGTAAAGAACCTACCTCTGATATCCGTCCGATAACTCATACCCCTTAATTTAAAGCTGTGTCCCCTCGTGCTAGCTTTCTCCATCCTAGGAAAAAGGCTATCATGTCCACCCTATCTAAACCTCTAATCATCTTATATGTTTCGATTAGGTCCCCTCTTAGCCGCCTCCTTTCTAACGAAAACAACCTCAAATCCCTCAGCCTCTCTTCAGAAGACCTGCCCTCCATACCAGGCAACATCCTGGTAAACCTCCTCTGTACCCTCTCCAATGCCTCCACATCTTTCTTATAATGTGGGGACCAGAACTGCACACAATACTCCAAGGGCGGCCGCACTAGAGTTTTGTACAGTTGCAACATGACGTTGCGGCTCCTAAATTCAATCCCCCTACCAATAAAAGCTAAGACTCCATAGCCTTCTTAACAACCTTATCGACTTGACTGCCTACTTTCAGGGATCTATGCACATATACACCAAGATCCCTCTGTTCATCAACACTATTAAGAATCCTACCATTAGCCCTCTACTCTACACATTTATTATTCCTGCCAAAGTGCATTACCTCACACTTTTCCACATTAAACTCCATTTGCCACCTCTCGGCCCAGCTCTGCAAATTGTCCAAGTCCCTCTGCAAACTATAACACCCCTCTTCACTATCTACCACTCCACCGACTTTAGTGTCATCTGCAAATTTACTAATCCATCCTTCAATACCCTCATCCAGATCATTTATACAAATTACAAACAGCAGGGGCCCCAAAACAGACCCCTGAGGCACACCACTCGTCACCGAACTCCACGATGAATATCTCCCATCAACCACCACCCTCTGTCTTCTATCTGCCAGCCATTTCTAATCCAATTAGCTAAATCACCCTCTATTCCACACATCTGCATTTTCTGTAGAAGTCTTCCATGGGCCACCTTATCAAAAGCCTTACTAAAGTCCATATATACTACATCAACCGCCTTACCCCCATCCAACTCTCTGGTCACTTTCTCAAAAAACTCAATGAGGTTAGTAAGGCATGACCTACCCTTCACGAAACCATGCTGACTATCCCCAATCAATTCATTTCTCTCTAAATAACTATAAATCCTATCCCTAATAATTCTCTCCAATACCTTGCCCACAACAGAAGTAAGACTCACTGGCCTATAATTCCCTGGAAGGTCTCTTTTCCCCTTCTTAAACAATGGGACCACATTCGCTATCCTCCAGTCCTCCGGAACCACACCCGTAACCAACGAGGACCTGAAGATCAGAGCCAGAGGCTCTGCAATCTCCTCTCTTGCCTCCCAGAGAATCCTAGGGTTAATCCCGTCCGGCCCAGGGGACTTATCCAACTTCAAACCCTCGAGAATTTCTAGCACATCCTCCCTATCTACTACAATACTTCCCAATTTGCAACCCTGTACCTCAGTGTTCTCCATAGCTACATTTCCAGCACTCTGCGTGAATACCGAAGAGAAATATTTATTCAGTGCCTCACCAATCTCTTCAGGCTCCACGCACAACTTCCCACTGCTGTCTATGACTGGCCTAATCTTGCCCTAACCAATCTTCTATTCTTAACATATCGAAAGAAAGCTTTAGGATTCTCCTTAATCCTATCAGCCAACATCTTCTCGTGTCCCCTCTTAGCTCTCCTCAATTCACTTTTTACCTCCTTCATAGCTAATCTATAGCTATCCATTGCACTACCTGAGCCTTCAAGCCTCATCCTGACATAAGCCTCCTTTTTCTTCTTAACCAGCAAATCAACTCTTTTCGTACACCAAGGCTCTCTTACTCGTCCATTTCCTCCTTGCCTGACAGGGACATACTTATCAAGGACCCGCAGCAGCTGCTCCTTGAATAAGCTCCACATTCCAGATGGTCCCAGTCCCTGTAGCTTCCTAGTCCAATCTATGCACCCTAATTCTCTCCTGATGGCCTCATAATTACCCTTCCCCCAGCTATAACTACTGCCCCCAGCTTCATGCCTATCCCTGTCCACCACTAAGGTGAACGTAACCGAATTGTGGTCACTATCACCAAAATGTTCACTAACTTCCAAGCCTAACACCTGGTCTGGCTCATTGCCAGCACCAAATCCAATGTAGCCTCACCTCTAGTTGGCCTATCTACATACTGAGTCAAAAAACCTTCCTGCACACTTTGTACGAAAACTGACCCCTCTAACGAGCTAGAGCTATAGCTATTCCAATCAATATTAGTAAAGTTAAAGTCCCCCATAACAATTACCCTATTACTTTCACTCCTGTCCAGGATCGACTTTGCAATCCTTTCCTCTACCTCTCTAGAACTTTTAGGAGGTCTATAAAAGACTCCCAACAGGGTGACCTCTCCTCTCCTGTTTCTAATCTCAGCCCATACTACCTCAACAGACAAGTCATCATCAAACTTCTTTTCGATCACCGTGATACAGTCTTTGACCAGTAACGCCACTCCTCCCCCCCTTCTACCTCCTTCTCTACTCTGACTAAAGCATTTGTACCCCGGAACCTGCAACATCCATTCCTGTCCCTGCTTTACCCAAGTCTCTGAAATGGCCACAACATCGAAGTTCCAGGTACTGGTCCAAGCTGCAAGTTCCTCCCCCTTATTGCGAATACTCCTTGCATTAAAGTATACGCATCTCAAACCATGCCCCACCCCACCCTTACGCCGCTGTGTTTTACAACTCTCCTCTATAACCCCCTTACTCTCATCCCTCTCGGCACCCCAACTACTTAGGATCCCACCCCCCCCCCGAATCAGTTTAAAGCCCCCATCATAGCCTTAGCAAATTTTCCCCCAAGATATTAGTCCCCCTCTGGTTCAGGTGTAGACCATCTCTCTTGAAGAGGTCCCACCTATCCCAGAATGAGTCCCAATTGTTAAGGAACCTGAACCCCTCCCTCCTGCACCATCCACGCAGCCATGAGTTCAAACTATCCCTTTCTCTGTTCATCTCTAAACTATCTCTTGGCACAGGCAAGAGTCCAGAGCTAACCACTCTGCCTGTTATGGACCTAAGCTTCCACCCTAACTCCATAAATTTCTGTTTAATATCCCCTTCCCTTGTCCTACCTACATCATGTGTCCCCACATGAACAATGACTTGGGGCTGACTCCCCTCACCCTTAAGAATCCTAAAAAACCCGATCTGCGACATCCTGGACCCCAGCCCCTGGGAGGCAACACACCAGCCCTGAGTCCTGTTTATTACTATTTACCCTCCTATCAGTCCCTCTAACTATGGAGTCTCCTATAACTAGGCCTAATCTCTTATTCCCCCCACCCACCTGAGCATTCTCAGCAGGCTCACCCCCAGAGACCTCCTCCCTTTGGTCAGCTCCAGTTGATTCTTCCTCAACTGTAGCCTCCAAGACAGAAAATTCCATAACATGTAACAAAAAGGTGAGTAAAGGGGAATCAGCAGGTGAAGGTATTGGGGGTAAAAAAAATTAGCATGGATAGAGGATTGGCTAACACACAGAAATCAGAAAGTTGGGATAAATGGGTCAGTTTCAGATTGGCAAACAGACTAGTGGAGGGATCAGTTTTGGGACCTAACTATTTACCATTTATATTAATGACTTGGATGAAGAGACTGAGTGTATTGTAGCCAAATTTGCTGATAATATAATATAGGTAAGGGAGAAAGTTTTGAGGAGGAAGCAGAGACTACAAAGAGATACAGATAAGTTAACTGAAAGGACCAACATTGGGCAAATGAATATAATGTGGGTAAATGCAAGGTTCCTCACTTTGGCAGGATGAATAGAAAGCAGAATATTATTTAAATGGAGAAGGATTGTACTGTATATATAGCAGGATCTGGGTGGTCTGGGACATGAATCACAAAAAGGTAAGTATGTGGGTTCAGTAATTTATTTGGAAAGTAAACAGAATATTGGCCTTTATTGCAAAAGGACCTAAGAAAAGTCATGTTGGACTCAAAATCTTGTTTCTCTTTCCAAAGACACTGTCAAACCTGTTGAGCTTTTGCTGCACTACCTGATTTTAAAGAACAAAGAACAAGAACAAAGAACAAAACAGCATGGGAAACAGGCCCTTCGGCCCAACGAGCCCGCGCCGCTACCTCGATGTTCCCACCTCTACCCGCAATCCCTGTCCATGTTTATAGATTTTATATCAGAATTTCAGCACCTGAAGTATTTTGATGTTTTATTACAAGGGGAATGAAGTATAAGTGTCAGAAAATCTTGCTACAACCATACAGAGCATTGGTCTCCTTGCTTATACTTGTATTCAAAGAAGTTCAGACAATGTCCACTAGGTTGACAGCTGGGATGTCTTTTGAGGAAAGATTGAGCAGGTTGGTCATGTACTCATTGGAGTTTAGAAGAATAAGAGGTGATTTTATTGAAACCTATAATTTTCTGGGGGGTTTAACAAGGCGTTTACCCTCTCGGATGAATCCAGAACTAATGGCATAGTTTCAAAATAGGGGGTGTCCTGCTGAGAACAGTGATGAGGAGGAATTTCTCACTCAGAGGGTCCTTAATCTTTGGGATCCTCTTCCTCAGAGCCACTGGATCATCGAATATATTCAAAGCTGAACTAAAAAAATGTTTGCTGGACAAGGGATTTGAGTGTTATGGGGAGCAGACAGGAAAGTGGAGTTAAGGCCACAATCAGATCAGCCATTATTGAATGCCAAGCAGGCTCAATGAGCTGAATCTCCTGTTTCTTAAGATTTTAAATTGATGGATTGGATGAAGTAATAGATCTGTGTGTCTGAACTTACAGGTGACAATAATTTTGAAGGGACAGTACATTGTCTCGATGGAAACCAGTGTTACAAAGAGACAGATTAAGAAATGGGAAAACTATCTAGCAAATGGAATTCAATGTGTGAACATGTGGAGAAGCAAAAAGTTCCATTTAGACAAATCGCTGAAATGTAGTGCACTGATCCTGTCTGGAATGGTGGTTTTAGTTCATTAAAGCCCAAGACATATTGGATTGGAGTGGCTAAGGTCAAGCCACAGCAATATTAAAGATCCATTAAAACAAGGACAGGCTTCGGAATCATGGCTGGAATTCCCATCGTTTAGAAAGTTGAGGAGCGACAAGTGCATGTGTATGTCAGATAACTCCTTTAGGCTGCTCCATCCTTTATTTTGGGATTCAACTCCATTTTGCTGCCTGTGCCCCATATTCCATGATTTCCCATGAAAATGTAAATCTATCTATCTTATTGTATTCAAAGAAGGAGCATTCCCTGTGGGGGGAAAATCCCAACAATTCACAACCCTTTGAGGGAAGGCATTTCTCCTCATTTCAGTCCTAGCTGATCAGCCCCTATCCTGCAACTGAGCCTCTGTGTTTTAGATTCCCCGACAAGGGGAAACAATCTCTCTGTATCCGTTCAATCAAACCCATTATTGAATGTTTCATTAAAATCACTTCTCGTTCTTCTAAACCCCAAAAGTGTTCATCAATTTCTATATTCACAATAACCACAATTTCTATATTCACAGTAACCACAATTTGGTTACGTTTACCTTAGTGATGGAAAGGGATGGGC
The DNA here is from genome assembly GCA_024679065.1 of Sphyrna mokarran. NCBI lineage: Eukaryota > Metazoa > Chordata > Chondrichthyes > Carcharhiniformes > Carcharhinidae > Sphyrna > Sphyrna mokarran. Next base: position 75,699,060 of record JAGIQG010000003.1, on the reverse strand, counting down.
ACATACCGAATAACAGTAGTTATAGCTGGGGGAAAGGTAATTATGAGGCTATTAGGAGAGATTTAGGATGCATAGGGTGGAGCAGGAAATTGCAGGGGCTGGGGACATCTGAAATGTGGAGCATATTTAAGGAACAGCTTCTGCATGTCCTTAATGAATATGTACCTGCCAGGCAGGGAGGAAGTGGTCGAGTGAGGGAACCATGGTGTACTAGGGAAGTTGAATCTCTGGTGAAGAGGAAGAAGGAGGCTTATATAATGATGAGATGTGAAGGCTCAGTTAGGGCACTGGAGAGCTATAAATTAGCCAGGAAGGAGCTAAAGAGGGAGTTGAGAAGAGCTAGAAGAGGACACGAGAAGACTTTGGCGGATAGGATTAAGGAGAATCCTAAAGCTTTTTACAGGTATATAAATAATAAAAGATTGGTTAGGGCAAGATTAGGGCCAGTCAGAGATAGCAGTGGGAAGTTGTGCGTGGAGCCTGAGGAGATAGGAGAGACACTGAATGAGTATTTTTCGTCAGTATTCACGCAGGAGAAAGACAGTGTTGTCGGGGAGAATACTGCGATACCAGGTTGTAGACTGGGCAGGATTGAGGTTCATAAGGAGGAGGTGTTAGCGAATCTTGAGGGTATGAAAATTGATAAGTCCCCTGGGCCAGATGGGATTTACCCCAGGATTCTCTGGGAGGCTAGAGAGGAGATTGCAGAGCCTTTGGCTTTGATCTTCATGTCGTCGTTGGCTACAGGTATAGTGCCGGAAGACTGGAGGATGGCAAATGTTGTCCCTTTGTTCAAAAAGGGGAGTAGGGACCATCCTGGAAATTATAGACCGGTGAGCCTGACTTCTGTTGTGGGCAAAGTCTTGGAAAGAATTATAAGGGATAGGATTTATAAGCATCTAGAGAGAAATAAATTGATTAGAGATAGTCAGCATGGTTTTGTGAAGGGTAGGTCGTGCCTCACAAACCTTATTGAGTTTTTTGAGGAGGTGACCAAAGAGGTAGATAAGGGTAAGGCAGTTGATGTAGTGTATATGGATTTTAGCAAAGCGTTTGATAAGGTTCCCCATGGTAGGCTACTGCAGAAAGTGCAGATGCATGGGATTGAAGGTGATTTAGCAGTTTGGATTAGGAATTGGCTAGCTGATAGAAGACAGAGGGTGGTGGTTGATGGGAAATATTCAACCTGGAGTGCAGTTACAAGTGGTGTACCTCAAGGATCTGTTTTAGGGCCACTGCTGTTTGTCATTTTTATAAATGACCTAGATGAGGGTGTAGAGGGTTGGATTAGTAAATTTGCTGACGATACCAAAGTGGGGGGAGTTGTAGATAGCGAGGATGGATGTTACAGTTTGCAGAGGGACATAGATAGGTTGCAGAGCTGGGCCGTGAGGTGGCAAATGGAATTCAATACGGATAAGTGTGAGGTGATTCACTTTGGTAGGAATAACAGGCATATGAAATATAGGGCTAATGGAAGGACCCTTAATAGTGTTGTCGAGGAGAGGGATCTTGGGGGACAAGTACATAGCTCTTTGAAAGTTGGCACCCAGGTTGATAAAGTTGTTAAGAAGGCGTACAGTGTGTTAGCTTTTATTGGTAGAGGGATTGAATTTAGGAGCCGTGAGGTTATGTTACAACTGTACAAAACTCTGCTGCGGCCGCACTTGGAGTATTGCGTACAGTTCTGGTCGCCGCATTATAAGAAAGATGTGGAAGCGTTGGAAAGGGTGCAGAGGAGGTTTACCAGGATGTTGCCTGGTATGGTGGGAAGGCCTTATGAGGAAAGGCTGAGGGACCTGAGGTTATTTTCATTAGAGAGAAGAAGGTTACGCGGTGACCTAATTGAGGCGTATAAGATGATCAAAGGACTGGATAGGGTGGATAGTGAGAGCCTTTTTCCTGGGATGGTGATGACCAACACGAGGGGACATAACTTTAAATTAAGAGGTGGTAGTTATAGGACGGATGCCAGAGGCAGGTTCTTTACACAGAGGGTGGTGAGGGCGTGGAATGCCCTGCCTGCAGCAGTTGTGGACTCGCCTACTTTGGGGGCATTCAAATGCTCGGTGGATACGCATATGGATGATATTGGTATAGTTTAGGTTAGAGGGTCCGCTGGCCAGCGCAACATTGAGGGCCGAAGGGCCTGTACTGCGCTGTAATGTTCTATGTTCTATGTTCTATATTCGGGCATCTGGTCAACACTGACTCTCCAAAAGGGCATCCGACCCTGGCCCACCACTCCATCCAATCTCCATAACCCTTATCATGCATTTATCATGAACAATCCTCCTAACTTAAGCATTTTTGGACACAAAGGGGCTATTTAGCATGGCCAATCTATTTAACCTGGAGGGAATCCACACAGATACAGGGAGAATGTGCAAACTACAGTCACCCAAAGTCACTGGTGCTGTGAAACAGTAGGACTAACCACCATGCCACTGAGTTAGTCCAGTTTACTCAGCCTCCCATCATAAGACAACGCTTTCATCCTAAGGATCAATCTAGTCAACCTTCACTATACCACCTCCAATGAAAGTAAATCCTTCCTTAAATATGGAGACCAAAACTGTACGGCATTCCCAAGTGTGTAATTCTAGCAAGACTTTTCATTCCTGTACTCCAATCTCCTCACAATAAAGGTCAATATAGGCTCTTTTCTCATTGCTTGCTTCATCTGTGTTTAGTGTTGCTTGTGCAAACACACCCAAGTCTCTCTGAACATCAACATTTACAAGTTTTACAACTTTTAAAAAATGTTCTGATTTTCTTACTTCCCACATCCATCTGTAACAATGTTTCCTACTCAGTAACCTGTCCACAACCTCTGTGCATCTTCTTCGCATCTAACATTCCCAACTAACTTTGGACTGGCATGATGGCACAGTGGTTAGCACTGCTGCTTCATAGCACCAGAGATATAGGTTCGATTCCCAGCTTGTATCACTGTCTCTGTGGGTTTCCTTCAGGAGCTCCAATTTCCTCCCACAGTTTGAAAGATGTGCTGATTACATGCTAAATTTGTCCTCAGTGTACCTGAACAGGCGCCGGAGTGTGGCAACTAGGGAATTTTCACAGTAACTTTGTTGCAGTGTTAAGCTTATTTGTGACACTAATAAATAAATTGAAACTTAATCATCAGCAAACCTGGATATGTTACTCTTGATTCCTTTATGTGAGGTTGTAAATACCTGACATATTTATAACTCGGATCCTTGTCACAAAGAGATTTGTCACAAAGATCCTTGTCACAAAGATGCATTTTTGGACACAAAGAGGCAATTTAGCATGGCCAATCCACTTAACCTGGAGGAAATCCACACAAATACAGGGAGAATGTGCAAATTCCATACAGTCACCCAAGGTCACTGGTGCTGTGAAACAGTAGTGCTGATCCTTATGGAGCGTCTGCTAGCAATAACCTGAAAATAACCAGTTTATTCTTATTCCCTGCTTTCTGCCCTCTAAACATACCCCCAGCCATCAGAACAGATTACCACCAACTTCATGAACCTTTGTCTTGTAAATAACCTTCTCTGTGGCACTTTGTTGGACACTATTTGAAAATCCAAGTATAGTACCTCTCAGTAACTATGGCTGGGATTCACCGGGCCCACCATCATAATCAGGCAGGAATCCTGATTATCAACTGAGCTGGACATCCACTGGGCAGCAAATCGGCCAAGATACTCCCAGCCCCCACCCTGCTCGTTCCAATCATGTTCCCACCCAGAGCAGTCAAGAAACTGATGACGATATAGAAATCGTCATCTACATATAATTATGTAGCATTCTTCCATATGCAGCATATGGCATTCTTCCATGCTGCTCTCCTCACTGGGAAGTCCACTATTGCAGATCCCGATGAAGATTTTACCTGGCACCTTGTGCTCTGAGGGGGAACAAAGAGATGAGTGCTGTGTGCATTTACCCCTCTACTGCTGCTAGGCTGCAGAGGGATTGTCCCTCAAGAAAAAAGCTCTACTTTTCTTCCCCTTTACGGGTGAATGTATTTTGAGTGCTGGCTTCGTTCGTAACCGCATTGTTTTTAAACAATCTGCTTTTTATTGATAGGTTGGTTCTTTCGCAAAGTTTCACTTCCTCCTTGTTAACCACAATGTTTACAAAGCACTCGAGATGCATTCAAGCATGAAGGGAAACAAAAATAAACAAGGCAGTTTGCTAATGGGTATGTAATCCACACCTCTCAATCAAACCACTTCAAAGAACGCAGACATCAGACGCTAACGTTTCGATATTTAAAAGATGCTTCCCAGTGAAACTGACTATCAAAGCACTTTAAAGAGGTTTCACAGCAGCTATGGGCAAGGGGATCTCCCGGTTATGTTTTGTTCAAAAACTCTCTTGAAATCATTCTATGAACTCATCCTCCAAACCATCTCTGCCAATTTGATTTGTATGAGGGTTAAATTCTCCAATGATGATCGCATGATGTTTATACAAATTTGGAGTACATTTGACTAACACTCTAGGCGGAATCTTCTGCATCCTCCAGCAGTAAGAATTATGACAGCAGAGGTGGAATAAACTTGGAAATTTGTTCTCCTGATTTTCCAGGTAGATTTAAAGTGGATCGAGTTTCCAATGAAAAATGCCAGGAAGGCCATTTGCATGTATTAACA